>CM074966.1:1590471-1609234 GCA_037577455.1 Pangasius macronema | reverse complement strand
TAGATGTTTTTATTTATGATATATAATTTTTGCTGTTTTCTTGGGATAAATCCAGCGAGATTTTCTCAGAGAAGACGGAGCATGATAAAGTGATCTTCTTGAGAACCTTTTAAGCTCATCATCGATATCTATGTCCAAGCAATGATCGTCTCATCATCTCTCATTATCGGCTTTACTGCAGCATTAATGGGCTTCCTGATTAGGGCCCGTTTGGGGGAAGAAAAAAAAAAAGATGAAAATGTAAATGTTTTGATACACACTGCACTTCGTAGTAATAAATATGTGAAATCGTATTCATATTTACGCTCCGTGTTCAGAGAGAAACACACACACACACACACCCCACCCCCCCGAGCAGACGTCACGTCCGGCTCTCCACACACCCGTTATGATCAGGTTACTGTTTGTTTTCCATCTCGTTACCTGGCCGACAGGTGTGACACACGCTGCAGCTGTTAAACAGCTACTCCATGATCATCTTATATTGTTGAGAAAGCACAAAACAGCTACGCACTTATATAAAGTTTCAACAACAAAAAAACACAAATAATCACATGATCATGATCATTTTTAAGCATAATTAAATATAAATTTAACTATAATTAGCTACATTCTGGCCATTTGTACCTTAAACGCCATAAAAAATCTACTAAAAGCGATGCTATTGTCACCATCTAAGTAGTAATCTCTCCAGCATTAGCTATTTCACTTTAGTAGCTAACAAGCTGGAGAATTAAAACCAACCACTAGATTTACAGATTTATGACTTTTATCATCTTTCTGAAACGTATTTTAGTGCTTGCTATTAAAACGAGTCTGTACGAGCTGTATCGCTGGCTTTGAGTATACAGGGTGATCCTCTAATTGATTTCCCTCAATGTCCTGCAAAGTCAAGCCAGTGACTGATCCAATTGCATTATTGATCATTATTGATCGAGGTCTGATGACGTGAAACCTTAAATGCGCATTGTTCTGAGAATGTATTCGCCTAAAAGGCTTGGTCTGTGTGACAGTACAGAGATGAGTGCTGCGTTTGTGAGCGCTTCACTGACATCCTCTCTGCTAATGACTCAGCAGGGAGCAGTGCTCTTCCTCTGAGTGGAACGCTTACATTTCAATTAGATTCGATGAAACACATCAGTGCAGCTAAGTAAAAGCAAGAGTTCAGCGACCATTCGGTGCCGTCATAAGGTCAGATAGCTTCTGCTGCTGTAGAAGATGGCTTTCTTGAAGCAATTTGCAATCCTAGAGAACCAAAGATTACAGCATTCCCACCCTAATTCTGACCCAAACCTCACGATTGCTGAAATAAAGGCAGCGGTTGTGTTAGGGGTGCGTAAGCGCTAGCTCTTGTTTATTGCTGATGAAAGACCTAATTATGTAATCGAATTTTTTTCAAGCTGCACTGATGGTGCCACTGGGAATGCAGCGCTTCTCGGAGACTCTGAGGCTACAGAAGAGCAAATGACATCAAATCTTCAGGACGCAAAAGGGGGGGGGTCGCCATTGCACCAAAGTCTGCATCACTCAGCTATGGGTACTACTGACAAATCCCAGCGGAGCTCACCCAGGAGCAGACGAGAGGGAATACCCAATGTGAAATGAAGAAAGAAGAGACAGACAGTGATCGTATAACCCAGGGTTCTCCAGGACTTCCTCTTGCTATGAATGTTGTAATGTTGTTCAGCCCTAACACACACCTTTAACCTCAGGAACGAGTCTGAATCAAACAGCCAAAAAACGTGGAATCATGAAAATCATGAAAAAAGCGACGAAAAATGAAAGTTAAATAAATGATTCGGACTCGGCAAATGGACGGATAGGTGTGGACGTACTCTTAAAGCTGCGGTACGTAAGATTTATTGAGAGAAAATCCACCAAAACATGACGTTCCTGAGCTGCTGTGAGCTCTAGAATGGCTGTGATGATAATTTACACTCAGAGCTGCCGATTCTCGTGCGGTGTTTGTACGTGTCTCGGAGGAAGCACGTGTTAGCCCTCACCCTCTCTGGTTGGAAGCTGTTGTCTGCCAGGGAGAACTAGCTAGGTGGAAATTGCCAAATTGGGAGAAAATGGGGTGCGAATCCAAAAAAATGCGTGCTCGGTAAGAACCATAAACCAGGAATGAGAAGCAGTTAAGAACCATAAACCAGGGATGAGAAACCCACAGCAAAGGAGTCAGAGCTAAATTTAACCGAGTGCACAGTAACAAATTTGTCATTTTGCTGGGCAGATGGATGAAACCCAGGGGGAGATTTCCCATTTAGTCGTGCTTACTCAAGCCAAATCCAATAGGAAGACAAATAAAATAATCCAGGGCTGTCAAATACATGTTCTAAAGGTTCTAACCCGGCCCACCAAATAAATATTGCTCTAAATTAAAATCGTCTTGAGGACCATAATGGAATTGAAAAATGTTTTACGCTTTAAATGTCATTTACGTTTTTTATTTGTAAACACATTTGCAATCTGTACTGATTTTTCAGCCCACTTCAGTATTATTTTCAATTAAGTCTCCGTTCCGTAGTTAGTTAGGATTTAACCCTACGAAAGAAAAGAAATCTTCACGTGGGTGGGGGTGAATACTTACGCAACACACTGTATGTATACGGTAAAACCATATAGTGGATATTTTGTAATGAACCGCAGTGTATTTATCTGTTTTGTAGATGATGCGTTCAGAATGTAGCTTTCAGACAAATGCAGATAAACAAACACATTTAAGAGAAATTGTTGATGCATTATTGGTCACTAAATGGATTTTTTTTTTTGGCCCACCCACTTGACAATGCGCTAAGAGTAGCATGGCCTGTTATCTAAAACGAGTTGCCACCCCTGGCATGGACAGAGCTGATCAGAAATTTGCATTTCACGTGCTATATGGTATAAAATATGTAATGGCTTCCATTGAGCACATAAATGTCAAACATGATAATCCAAAAAGGGCAAAGAGCTTAACCTGGTCTGATACGCCATTGGCTTTGAACTAGCTAATCATACTGATAATCCATCTGTTGTAGATTTAGGCTTTACAGATTTACGGTGTGGATGTGGTGGTACATGGTTGATAACAGAGATAAACACCACCTCTGCACCAGATTTTTAGGTGTGGGTGGGTGAGTCACATGCATTAACCGGAAGGAGAAAAGGTGATGTTTGCGGTTTTATATAAATATATTTTTAAAACATAATGATTTTTTTTGTCGAGGCTCATTTGGAACTGCGCAGCCAGGTCCATTAGACAGTGTCGTATTAGCGGCCTTGATGACTCACAGCATCCTCGCTCCGAACGCTATCATCTCCCACCGTCAGCTCCACATCACACACCCACACACACCATCTGATGCCCACCTTCTGCCCAGATCATCCTTCAGTCCTCCTCTTCCAGCACAGCTGGATGCCAACATCTTTCAGAGTCGGACTTCAGCACCACAAGCATCATTTTAATGTTCTACTACTAAGGAACTTTCCTTCCTTATGACCTAAAAAAGTGCTCAATGTCATCAAACTATGTGGGGAAAAAAGACCACACTGTACATTCTGATTGGTCAGAAGGTGTTGATTAGGTTTCTGTAACAGAAGTGCAGCTCCAAATCACAGGTTTATATTAATATTAATGTGCTTCTTCTGATGCATTGTCGTTTCTATAGTAACAGCTCGTTCACAGGGACTAGTACAGCGGACATGCTACGTAATCTAAACGTGTTGTTATGTAACAAAGAAAAACACAATCATCGATATGGTGAAGTCTTCTGGAGAATTTTTTGGAAGGAGTCTCCAGTGTCAGCGCTTTGTAACAGTTAGTAAGTGTTATATTACTTACTTATATAACAATTGCACATCCACTCATACACGATTTTTAATTGGAGTTAAAAGTAACAGTTCTGTTGATCATGCACTTTCCATCCACTTGCTCTTATAAACTCCCCGAACAGAATATCAGCTGCATGTGTCATTTCTTTTCTGACCGTAGAGGTTACGCCTCCGCTAACTTTAATAACAGCTCCAGTCCTGTTACTAGTGGCTTAAGATAGTTCCTGTCTGTTCTAGCCCACTCTTTTACTGTCTAGGTGTGCGACTCAGCTAGAGTTTGTTGTTGCCTGTTTTTTGCCTTTCACCTGATAATCCTATAGTTCAACCACTCCATTGTCTTTCTTCAGAATGTTATTTAGATAATTTATAAAAATGAGGTGTACGGGGAAGCATCGATACTGGCACTGTTATCAGGTTTCGATCCGAAACGACAATGATCTGGACTTATTTCATGATTAAGGACGGCAATCAAAGCAAAGCAAATAAACAAACTGTGCTCTGTGAATATATCAAGAGGAGAAACTACAGCATTGTCCAACATTACAAGTAACCTGATAAAAGCGAATGTGCAGATAAACCGCTGCATGTGAGAGCAGTTCACTTCTGCAAGCACTGAGCACTGAGACATTCAGCGCTCGAGTCGAGGTGCAAATCACGGCATTTTTAATGGCCACGCTCACTTATCGTTACTCTGCTAACGCACATCCTCACACACTCTATTAAGCAAAATAACACGTTGCACATAAAACTCATCATGAGGAGTTCATCGCCAGCAGCACACGACAGCAACTGAGCTAAACAGAGCTAAATAACAGAGCTAGTGTTTCATGACATCCCTGATTAATTAGCGTTATGGAAAAGTACCAAAAAATGGCCTCACATCAGTGCATTGCTACTACTGTACTGACTCATGGTTTTGCTCATTTTAATATAAAGACAAATATAATGCTTGCAATTAATGAAAGACAGCGAAGGCCATTTTGCATTAGTAAAGGTCATGACATCATTACTAGGCGCATTAGCATTTTTAGTTGCCTGATTGCTTCAATCTGAATGAGATGTGAGCTGCTGGAGAAGGAACAATGTCGCTTGACACAAATGACACACAGTAGAAGTTGTTTGCTGTTTGTCTGCAGTCTGAACAGCTACAGAATGAAGCAAGTCCCGCGTCTGGAATCGTTCAGAGGAGTTCGCGTGTTCTCCTCGTGCTTCGGGGGTTTCCTCTGAGTACTCCGGTTTCCTCCCCCAGTCTGAAGACATGCATTGTAGGCCAATTGGCATTTCCAAATTGTCTGTACTGTGTGAATGTGTGTGTGATTGTGCCCTGTCCAGGGTGTCCCCTGCCCTTGTGCCCTGAATTCCCTGGGATAGGCTCCAGACTCCCCGCATCTCTGTGTAGGATAAGCAAAAAACCGTATTCTTTCAGCATTAATGTGTGACTCCATTTAACATCTCTGGCTTGGAACATTCTTTTCCACGAGTCGTCCATTATCAGTTATGAAAAATACATTTTAGTTTCACTCAACCCTGTTACCTGAAAGCATTCACTCCTATGAAATATTTCACATTTTCAGCAGGAAGTTGCATCATCTGAATTTTCTGAATCTCACTGGAAGAAGAATTATTTATTTTCGGTGATAGTTTGACATGGACTGGTGACGTCATTTTGAAAGTTCAACCCTGTTACCCAAATTAGAACGTCTGTCGCGAAGAAGTGCTAAGAAATAACGTTACAAAGGTGTGTCCTCCAATGAGACAGATGTGCATGCTGTCATGTGTAAATCTTTTACTCTGCTTTACTTTCCTGTCTGTTTGGTTAAAGACGGAGTCCTGGTTGTTCATCAACGCCGTAAACATAAAACCACACATGCGCAGCCTTCGTTAAACAAGCCACGGTCTGATTCAGATCATCTGCTAGGTTTCAGAAAGACCTTGAGTAAGTGAAATGCAGAATGGTTTCATGGAGAGAGGACATTTCGAGACAGCCCTCATCCCTCTCTGCACTCACTGTCGCCATGGACACACTCGCTCCGTCATCGTGACTACAGCTCGTCCATTTCAACTCAACACACTCCAGGAAACACTCGCGACCCTGACGACCCTCTGTTCCGTTTTAGCAGCGCATAGTCTATTGACCCAGGCTGTCCACAGAGATCCTGCATTATGGACTGTGGGAGTACAAGAGGCTTTTCTATGGTCATAGACGTGCTTTCAAAGTGGAAAAAAGTTCAGCACTGAGTGATGTAAAGCAATTTTCTTTTTTTTACCCTCCCCACCAATCAAGTCGCAAGTAAGAACAACGAACAATGCAAACACCGTGGGTTAAAAGTCAGTCTGCTTAGTGAGGGAATGAGATGTTGAAGAGAAAATATTTTCCAACGTTGCAATGTAGCTAAAAATGAACAACATGTGCATTCACCCGTACGTGGCGTGATTTTACACTTTAACGCTGGCTGCATACAGTCAAGTCACTCAAGCAGCTCAAATTCTCGTGATTTTCATCAAGCAGTCTCCTCATCACCAGAGTTATGCTAAGCTTTATTTCATCTGCATCACGGAGAATAATAAATCTAGTCTAGAGATGAAGCTAGGCTAGTTAGTTAGCCGATACTAGCTAGGGCTGGTAAGAGCGTAGTTATGGTTACAGTTTGCATGACACCTGAGTTGCTTTTTTTTTTATCATCAGAATTTTTCAACTTCATGCAAATAAGAAGCGTGTTATGAGCAATCAGATGGCATAGATGAAGAGAATGCATAGCCCGTCCATTAATAAAGCAGCACAATGTTTCAAATTTACTACTTATAGGCACGTATACACAAAAAGGAGCCTTAATCAAGTCAAAATCAAGCAGGAAATTATATTGCTTAAAAATGTGTTTCATCAAAACACAAAAACACACCAGTTAATATATAATAATATATAATAATATAAGCTCAAGTGAGACGTCGTTTGGAATGTAAGTAATTTTAAGAGACACGCAGACAGCCGGTGTTTCACTGAGACGCAGAAATATCGCACGACTGTGCATGAATTTTAGTGACACTCCCACAATATGGACAAAACCGCTGATAAAAGAAAGATTTTGCTTAACTGCGACGTGAATGAAGCCTCTCGTTACGTCACATCTTTCATATTTACTGGATCTTATGTTTTAAGATAACTGTGTAACAGGATCTAAACAGGGTACGTTTAGTATCAGGTATGGAGTTAGTGCTCTTACATTTTCTTACGACTTCTTACTGTTACTGTTACTGTTACGACTGGGGGGCAGTCGTGGCCTAATGGTTTGAGAGTCGGACTTGTGAAGGTAGCGGGTTCGAGTCTCGAACCCAAAGGTTGTGGGTTCGAGTCTCGGGTCCGGCAGGGATTGTAGGTGGGGGAGTGAATGACCAGCGCTCTCTGNGGATGGGTTAAATGCAGAGCACAAATTCCGAGTATGGGTCACCACAATTGGCCACAAAGTCACTTCACTTCACTTCACTTTAGCAAAATTGAACCTTATTAAGTGATGTTCTCCTCTAGTATAGCGTTCAGGGATGTTCTCCTCTTTCTCTTAAGTATACAGCGTTCCTATTAACGTCACTGAATCAGGTACTGAATAATGCATTTCAAGCTTTACAATAAATAACTGAATAATAAGCTGGAATACCAAATATACCGTGTCTTCGTCGCAGTTATTTACATTATAAACAAAAATACACAAAAGCCCTTCCCGTGTTTGGGTTCCTGCTGACGGCAGGTGTGTGTGCACAGGTGGGGGTGGAAATGAAAGATGGAGGAGATGTTACTGCGACTGAAATCACCTCTCTGTGTTATAATAACAAAGACCGGACATTTTGTACCACTTTTTAAAAAAATCTCAAAAAATCATGATAAGGTTACATTTCGTTAGAAATGACATCATAAGACAAGGTATGAACAATAACCCCGCCCCTAAGACTAAGCTTAATCTTTTTTAGGTCCTGTATTACATAGTTATTTATCTTAAAATGTCTTTAAACATGATTTGTTTATAGCAGTTAATGAATTATAAGATATTAGAAATGTTCTGACATCTGGAAGATTCTGGGAGTTGAAACATTTCATAACTTTATAAACCCATTAGCTAACCCACAGAGGAGATAAAAGCTCCAGCATGCTGCGCAGTCCACAAACCTAACTGACTCGGATAAAATGCGGTAGCTAACGTAATATAATAACATACAGCTCAGCAGTTAGCTACTTAAGTGCTTTAATACAGACGCAAACAAGTACCGAGTCATAATCGTTGTCCTTTTCTAAGAATGTTTCTAATCATCACATCGTGTTTTCAACATCCACAAAAAAATGGGCAAGATGCTGCCAATGTTTCCGCTACGAGTTGTGAGATGTTCCTGATTCAGAAAATGTCATGTCGTTAGTGATATCTCGTAAATCGGTGTGATAAAGCTGGAAACAAGTAGCTTGAAAGTCGGTTTGTTCAAATACACACAGCAAATAAAATAAGTCAATAATGAGCATGGTTTTATCTTTCTCTGGTTGTTGAACAAGAGAAGAAAACGTCACTGTTGACTTCCTGTCTACTGACCCTACTAATCCGCTGAGAAAATGAATAATAGCTAATAGCCTGGACATGCTAATCTGCTTATCCTTGGTGCCCAGGCTACTGATTTATTCAACATGTTTCACGCACGTTTAGTGCTGCAAATTGCTAAATTTCCTCCGTGAGGTGATGCTGGAATCAACACAGCAATATGGTTTAAAATTATTTAAGAAATCGACAGTGAAGGCGCTTGTCCTTTACTGTAACCCCTGTTTAACAGCAGTGAGACAGCTGAAGATCTATTCTGACATGCAGCTCTGAGCTTTTCTCGAGGTTTTCGTGACCCTGCGGCAACCAGAAGCTCTAGTTACAACACACACAGTGTTTTTTTTTTTTTAAATGTTGATGCATTCAGCAAACTGTTTACTCTGGGTGCAGTATATTTTGCCCACGGGAACAGCATTTCCTCACAGCCACTGCAGGGATTGTTGTAAAAGGAGAGACTTCTCCTGCTTCGGCTCTTCTTGCCCTCAGGAACTGCCTGATTCATCTTAATGCTCTACCTCTGCTTGGAGCTTCTGTGCTTCTGACTCACCTCCTGCTCCAAAAGATTTAACATCCCCCAAAATAGCTTTAGTGAATAATCTCAAGTGGATGCTGTAGATTTGTACTGAAGAGCTGCTGCTGCAATCATAAAGCCCATCCTGTGCTCAGCCCAGGAATCACCACCGTCACCTCTGGCTTGCTCATTATGGATCTACATCTACATGTGGATTTCTGTAAAGCTGCTTTGTGACAGTGTTTGTTGTTTAAAGCATTATATAAATCAAACTCCCAAAATTTCTCCAACAGTCTTCAAAACACCATGCATGAAATCTGTGGCATGAAATCAACTCTCCAGCAATTTGGGTTTTCTGAAAATGGAGCATACATTCAAAGGTCATATCAAGGTCAGTGATATTAGAAAGATCCCACTGATATTTGCTGTAGGTCAAAGAGATATTTAAAGGAATTGATTGGTTGAAAAAGAAAAATNAATCTGTCCAATTCTCAAGCTCATGAACCATAATGCAATTGCTGGCACCATTTTAGCAAAGAACGTCCTTGTTTTCATCAAATTCAAGGTGATTCTGTGTAACAGACATGGCACTAAACCACACTTCTAAAAAAAACAAAAAAACAAGGTGCTGTTTTTGATAATATCCATCTAATGTGGTTACCTACAACAGATCTAATCTACCACTCTTGATCGCATCTCCAGACGTAACCCAGAGCAGACCCAGAGCATGACGGAATTAGCTTTAATAAACAGCCGACTGGAAGAGCATCACGTGATCTCCAGGATCCGTCTGGAAGAAGCAGTAAATCCAGAGAAGCACTTTCTGTCTGTGAGGAACTTAAAACTGCTTTCTACGACCATTCGTGCCCCCTGACGGCTCCTCCGAGGGTTCCTCTCAAGGTTACACAGTCGAGAGCACTGCAGCACGGACAAAGTACACAGCAAGAAATCTCAGCAAAATGAGCAGGAGAGCCGAGATTATTAATGAAACTCAACCTCAAAAGGGCTCTGTGGGCCAGACAAGAACAAGCAGGTAGATGAAGCTGCTGAACGGCTGGATGGTTCTGTTCGCTAAGAGCCCATTAGATCAATGTTTGGAACAAGTGTTCAGTAGGAGCATGTGTAATGTGATTCAGGGTTCGTATGTGGGGAAAGCAGCATTGCTTCTGAACTGGGTAATGCACAATATGCCTTCAAATTGCTTATTTTGAAACCTGAAAGCTAAAACCAAGGTTGCTGAGAACTCAGTTTGGGAACAAGGTTCTGGGAGGAAAAAGCAAATCCTAGCTGTTGTTTTTTTTATAGCAAACAATCAAAATTAAAAACATGGGCTATGGCAAGCAAAGGGAAAGCGTAAGTGCAGACAATGTATCTGTGATGTACAGACCCACTTCTACTGCAGCAGGAAATATACATATTATTAAATACACATAGTTCTATGTTTTTATTTCCAAATATGATGATAAGACCCACTGTTGAAGCTGTTGATAACTAGGTACATGCTTTAGTAAAAAAGAATATGATATACATCTCTATCGTAACGTCTCTGCCTGTGCATTTAATTCTCCTGAAATTGATTCCGCTCAACGTTTCTTCCTCATATCATCTCAGGGAGATTTTCCTCGTGAGAAGGAAATGTTTCTGTCCATTAGCACGTTTTGTTGCTAGCGTATTTGTAGCCGTCCCATTAGTTTGGTGTCCTCCTATTGGTGGATTTTAAATGAGCATCGTAGCAACGCTCACGCTGAGATTTTAATCAGAACTTTGTCGAAGGCTGTGTTTGGTCTCAGTGGCACTAAATTGGCTGCTGATAATGCGAAAATGTCAGATTATCCATCTGAAGAATTCACAATCAAATGAATCAAAGAAATCAAATGAATTCAGTGTAAACCTGCCTTAAGATGTATCTTCAAGATAGGGATTAAATGTTACATTCAGGTTGGGAATGAAATCTTCGGAAACAAGGTTGCTAATGTAACTAGCTGTACAATCGGTTTGTGGGAAACCATCATCGCCTGAGACAAATCAGTGTACTCGGTCCAGTCCCATTTTCATCACTAGGTGGTATTTCATCATGATGTGACATTAACCATGAACACAATCACCATTATTCACGATGATACATTATCATTATTCATGTAGGCCACTCCAGCAGGAGGCAAAGCCACTGGTGCCTTCTTCATCCTCCAGTCTGCCAATGAATCGTGACTGCACCCTGACTCCATCTCTACAGCTCTACAGCTCTACTCCATCTCTATCAGTCACGTGTCACACAACTGCAAATCAAAATAACCAATAATCTTCTAGAAAATATTTCCTTTTTGCATCTAGGGAGAAAATCCATCCTGCCGTCTTCATCTTCTTCATCTTCATCTTCTTCTGCTGCAAGGTCATTGCTCGCGTCATGACGAGCAACCAAAGGAAGAAGAAAAAAAAGAAACAGCCGCATTTTGCAGCATGACACACACAAATACAGCGCTAATAGCGCGTTATAATGCCGTTATGATCACTCATGCACAAAAGAGCAGCAGTGAGGCTTCAGCTGGACGTTTCGCCCCAGCGCGAAGGTGAAGGAAGGGGCGAGGCTCAGACTGCTCCCCAATTAATGCCATAAAACAACCTGTTTCATTCATTCCGCAGTCACAAAGGTGTGTAAACACACAGGCGGTGTGGCAGACCGCTCTGAACCCAGCCGCAATTAGGCACAAATGCATACATCACAAATGCAGATTTATTCCTCATCTTCTGGATCCGAATAAGCACCGGTCTGATTATTAAGAGACCTTTTTGTTTTTCCGAAATCAAATCCTATCAGGAGCTCTATACGCGTTCTATACTTCTATACTCATTTCTAGAGTATAATTTTATTCCTTAAAAAAAAGCAGTCATGTCCCCAGCTCATCCCATCCATCCATCCATCCTTTCATTCCCACTCACCTGGATTCTGATGTCGTTTTTCTTGTCGTCTTCCCGTTAATCTCTCCTTGAGGATTGATTTCTCTGGAAATGGAGTGTTTTCTTTAAAATGTGTGATGTGTTTTTAATGCCTAGGGTCCTCAGTTTCCCCGTGTAACAGGAGAACAGCGCTCCCCCACTACACCGACACTTCCCTCCTCCCTCCTCTATTCCAGCGTAGGACTGTACCATTCTCACCCAGGAGAGGGGGGGCGAATCAAAGGCGCAATACATGTACAGCCACTATTTTTTTTTTTTTTTTTTTACATTATTATATTATCATTATTAAAGCCTACATGTTTAATAATTCTACACAAGTTTCTATTCTTTTCTCTTATGTGACTGTGCTACACTGTGACAGTTGAGTGGAGTGTTAGGTGTTATGACATGCGCCATGGTTACATCCTGTACTCGGTGGCGTGCTATTATTCTAACATACTAACATACTAACATGCTGTGCAGTGTGTGTGTGTGTGTGTGTGTGTGTGTGTGTGTGTGTTTCGGCGTCAGCAGTGTCCCAGTCTGCGCACGTGCACACTAACGATGCGCCCTGCGCAGTGTGCATGCGTCGCGTGCGCATCAGTGGCCATGGAGGCTGGTGCAGGGCTTTGGCGTCGTGTCTAACGCACATCACATGTTCCTCCAGAAACACGCTGCTGAAGGAGAGCCTTCTTCCTGAGCATTCACAGGTACATGATTCAGGGAGAGAGAGAGAGAGAGAGAGAGAGAAAGAGAGAGAGAGAGAGAAATAAATCAGCGTCATCTGATAACATGTGCGTCTTTGCATGCAGGTGATAGAGTCTGATTAAGAAGGACACCTACAGGAAATGCAAATGATAATAAAGCTGATATTTATTCAAATACTGTACTGATTATTAACTGTGATTATAATATTGGCAATGGAGATATCACAGAAGCTGTACATAACAACAACAACATAAACAACAACAATACTACTACTACTACTACTACTACTACTAATAATAATAATAATAATAATAATAATAATAATAAAAAGAAGAATGTAGGCTGTTTGTTCTTTGCTTTTTTGTTTGTTTGTTATGTTTTGCTAGCATGATCATGCAGGCGTGTTGATAGATTGTGGCATTGGCATGATCCAAATAATAAGTTTTTTTTTTTTTTTAAAAAAAGAATAAATAAAAATGTAAAAGAAATTCTAAAAAATTAAAAAAAATTAAAAGAAATAAAAAAAACATAGGTAATATTTCATGCAGTTGATTGTGATCAACAACAAAAACAAATAAACGAGCAGTGCAGTAGTAGGCTGTTTGTTTGTTTGTTTGTTTATTAGCCTCAGATTTTCCACATAATTTTCTGTTTTAAATGATTATCATTGGCAGGATACAAATAACAAACTGTAATAATAATAAGAATAAGAATAATAACGTCAACAACAACAATTATTATTATCTTTATTATTATTATTATTATTATTATTATTATTAATGCATTTTATTATTTGTATCTTGGCAATGACAATCTAGACAAAATTATCTGGAAAATCTGAGAGAAATGATGAGGTTGGTTGTTGTTGTTGTTGTTGTTATTGTTTGTTTGTTTTTTGCCTAACATGCCCTCTCTCAGATATTGCAGCATGATCAGAATAATAAAAAGAGATATTGCAAGTGCACATGAATGCAGGCTGATCTCTAACCGTGACACGTCCCTCGTCCAGCGGTTCAGTTCCCCTCTCACTGGTGTGTTGGTGTGTAATCACACGTCGTATCTCACTGGTGTGTTGGTGTGTAATCACACGTCGTATCACACTGCTGTCCACAGCCTGCAGCACTAACACCTGACTCCCGTAAATAATCTGTTCAGATTGACCTCTGTGCACTTTTATAGTAATTGAGCTGCATAAATGTTCACTGAGTGATGAATAATTAGTGATGAAGGTTATTATATGTTTAGCCCTGCTCCACTGTTCTGCCTGTGATTGAGTAAAACAGGCGAGAGTTCCTGAGTGATGAGCGTTTTGTGGGTAAAGGAGACACGGGCAGCTGTAAGCGCGAGCTTCAGGCCGAGGAGGCGAGACGTGGAGCTCTGATTCAGCCTGCTGCTGCTCTGCTCTCGCGCACTGCTTAGCAACAGGCTGGGAGAGGATGTGACCGGGGTTTAAATAAGGCTTCATGCATGTCACTGCTGCGCCGCTCTCACCTGACATCATCATGTGGGCTGGATATTAGAAGCAACTATTTTGCTCATAAAAAGGTTTTCAAACACAAACCTGGTGTTTAGATCAACAACAGTAAGGCGGGAACACAATAATTAGCAACCCGTAATTAACACACAGAGTCCCCAGTTTATTATATATTAGATAAGTGGAGTACACTGGCTATCTACAGTTGAGTGCAAAAGTTTACACACCCCACATGATGGGGGAAAAAATGGACACTATATCTAATAAATGAGACAACAATCCAACATCCTGAGCTTTGCCCTGAGCTTCTCCGTCTCTATCTAGTGCCTCATTGGTGTTGTTTATTAGCTCCTGATAACGAACCGTCTTTAATCAGGGAGAATTTGGGAGCAAATTAATTCCCAATCCTCATACAAACATCTTATAAGGCTTTATACACAAAATCAGTAAGTGATATCCTTCTCCAGAAGCTAGAGCTCAGGACAGAAGATGTAGGATATAACAGATATCAAGAAAACATCAAGAAAAAATGGTTTCATTGTGCACTTTTTTATATCTTAACATTTTTCTTAGGTTTGATTTCTTAAGTAAGGAACGTTTGTGAAACCTAGCCTCTTCTTCATTTTGTCCTAAGGGTGTACAAAATTTTACACCCAACTATAGTCACATATCTGTTGCCTATACAAGCTGCTAATGCAAATTTGGATTTATTTCAGATCTTCAGGCTTGTTAATCTTTGCAGTATAGTGCTATTAATACAGCTGTTTAATAACCTGATGCACTGGATTAACTGGAAACTCACTACGATGTACAGTATATAGATGTGATAGAGGTTAAGTGAAGTTGCCTTAGATGCAGTTTGCTTGCGCAGAGCTTTAACCTTTACTACAGCTACTATAATTACAGGAGTGCCCTGCAGTTACTCCGTGATTCTTCAGGTTTATTAAATGCAGTTAGATTCATCTGCTTTTGAGTCGCGTGGATTATTTGACATTACTTGAAAAGAGATTACTGAGCGTCACAGTGACTCTAGTCGAAATGACTTTCTACACCGTGCTTGTCAGAGGATTTATGGGCTGATACAGGGATTATTCAAGGGATTATTAGCCAGGTCAAGCAGTCAGCAGCCGAGCGTAAGATGTAAGCTACAGTTTAAACACAGCATTGTACAGATACTTGTTAGATGCTTTATTAGAAACTGGCAGCTCAGTGTGTAAGTTATTGTTAAAAAAAAAAAAAGAAAGGAAGGAAGGAAGAAACAAAGTAATCTCACTAATACAAATTTTCTAAATAAATAACTAAGATTATTTAGAGGAGGCTTTCGAGACGTACAAAAACCCCTTTTGTCACTTTACAATACCTCGTCGACTAGTATTTAGAATTACTTTAGTCATCTTGCAGTTCACATGACAACCAGCAGGTGGTGCTGCAAGATAAAATAATAACTTACTCCTGACTGATGACCTGGTTTAGTGCAGTCTTTGGATAGAGCCACTAAAAAACTTTCTGGTTTCTGGTAACAATTCTGATTCTGTTTTTTTTGTTGTTGTTGTTGTTGTTTGTTTGTTTTTTTAATTAGCATGCTCATAATGGGAGTACCAACCTATAATTCGGTTCAACGTAGTGTTGAACTATTTGTTCTAAGGAAAGAGGTAGAATAGTGTCTACAATCATTACAGGTTCTTCTGCTTTTCTGTGTTTCTCAAGTTTCTTTCCTTATTGAGTCACAGTGCATTTTTCTCACTGTGTGTGTGTGTGTGTGTGTGTGTGTGTGTGTGTGTGTGTCACATCCAATCACACTGCAAAATGCAAATAATGTTATTTTGACACTTGACATTAACTCAAATCTGTACATATACAACTCCCAACTATCTGTGTACATCTGTGTACATGATTTAACGGCGTTTTCACTGTAGGAAGTGCAGAGTTGTTGTGGAGTGCAGAATTACTGGCACCCTTCAAAGGAATTGCGTAAGAGTGACTCTCTGAAGTTAACATTAAACACAATTACTCATTGTGTAATTTTCCACCGCAGAACTGTAGAAACTACTTCCCTTTGCTTTCATAAAATCATTCTGAGAATAACAAAAGAAACGGCTGTGTGATTAGTACATCTTTTGGGACTTTTGCAACTTTTTTTTTTTAAATCACTCTCAGGAAAAGGGCAATAAACGGTACTTTTTCACTTTTTTGTCACTGAGATATGAGATATGATGGCAGATATGAGTTATACATCTCTGTGCACATGCTATAGACATGTAGGCTTGTTATTACGCCGACATGTGTGTAAATATTGTTATCTGACACACACACACACACACACACACACACACACACACATGAACAAACTTGCAAAAAAAATTGTCTGGAAGGAAATACAACAGGAAAATATGGCAACACTGAAAGCTGCCTCCTCCACCTGTCTGTTTTCCTGTCTCACCTGTCTCTCACACACACACACACACACACACACACATCAGGCACTCACCTGTACAGCTGAGAGGATACCATGGGGACCCCCACCTGCACTGGCATGGGGCCGGGAGGAGGAGGAGACTTCACAAACCGAAGAAACAGACACACACACAAACACACACTCATCATGGTGTGTATCTGTATATCATTTTAATCTCTGTCTGTGATAATGGTGTTATTTCCCTGAGGACTGACTTGGGCTTTATGGAGGAAATGGCGACGTTTAGTATTAGTAGTCATTAAGAATAATTATTCACGCTCTCTGCCCTCCTCCTCCTCCTGTGTTCCTCAGTGGTAAGGTGGATAGAGGCGTGGTCTCTGCACTTGAGGGTGTTTGGGTCGTTCCTCAGGCACGGTGTTCTGTCTGAGTCATGATTCTCACTCCTGCGTATGAAGTAACGTTAATGCTGATTAACCAAACACCTATAAATAGCATTAAAGTTACTTCATATTCCCAAATGCCGAATGTGTGAAACCGTTTTAAACACTCCCCAGAAAGCACACAGGTACAGAGTGTGTTGGTGTGTGTTGGTTAGCAGTGCGCTCAGAGCTACACTTCCTGTTACTGCGACAGTGTACATGGACGTGATGAACGCTGAATCCTCTTCTAGTAAACACTTCATCTCTCTTTAAGCTGATTATTAAGACAAAAGTCCTACATGGTCCACCATAGTCAAGCAGCTGTAGTGGTACAGCGGTTTGAGTCGCAGACTCTGGTGCGTAACATCCCTGGTTCGAGTCTGTGTGTTTTACTTTAGTGTTAGAGCACGGTTGTGTATATGAAGGTGAAAAGGGCTATAAAACAGGCTGTGAGTGTGAGATCCTGTGGCTCATGTGGATGAGCGCTGCCTCTGGGTTGTGAGGTTGCTGGTTCGAACCCCAGCCGGGATTCTCGGATATGAGCGTTGGTGGCAGGAATCAATGAGCGGTGCAGGAATCGATGAGTGGCGCAGCAGAAGGTGGTGCCGGGTGGTGCTGAGGGGCGTGGCAGCGGAGCGTGGCGGTGCGGCGTGGTGGGGGGTAATATCCGGGCAGTTGCCCCCCCGGGGTCAGTACAGGCGAAGAAAGGGGTTATGAAGCTTGAAGAGAGAGTGTCGACTTAGTTTTGCATAATAGGAAAAAAAAAGCTATCACATTCACTTTTTTCAGAGTTCCCCAGCAGCATTCACCCAAGCCACCTGTTCCCCACACCACCTGCTTCCACCTTCTCCACCCAACACACCAGGCACNCACCAGGCACACGCCAGGCTCGAACCGGCAACCTCTCGATCCAGAGGCGAGGCTTTTACCACAAAGCCACCAAATCCCACACTGACCCGATAATCTCATAGCGCCTTTGTCTTTTAAAATGACACCTGCAAAACAAAACCACAAATCTAATGCACTCCATATCACACTCAGTAATGACACACACCTCAGGGCAAACCACTCCAGGTGTAAGGTTTATGTCCGTGGGAAAAAAGCTGTTTTTTCACCTTCTGCTTTAAAGGATCCAGTAATCAATCATATACACTCGTTTATTGTTCATTTCTGTATCTTTCTTGTTTTCCAGGAGATTCATAAAGTACAAGCTAATCATTTTTCTTCAGAAGTACTGTAGCAGGTTCTCCAACCTCACGAAAGTGAACCTGAGCGAGTGATCACACTAAACAGCTCCTTTCTGCTCTGCTTTCCAGAACGTGTGTATCAGTGCACACACTCTCAGGGGACTAACGTGGCCCTGTCCTCGTCGCTGAGGTGGTACCCATACCTCCTGTAGCTTTAGTATGAGCTCTTTCACCTGGAAATGTGGAAACCTTTACACTGATTTAAGGTACATACTTTGACATTTTGGAGGACAGTTTGAAAGCTACACTTCGTGTACTGTGAAGGAACGAGAGCTAGAAAAGGTATAAACCCTGGAGACTTGATGGCACCAGCTGAGGAACAAGGAAAGGCACAGTTTATTACCCCCTTTTTTTCCTGATAGTGTAAGAGAATGTTTAGAAGCTTTCCATTCAGGGATTCACACAGATACAGAAAGGTTACATGAAGTTTCAGGGCAGAGAGTGAGTGCTGAAATCACGTGACTCGTCACGTCTAATTCACACGTGAGCTGGATGTGATTATTAGACCCCTGATCATTTTATTACTCACATATTTAACATGAACATGTCTTTGTCTCCGTTCTGAGGGTGCACTGTGGAACTTTTGCACTGTCTGTGTGTGTGTGTGTGTGTGTGTGTGTGTGTGTGTGTGAGTGTGTGTGTGTGTGTGAGAGAGAGAGAGAGAGAGAGA
>CM074966.1:1569815-1590371 GCA_037577455.1 Pangasius macronema | reverse complement strand
TGACCTGCTGCAGAGGCACAGAGGGACGCCGGAGATCGCTCGGGTCCTGGAAGAACACCACACACACACACACACACACACACACACACACACACACGCTTTGGGGTTATGGACTCCAGTTAGGATCTTAACTCCCTGAAGTTCAGTTCAGATCACAAAAGAGCATGTTCTTATTCCACATCCCAAATAATTTGGACAGTAAACTAACACTAAAGTTTGTTTTCAGCAGCCTGTTCTATTTCTTATTCATTAAAAGTGCACAATCGTTAGTACACGTCGGCACTGCACTGTCCTTTACTGTAACGGTCTTGTGCTGCTTGGACACGTTTGCACACGTGCACTATATGTAGTTCTGTGTATGCCTTATGTAGTTGTGTCTTTAGACGTTTAACTCACCATAGCTTTGAGCCAGGTACAGAGGGTGGGGGGAAGACGTGCGAGCAGCTCCATGCTGGCTTTGGTCTGAGTCTGGGAGTGGAACAGAGAGTAGGCCAGGCGCTGACCAATCAGAACCAGGAGCTGGGAACCCAACACATCCTTATCCTCCACCTCCAACATCACCTGTGCGAGAGCGAGCGAGAGAGAGCGAGAGAGAGAAAATAAGCAGTGCTCTGTAAGCGACACACTGGCTCTGCTGATGTACAAAGATTTTCACCAACGAATTCATTCAAAATGCACAAAATCCCCACGTCAGCCATCACCTGAACATTTCTGACTAATATTAAACGCTGAACTTCGCCGGGCCGAGTTGCGTCCTTGCATCTGCCTCAAAAATGTTTCCAATTCCCATCCAACCTCAAACTCTATTTAAAAAAAGATTAAACTGCACAGGCGCAAAAGAAAAGCGTGTGTCCTAGTGTCTGTGAGTATGAAAGTGTAATACGAACCGTTTTATTGCTCCAGGTGCATCGTGACCTAAACACGCATGCACAGAAACACGTGCTCATCCCCCTGAAGACGTCTACGTGAGCGTGTTTTATTCATTAACTCTCACTCGGGTTATTAAGCGATTATTAGGTTGTGTGTAAACATAGCCATTGAAGTCACACCATGTTTATTTCCTGTGGGCGTGGCCTGTCTGTCGTTTTTTTTCTTCTCCTGTCTAACTTATACACTCACCGTCCACTTCTGTGTTTTGATATTTTAAGACACACTCCCCGTCCACTTTATTAGGAACAGTTATCTAATTAGCCAATCGAGCAGAAGCAGCACAGTGTATAGTATCGTGCAGGTACAGGTCAAGAGCTTCAGTTAAATGTTCACATCTAACATCAGGATGAAGAAAGAGTGTGATCTCTGTGACTTTAACCGTGGCATGGATGTTGAGAACAGATGGGCTGGTTTGAGTATTTCAGAAATCTCCTCAGATTTTCACACACAACAGTCTCTAGACGTAACGCAGAGGAGAACGGCCTGATTGGTTCGAGCTGCCGAGACGGATATAGTAGCGTTCGTGCATTTTGTGATTTTGTGCATTGTGCCGCTGCCACGTGATTGGCTGATTGGATAACTGCACAAATGAGCAGGTGTGCAGGTGTTCCTATGAAAGTGGACGGTGAGTGTACAGTGTGTGAAATTAGAAAATAAATTTCAGGAACACTGGCTGGAGGAAAAGAAAGGAAATTGAAATCACTGGGTCCAGATTGCGCACTTGCACCAGAAATGGTTTAACGCATGCTAAATAAATTCTGTACATTAGCTCTGTGTGTGTGTGTGTGTGTGTGTGTTCACCTCCTCGGCGCGCAGGTCCAGGCCCTGGTTATACAGCTCACAGATGAGGTGTCTGCGCAGAACATCAGCGTTAAGCTGCAGCAGTGAGGCCAGCTCCAGACACGTCTCCATCCACGCCTGCTCCCTGACTCCTGCTTTAACAGAGACACCACCTTCCTCCGTCTGCTCCTCCTCCTCCACACCCAGAGCCTTCACCCAGGCTGTCAGCACACTCAGCAGAAACTACTCACACACACACACACACACGATGTAAAATGATTTCTTTCCAATCCCTTCAGCCATGTGTAATACCTATGAACACTGAGAACAGATTTTCATCACCTGACTAGTTCGACAGCTAACCTATGTAGCTGGCTAGCTGGTTAACGTGCCTTACACACCTCATGTAGTGCATTATACGCTCACTCGAGGCGCACAAAGAGCCGAATGAGACGTCTGAACGAGATCTGTCTTGTTTTGTTACGCAGGAAATGGAAATGTGGCTTACTTCCTGTCTCAGAGCCACCAGACCGGGGTCCATGTCTCCGCTGGGCAGCAGCTGGATCGAGGTCAGCTCCCTGAAAAACGCATTCTTTCCCTACAGGAGAGGACGGACAACACACACACACACACACACACACACACACACACACACACACACACACACACACACTTCCAATGAACTCTGAGTCAGATATTATCTGACAGATAAAGTGTGTAAAGGTTATGGCATATCATAAATATTATTATTTTAAATCATAGCACATGAAACAATGTATGCTTTATTTAAAGTGAAATTTAAAATATTTTTTACGTTAATGAATGTGGAGGGTTTAGCAGGTAAATGCGCACCTTGGTGTCGAAGAGGCTGAGGGGTTTGAGGCGCAGTGAGAAGCTCATGGCGGCGTGCAGCAGTGACGCTAACAGGCAGTGATGCTGCACCAGCGGGTAATGCACCGCCCTCTGCTGCAGCGCCAACTCCGCTATGGAGGCCGGACCCTCGGCGCCGCCCCACACCTCCTCCACACACACCTCCGGCACACTCACCTCCTCCACCCCCGAGTCCGCCTGACACACACACACACACACACACACACACACACACACACACACACACACACATGGCTGATTC
This sequence comes from Pangasius macronema, assembly GCA_037577455.1. Taxonomy (NCBI): domain Eukaryota; kingdom Metazoa; phylum Chordata; class Actinopteri; order Siluriformes; family Pangasiidae; genus Pangasius; species Pangasius macronema. Next base: position 1,587,529 of record CM074966.1, on the reverse strand, counting down.
ATCACATCTCGGCTTATTTATCATCATGCACATGCACAGTAGAGAGCGTGTGTGTGTGTGTGTGTAAAAGAAAGTGTGTTTTTAAGGTGTGAGGCCACGGGCATGTCCAAGCAAGAGAGCAAACCCGGCCGAGCTTTCTGGGTGGGCGGGGCATACTCTTCTCCTCTGTCACTCACAGTGACACCAGCCAATCATCTGTGAGTTCATGTCCAAAAAAAGGGCCAAAATGGCAAAATATGAAGCTTTTAATGATCTTAACACCAAGTCATTGGTCAGGAAATGAGCAAGAATGAAAGAAATAGATAAAGGAGCTCAGTATGGAGAGCTTTTCCCTTCGATTCCTGTAAACGGATTTGAAGCTTGGCGGCTCTTGATGGCTGCACTAGACTTTTAAGAAAAAAAAAAACACACAGACATGTGCTAGTTTGAATTTTACATCAAATATTTTTATATTTATATTTATGACTTTGTGAAGGCTGTAGAAGTGATTCCTGCTCATCTTCCCACCAGTGATTTGTTGTTAACATCAATAAAAGCTTCATATTCGCCATTTTGGGCTCAGGGCCATTACTTCTGCTCAGGAGTGTATGTAGAAGAGGGCGGATGGAGCTTTTCCTCTGAGTGTGTTGGTAAAAAAGTCTGTTCTCAGGTTTTCCTGTTCTTGATTCACTTTCTCTTTCTCTGCTTCCTCGAGAGAGCAGTTAAGGAGTTAAGAAGAAATCAATGGAAGCAAGGAGGCACAATTAAAGAAATGAAAAACAATCCCATAATTCTGCTCACTGCTTTAGCGTACAGATAGTTTCCGTAGCAATCATGCTAACTTTTCGCTTGGAAAGACGTACAAAACACTGAAGATATGATAACGAAGTTGTGACGATCTCTATACACTAACTGAAAACTAGAATATGATGAGAAAAGCGAAGCAACCGCCATGATGAGACGTTTTATTGATATAGATACACGCCTAACGAGCACGTGTGAATAATAACACTTCAGCCAGGCATTTTAGCTGTGTTAGTAAAACCGCTTGCAAACTTCATGCTGAAAGTTTCGGGCCTTGCCAGGTTTCATCTCCGAGCACTTCGGTGCACTTTTAAGGTGACCTCTAGTGTCTCCTTAAAAGAACCGCAGTCCTGCGTGCGGGTTCTCCCGCTGCTCACTTCTTACTTCGGAGAAAAGACTGAAAGAAAGAAGAAAGGAGGAAGACGAGACCTCCATCAGAGCCTGCAGCAGCTGCACACAGGAGCCCAGGAAACTGGTCATGGCTACGTCTCCCATTCCTACATCCTACACACACACACACACACACACACACACACACACACACACACACACGTTATGTCTTTGGTCTTAACATAATAGAATGAAATTTCTGACGAAGCGTCCTGACCACTCACACGTCTGCACAGTCTGTCCTTTGGAGCTTTTCCCACCTAAACACACACACACACACACACACACACACACACACACACACACACACACACACACACACTTAATACACATGTGCAGCATTCTGAAATACCAGGCAGATATCCAACAGAAAAACACACACTAACCTTTTCCATTAAGAAAGCGGCTGCAGAGAAACGTTTCACAATAAATGTGTTCCACATCATGGTGGAGATTCCTGAGAGAGAGAGAGAGAAAGAGATAGAGAGATAGAGAGAGAGAGATAGAGAGAGAGAGAGAGAGAGAGAGAGAGAGAGAGAGAGAGAAATACATTTACACATCATTCCTCTTAGCCTGAATACTGAATATCAACCAAGACAATGCTTAGTATCTAATGTTTGCTTCTTTAACTTTGTACTGAAGCTACACGGCTAATGTAGCTAACAAGTAATGGAAGCATATGGCTAAGAGTTTAGCTCAGGAAAACTCTGGACTCAGGTAGGGGGCGTGGCCTAAAGCATGAAATGATTCAGATGATAATAGAACTAACAGGAATTTGAATTGTTTGTATTTGTATAAGTTTGTATATTGCTGTTGGAGTAAATCCTGTCCTGTCTTGAAACTTCACATGAAACAATGGGAGGAAAGGAATCATTACAGTTGTCGTGTCTCGTGTAAAAATGTCCCACCTAACTGAACGTGTGGACTGGAGATCATCTTCAGATACTCAGCCGAGCACTCCAGGTAGCGGCCCACCTGCAGCACAGAGAGAGATCGACACTCAGCGGCTCGTGCCTAAGCTGCACGCCGTTCAGAATAAAAGAAGCATCGAATAAACACATACGAATGAAAATGTAAAGATCAGAGATTCCGTCTCTGGTTTGATTTGATCCTGTCGTACACAACTTCTGAAACTTTTAAACGTGAATGAAGACATTACGGGAGAAAAATAAAGCTGGGAAGGAAGCAGCAGAGATCGCCGATTCCTCTGGAATCTCTGTGTGTAGCTAGTAAAGTTATCTGGCTTTGCTAATCTGCTCAAGAAGCCGAGAACGTGAGGTGCAAATCGAGCTTAAATATACATTATTTAAAGAAAAACGTGTGTACAAGTCATTTACTGGGCTGTACGCTGGAGGCTTTGGTGTCTCTGGACAGGCCACGCCCACAAGCAACAAGAGTAGAATGAGAGAGAGAGAGAGAGAGAGAGAGAGAGAGAGAGAGAGAATGACAGAAGCGCTCTTCATGTGCTTGCCTCAGGGTCTTTGTTCCACTGGACCACGTACTCCCAACAACAGTGAGCCCACAACACATCGGGAGAGAGAGAGTTGGGGAAACGCTGACACACACACACCAGCAACTCTGAAACAACAACAACAACAACAACAACGACAACAACACACACTCAGGTTCAAAGAGAAACTCACATCCACACACCAGCAGCAGGAATGTAATAAAAAAACAAACTGAAACAGTGAACATTACTGAACTACCTGCTGAACTAGTAAAATAAAGCAGATGTTTAGGAAGTGGAGTTACCCTCCAGTGTGCGCAAGGCATCCTTCTCCTCCGTCTCCTGCTGTGAACGTTCCTCACGCTGCTCCTCACGCTGCTCCTCACGCTGTTCCTCACGCTGTTCCTCGCGCTGTTCCTCACGCTGTTCCCTCACCCTTCGCTGCACAATGTCTTTCAGTGCTCCAGGAGTGACGTCCTGTCTGAAGATGAGCTTCGCCACGCTGTCCGCTACTCCACCTGCGAGACAGAGAGAGAGAGAGAGAGAGAGAGAGAGTATGCAGGAGGGAAAGCAAGGGAGAGAGAAACAGAGAGGGAATGAGAGATTGAGATAGAGAGAGAGTGCAAACGTGAGATAGATGGAGACAGAAAGAGACAGCGAGAGAAAAAGAGAGAGAGACAGAGGGAGAGGACAAGGCAGAATAAGAGTGGGAAGGAGAGAGTGAGTGAGAAGCAAGTGAGAGAGACAGAGACAGATGAAAGGACAGATATGGAGAGGGGGAGGGAGAGAGAGAGAGAGAGAGAGAGTAAGCCAGAGAGAGAAAGGAGGAAAGCAAGTTTATGTGAGAGAGAGCCAGACAAAGAAAGAGAGACAGAATGAGAGAGAGAGACAGAGAGAAAAAGAGATGAAGAAAAAAGTGGGAAAGAGTGAGACAGAAGACATGAATGTAATTAAATGTTATATTTGTGAAATGTAATGTCTTTTGCAAAGCATTGTGGGTAAACTGCGTTCCTTAAATCTACAGGCATGTTGACTTCATTTGAACTGATGAAGAATTGAACACGGCTATGAGGATGAAGATTTGGGCATGTGTGTGTGTGTGTGTGTGTGTGTGTGTGTGTGTGTGTGTGTGCGCGTGTGTGCGTGTGTGTGTGCACAGCACCTCTTCCGCTCTCTAGCAGTGCTTTGACTGAGCAGCGCTGGACGGCGCCCCCCGGTGATCCCCGAGGAGACGGCAGGCTCAGCAACGTCTGCAACGCCAACACGTCCTCCAGCTGCCGCACACACACCACCCACTGCTCCAGCTCCAGAGACACACACTCCCAGTCTGACTGCAGCTGCACACACACACACACACACACACTCGTTCTTTTTATCCAAACGATAACGTATTAGTGATTTGCAGCTGCACTACTGTCAGGGCTGCGGTTACAGAAAATTAATCAACACCTGACCAATCATAATCCAGAATTCAACAGTGTTGTGGTATATTATTCACACACACACACACACACATACACACACACACATACACACACACACATACACACACACACACACACTACCTTGTTTTCTGCCAGGCTTGTGATGGAGCTCTTGGCAGCACGATGAGCGATGAGTGCAGCCAGCAGGGCGGCGCCGGCGCTCTCCGACTGAACGCAAGCGTTACGCACCTGCTGCCACCAGGGGGACACACACTGCACGTCCCATGACTCGTCCACCGCTCCTAACACACACACACACACACACACACACACACACACACACACACACACACACACAAAGGAACAGGTAACAGAGAGCAAAAGAACATGGCTACAGATTCTACCTATCTAACAGAGGGTTTAAAAGTACACACACACACACACACACACACACCTTTCATAGAGCTGAGTGTGTTGAGGAGTGTGTGCAGGTTCCTAATAGCATCTGCTCTCTTCAAGATCTCCTTCTCTCTGTTCAGCCACACCGTCAGCAGCAGAGACTGAAAAATACAATCAACATATATTAGATATATTAAAAAAATAAAAAAATGTAATGTTAGAAAGTTTAAAATTAGAAAGCTAAAAAAAAAGCTAAACTTTGCCATGAATGAAATGAATCATTTTCACAAAAATGTAGCCATGGCCTCAGATTATTGTCAAATATAGTTTATAATAAAGATTTTTGTCTATACGGGTGACGTCTTAACACTTTAGTTTCTGTAGCAGATCTTCTGCTGTGATTTCACATGCTTTATGAAAACAATGTTTAAGACTAGATATGAGTGGACAGAGAAGTACACACGCATCCTCTACTTTAGGTTCAGACACCTGACGTGGTTCAGTATCCATGCCACTAGTCAAAAGCAGTAACAAATCATCACCACTATAAACTCACTATCAAGTCATAAACTAATAGCTAATAGTTACGCGTTACAGTGGCGACCTTCGTAAGCGAGGACCTTTAGTGGAACGTCCCTAATGTGTGACGACGTGAAAAAAAATTATACAGTTATTCATTTATAAATAATAATAAGCGGAACAGAAACAAATGGTAGAACCCAAGATTTAGAGATACAAAACCTAAATGGTTAGGAGATCAGAGCTCAAATGTAAACATGTCGTCACGGGTGCCTGAGTAGTGGGATCTGGGAGTTCATCATCATCATCACCATCATCATCATCATCATCACCATCACCATCATCATCATCACCATCATCATCATCATCATCTCACCAGTAGCTGCTGAGGGCTGATGCCACTCTGCTGTAGCGTCTCACACACTCGCTCCAGTGGACTCTGTCCAGAAAGACATCCCCAAAACAGGAAGCCACCTAAAACACACACACACACACACACACACACACACACGTTTTTTATTGGTTCACACCTTTTTAATGTTAATTTTACCTACAGTTAGTAAATTCTTCCTGTTTCCTGGTCTCAGGTAAGCGCTGCCCTTTTTCTGATTAACTCCCAGTATAACATGCTCCTGTTTTAGGGGGTTTACGGTACGTGTGCTGCTCCACCATCTGACATACCATTCAAAAATCTCACAAAAAACAGCCTGATGAACCATGGTAACACTAACGGGACAAATACGAAACTAAACTACACCAATAAAGGCAGTGATGAAGGGTTTTAGAGCGAGTGAAAGATTTAAGCAGAATTTGAGCACCGAGTGCTTTATTGTCCAGAAATTACAGTAAACAAACACTAATCAATGTTTAAGTTCGAAATGAAAAGTGTGTGTGTGTGTGTGTGTGTGTGTGTGTGTGTGTGTGTGTTTCTAGACCTAGCTGTGTCCAGTCTGCGTCAGGGCCCCTGATGAGTCGCAGCTCGCCGCCCTCACACACTAACTGCGACAGAAAGGTTTTGACTGGCAGCGGTCCCGCCTCGTCCTGAGCGAATGACACGGAGGGGCGTGAGTTTAGCTCGGCATAACGCCGCAGGATTGGTCCGATTCGGGTGAGGTCATCTTCAATACCAGGCACTGAGAGCTGCGACAGACACGAAGAGAGAGAGAGAAGCAGACAGACAGACAGAGCGAGAGAGAGAGAGAGAGAGAGAGAGAGAGAGAGAGAGAGAGGGAGAGAGGGAAAATATTCACGAGGTTAGGGTTAAGGTGTGTGTGAGTGTGATGTGTTTTCACGTCAGCAATACAATACGATTAACATTATGGCTATGGAAACTAATTTACACACACACACACACACACACACACACACACACACACACACACACACACGGCCTCATTTAGCAAGCCTGATACGAACGGATTTATTCCTAAATCATTCGTACGAGCGTTTATACAAGAAAACTGTTATTCGTGAAAATATCGTAAATTCGAAAAACACCTGTGTATCCTACTCGTGCTTCTGAGCGCGTGTAAATCTACGCATACGAAGCCTAACGAACGTAATCCTCGACTCGATCGGCTTCAGATCATCAGTCTGTGTGGATTACTGCACTTTTATATCAGGAAGATACTGTGGAGTTTAAACTGCTGTAAAGAAAGAAATAAAGAAAGCGCCATATAAACGGTTAGCTGTTAAAGAGAAAACAAAACAAAACAACGCCTCGGCTGACGGAAGATTTAGTGCTTATTTATTATTAACATTATATATATTACCTTTTATGGCGTTGTGTAGGCGTCACTGTGTCGGGAATGCGCTTCGCGTGTTACGGGTTATTAGCATACGCACACGAGTACGAAGAAAATTGGCGTTTCCGAAACCACTGGAAAGCCAGCGGAAAATTTCGGTTCGGTTTATGCAAACATTTACATACAACTTCACTAAAAGATTGATAAATGAGGCCCTGTGCGTGTGTGTGTGTGTGCGTGCGTGTGTGTGCGTGTCTCACAGATTCAGGCTCAGTGGGCGAGGTATCAGGCGAGTGTAGGAGCTGAACGTCGGTGTAGAGCTGCAGCAGTTTGAGCTGAGAGGAACACAACTGCAGCAATGATTCATCCACTGCCTCAGGGTCTGCAACACACACACACACACACACACACACACACACCCCTAAGAAACGACTTGAGTAATACAGGAGTCAGAGAGGAGATTAGAGCCTTTTTACAAATGAAAAGCACTGAATATCTCTTCACCTTGTTCTTTTAAGCTCTCCAGTAAAGCTCGAGTAATCTGGATCAGACTCGAGACCGGAGCGTTCTTACTGGACAGCAGAGACTCCAGCGCCTGTTAATAAACCAGAACGAGGGCCCTGATTAGGATTTCCGACCACGGACGAGAATTTCTAGTCAAGTCAAGTCAAGTCAAGTCAAGTGAGTCTTGACTTTCTATAGAACTGGGACTCAGACGGCGAATCTGTGTCACAGAAAACTTCGGAAAACTTTTCACTATTGCTCCCGTTCCATCGAAGCAGTTTTATGACGGATTTCTTGCACGTCTGTCTCACTGTAACAGACACACTTTGAATTTCTCGCTATATTACTGAGCATTTTAAACATTTCTTCCCGAAATCAACTACTAGACTTTCATTTCTGTCCTTGTCAGTGGTAATTGTGCAAATTCTCTCTATTTCAGTGGATAGAGATTATGTAGAGATTTGTGTGAAATACACTGGTGTGTGTGTGTGTGTGTGTGTGTGTGTGTGTGTCTGACCTGTTTTTTGACCGCAGGGTGTTTGATCTCCAGCAGGACACTCTGAGCCTCGCTCTCCAGTAGATCTGTCCATCACAGATCAAATATTTAAAAAAAAAAAAAAAAAAAAGACAAAACAAATAAAACGCAATGCGTCTAATGAAAATCTAGCCGTTTTAATTCGAACGGTTTCTCAGTAACGTCACAAGCTCACACCATCCTGCCGCGGATTATTTTCCTATAGCTGCACAACGCACAGAGTTACGCTCTGTACATCCTGGAAGTCTCACCTGGGTCCGAATCAGCGCTCCTGAGCAGAGCCGTCAGTCTTTTCAGCAGATGCATGTCTTTGGCTCGCTCACTCTTCTTATCGCTGTAACATAAAGCGTAAAGGTGGAATTAAAGGCTGTTATTCTGCGCTTTCTGAACCTCAACATCTTACATTTTGAAATAATAAAATATACAGTTATAATACAGGCTACTGAAACAAACAGAATTGTTATAGCAGCAGTCAAGCATGCAATGTGGCTTGGGAAATATGTTACAGAATTTTAAAAGGTGTGTGTGTGTGTGTGTGCGTGTGTGTGTGTATATGCGTATGAGAGAGAGAGAGAGAGAGAGAGAGAGAGAGAGTGTGTGTGTGTATGTGTGTGTGTGTGAGAGAGAGAGAGTGAGAGTGTGTGTGTGTGTGTGTGTGTGTGTGTGAGTGTGTGTGTGTGTGTGAGAGAGAGAGAGAGAGAGAGAGAGAGTGTGTGTGTGTGTGTGTGTTTTATTATCAGTGCTGATTTATAGAAGATTTAGCTTGTAAGAAGACGAACGTGCGGGGAAAACTGAAACTGGAGCACTTCCTCCTTCAGGAGGTGAAAATATGAATAGAAACTCACCCACAGATTTTTAGATCAGCCATTTTAACACACACACACACACACACACACACGGCTAATTAATTACTTCACTTCTAACACACGTAGCCTATCTAGAGCTAATCGTCAGTGTTGAGTACACACACACACACACACACACACACGTTCCCCCCGCAGCCTACACACACCCCTCGCTGAGGAGAGAGGAAGTGAAGACATTTCTCAGGTCATGTGTGAGCTGTTGTTGGGAAATGTTCGCAGTGCACTTGTGGAACAGGTTTCTCGCCTGCTAGAAATTTTAGAGATCGAGCTATAAATAATCCAGTCGTGGGCGCGCTGCGGATTCAGGCCGGATTTGGATGGAGGCTTCGTGCGCAAATGGATCTGGGCTGCTTCTCAAAGCGCGTAACGCAGACAGCGGGCGCGTTCTCGCGAGGTTGCCATGGTTACGCATCCTCCAGCACATAGGCTAGATGAAGGATGAGATCAGATTTTTTTTTTTTTGTCAGACTCTTGGTGATCATATTCGGAAATCTGGAAATCTGTGGAGGAGGATGATCAGTGCTGGATGTGGACGCTGACCTGCTCAAGCCTTTAAACACAAAGAGAAACTTTTCAGGTGTGTGTTTTATACGTACTGGAATTTAACGTTACGTGTGTGTGTGAGTGAGTGAGTGAGTGCGTGTGTGTGTGAGCGTGTGTGTGTGTGTGTGAGTGAGACGCAGTACTGAGTTCTGTCTTCTGTGCGCCTCTCAAGGTTGAATCCGGAATTTTCTCGCTCTACATCCGTGAACTGATTTTCCGACGACCCGTTTTTCTCTCCTCTGGCGCATTCTGTAAGCGAGGGTTAGCCCACATCTGGATGCAGGAACAGCTGGAGCTGGAACTGGGAAGCAAGGATTAGTCGCTGTGATGAGAGAAAGAGGCATGGCCATGTTTTGGAGGATTCTCTCCGCGCTCAGCTTCGACTGTTTGAAAAGCACTCCGGCTTCATCTCAGAGGTGAGTGAGCGCCTTTCAACTCTCAGCTCACATCAGCACACATAAGCTCTCACCTCAGCTCACATCAGCACACATCAGCTCTCACCTCAGCTCACATCATTTCTCACATCAGCTCACATCAGCTCTCACATCAGCTCACATCAGCTCTCACCTCAGCTCTCACATCAGCTCACATCAGCTCTCACCTCAGCACACATCAGCTCTCACATCAGCTCTCACCTCAGCTCTCACATCAGCTCTCACCTCAGCACACATCAGCTCTCACATCAGCTCTCACATCAGCTCTCACATCAGCTCACATCAGCTCTCACCTCAGCTCACATCATTTCTCACATCAGCTCACATCAGCACACATCAGCTCTCACATCAGCTCACCTCAGCTCACCTCAGCTCTCACTTCAGCTCACATCAGCTCACCTCAGCTCACATCAGCTCTCAGCTCACCTCAGCTCTCACATCAGCTCACATCAGCTCTCAGCTCACATCAGCACACATCAGCTCTCACATGCAGCGTTGTCTAAAAAGCAGATAAAGACGCAGGTTAATAATAACACATCTGGAACTGGGTTACTTTACTCCCTTGTGTCTGTGTTTCTCTCTCTCTCTCTCTCTCTCTCTGCATTAACCTGTTTCTATGGTGACGATGGACGAAAGTATTTTCACTCAAACTCAGAAATATGATTTCCTTTTTTTCCCCCAACAAGAACAGACAATAAATTGGTTCCATTAGAACAAGGCTTTCTCACATGAACAGGAAGTTAGGAAATTAATAAATAAATAAATTAATTAATTAAAAACTGCAAGCTGCTATCTGCAGGGTTTAAGCAGGCTTCAGAAATATCACCGCCAGTGCCCAGTTCTCCCCAAGTTATACACAGCTATAAAAAGACCTTAGATGAACATATTTATCAAGTTTTGTGATGACAGCTCAGTGCTAATCGTGTGAAATATGATGGCGGCCATGTTTTTTTTTTAACTACCCAAGTCATCATTAAAAATGAGCAGCATTTACAGGTTAGCAGAACGATACTGCACACCAAATTTCAGCTCAGTCGGACCTACAGTTCCTGAGAAACAGCTATCTGAACATAACTCCTCCCCTTATCGACGACCACACCTCTTCAAAAACTCGTACTGAACATGCGATGTGAATCCATGCGCCCAGTCCTGAGTTACAGCTGTTTGGCTAAACCAAGTTCCACCCCACTAGATCTGCACGTGGAGGCCATGTTATTTACAAATCTCATCACTTGGTGCTTGGACCCCTGATAAATGAATAAAGCACAGTTAGCTGCTCCAGCAAACACAGCATGCAGATGCTCTCAGGTCTGAGTTGCTCTTCTGTGTACATTTTAAAAAATAACTCTCATCATATGATGTTGCACAGCCTCAGCCACAAGCATCAGGATCTCGTAGGGTGGCTCTGATCACTTCCTTGCTCTGTGGTTGGTCATCTGCCCTGTGAGCCTGTTTTCTGTAAAAGTAGGAGGTCCTTGGCCATGTTTATTCACTTTTGTTTTAGCAGCCTGACTCTTCGGCACTGTACTCATTCACTCTACACTATAATGATCATTTTTATGACAGTCTTCCAGCGAAAGAGATTGTAGTGCTTTACCTTTACTCCCATGCAGGAGGTTTCTTGCTCTGGGAGATCGTAGATGTTCGTAGATGTTCTGGGAGATCACTGATGGACACTGAAGTTGAGGCAGCGGTGTTTACGTTTTTGTTTTCGATCACAATGTTCTTTCCAGGCTCGACTATCCTGAAGTGAAAACCGGTTGCAGTTCTACATCCACCTAATTTATCTAGAATAATTTATTTATTGTAAGATGATACCCCCCAAATCAATAAATTATGGTACATTTGAATAATTCTTCATGAAAGGTTTTCAAAACATTGCTCAGGTTTCCTGCTCCTCAAGCTCCGCTTCCTCACCACCAGGAATACCGGCGTCTCTGTCTATAGTACAGTTTGGATTTATAAACCAGAAAGAGTTTAACAATGAGGCCAAGGAGAAAAAAAAAAACCACAAACGCACCAGGACTGTGTTCCTGCTTCTCGAACGTGCTCTCCTTTTCTTCACCCTACAACACTAAACTTTCACAACACCATGAATCATGATTTTAATAAAACCACTGGAAGTTTTTTTAATCTCAGCTGCAAACGTTTCCATCCTCAGGTCATCCATGAAGCTGGGATCGAGCCAGGCGTCGAGCGTCGAGAGCAGCTCCCTGACCGGCAGCCTGTCCCCGGGCTCGGACCTTCAGCCTCACTGCCAGTGCTGCATCTCCTACGCTGCCCGCCTCAGACGCCTCTCCTGTGGCCACCTGTACTGCGAGCCCTGCACCATCCGCATCGTCAACATGGCCTTCGAAGACATCGAGGGTCTGGCTGAGTACCCCTGCCCCGTCTGCAAGTCCCTGCACCACCTCCACGGCTTCGACTACTCGCCGCTCGGGAGCCAGAGACGGCTGATCGTGGAGAAGGATGACCAGCGGGACTAAACGTTCACGTCGAGAAGGTTATTTTCGCCCGACAGCGAATGGACACTGTGGAGAATGTTGTCTCAGACATGGAATCTCATTCATGAGAGATTCAAACTGTAATAATTTTGCAATCCTGAATATGCTACAGGATATTTGCTAACAAAACAAACTAGCTAGCTTGAGAGAAAATTCTTCATTCCTGGATATAAATAGTTAGATCTGTATAATTACCATGTAATAATTAGTGGGACATTTTTTTTTAAATGGCCATAAGACGTTTATTGCTGTAAAGTGTGTCCACTTTGTGATTTGTGATTGTTGCAGCCGAAGTGAACAACCTGTAATTTTAATATTCACCAGAAATGCAATCGCGTGTCAGAGTCTCGCAGTCAGACCGCGCTTTAGTGTACGGGAGAGGAAGAAAAAAACGCATATAGAGAAAAGTACTGCATTTCCATCGTGACATGACTGCCTTATTATTAGATTATTTAAGGTTATACCTCAGCGCTGTTGAATTCTGGATTCTGATTGGTCAGAAGGTGTTGATTAATTTCCTACAACAGCAGCTCTGTCAGTAGTGCAGGTTTATATTAATGCGCTCGTTCCAGTACATTACTGTTCCTGTCAAGTCTTATTAAAAAAAAAAAAACTACGCTCCATATATAAATGGATTAAAAATATCTTCTGAACAAACAGAGAAGTTTGTTTAACACTAATGGAAGGAGTCTCCAGTATCAGAGGTAAAGCTGTCTTCAGGACAGAGGAGTTTACGCTTCTTTGATAATAAGCTGCGTTTTTTGTCTCTCAAGAGAAAGAGAGAAAAGAAGAGCGGGATCGGTGAGGGAACGACTGTATTAACTTGTTTTCGCAGACGCTCCACAACATGAAAAGTAACTAAAAACAGATAAAAAGTACGCCACCTTTTTGTAAATGAATGAAAATTCTAAGCTTTGGTAAATTGCTGTGGTGTAAGAAGAGTAAAACGTTTCGGGAAATGCTGTTAGGAAAATAGCCAGGGTGCTAGCAGTGACTCCGCCCCATCACGTCACCCTGCCGTTACACGTTTTCCTCTAACAGCACGACACGTCGTTTTACTCCTTACTTCCAGTCTGCTTTGGCTGTTCTCTGCCTGATCTCCGTGAACTGAAGACTCGTTTGTTTTCAGTGCACGCTGTCGGACTGTTTATTTCCGTCTCCCGTGCTGTGGATGCCAGTATTGAGTGAATTTGCACTGAAGTATTCACGATGAACCTCATGCTTCTTGTAAAGTGATGGTGTAAATATTTATTTTCATACAAATATAAAATCGTCACAAATCTCATCATGTTGTCAGTTTTCATTTCTACAAAGTATTCATCAGTTCGATCCTTGAAAGGGAATGCACTTTCAGTCACCGAGGTCTGGACTGATTCATCTAGAGCAAGCCGAGCTGATACACATCAGAGTAAGAGGAAAAAGAGGAAATGAGTTTCTCCTTCCTGTACCACCAGGGATAAGCCGAGCGGCTCGCCGTGTGGGAACGCCACACAATACCACTGCAATAACTCACTCGCTGCCTTCCAGCCTGTGAGAAAGCAGCGCCGAAGATCAATTAGGAGGAACAAGCACTCTGTCATTTCCTCAAAGAGGAAGCTGCGTCTGTGGGCCAGACGTTCAGGCATCTGATAAAACTGCCTCGAAAAAGGCGTGGCAGTAAATAAAGGCAGGCAGACGCTCATTTCCGGGGCACTGTATATTTGAGATTTTATATATACTATAACACATTGTTAAGGAAGACGTACAGTGCCCAGTACCTTTTCTTCTGGTTCAAGTACAACACATACAGCTCAAACAATTCAGATAAAACACGACTGACAAACAAATGTGACAAATCTTCATCATCATCATCATCATCAATACAAATGTTTTTGTTTTTTTTAACATACAGTGAGGTTCAAAAGTCTGAGTGCGCTAGTGAAACCACATTATAATTAGAACCGTAGACATATTTATATGGATTTTAGAATTGCTTAGTATTTGTTTCGTCCCCGCTTTGCTTCGATGTCTTGAGATTCGGCTTGTTAGAGCTGCGTTAGAGCAAATCCATCCTCGATGGAAGAGGCGTGAAGAAAATCTGACCTTCTGTACAAAGCAATCAGTATCATACATTTGCTAAAACTTAACTAGTGACCTAGAAATAGTGCAGAATCTAGAATACTGAATATCTACGACACTGAACATTTCCTCTCTCTCTCTCTTTTTTTTGTTTATTGCCTGTTTTCAGTTTGCTCTCAGACTTTTGGAATCCTCTGTATAAACATGGAGGTGTTTGTAGGTCTGGGGAAAAGTCACACACACACACTGAAGGAAGCAGTGAAAGGAGTACCGAAGTCTTGTGCAGTACGTACAAATATAAAAATGACAATATAAACAAGTAATTAAATATTAGCATGACAGTTCTGTGTCTGATCGTACAGTCCATACACACCATCTCATAGCTGTGGCATGATCATAGGACGCGTTCTCATTAAACTGTTAANAGTCACCAATAACTCCGGGGTGGGAGTGCTATAAATAATTTACATGATGCAGAATTTGAGTTTTCCTTCTTCGTTAAACACTGGACCTAAAGCATCATAGCGCTACATGATATGTGCATATATATCACACACACACACACACACACCTTGTATTGTAACTCGTGCATATACACACCTCCTCCTCCTCCTCCTCCTCCTCCCACCTGTTAATGTTATTCAGGTTAAGTCCTAATGGACCATTGAGTTGCATACACACAGTCGCCATCTAGTGGAGATGAAAAGAACAGAAATCCTCAAAAATCCCCATTTTCTTTTATCCATGTCTTTGAGGAGTGGAAGCAGATATTTGGCATGAACTGCACAATTATTTAGGGGCAGGGGGCATTACACAATAACACAATTAACAAAAATAACACAATTAACAGAATTGACATGCTCCTGTTATGAGGAATTAGGATTAAATTGTGCAGTAGGGATCTTCTCGGACCGTTTTACATCCTACTCTGCATTAAAGAGTGAAAATGTGCTTGAAATGTGACACGTCTACAATCACCTACGATATCACTATGACAGTGCCTTGCATAAATGTTCACCTCCTTGAACTTATCCTGGAGCTGAAATATACTTCTAAAGTAGGGAGAAATAGCAATATAACTGTTTACAAATAAACACTTCGAAGTTGTGATTGCGTTGCTCTGAAACCGCTACATTAGCTGCTATCAATAGTCATATAATTAATTAATTATTCAACCTGTGAGAGAGACCCAGAGCTTGATAGAGTATATACCTAAACTAGCAGCATCATGAAAACTAAAAAAAAAAACGATCTGGGAGAGATTTCTGGAAATGTATGAATCAGGATTTGGTTTTAAAAATATCCCAAACTTCGAACATCATTAAATCTATATGGCTCCTTTATATGGCACAACCACGACTCTGCCTAGAGGAGGCTGTCCACCAATAGTAAGAGGGGATTGGTCAGAGGCACAACCAAGAGGCCAAGGGTTATGCCAAATATGATGCTACCACCACCATGCTTCACTGCGGCGATGCACGAGTCCATTTCAGTTCTAACACAAAAAAAACAACGTGGAAAAGTCCAAAGGGGTTCAATACTTTTGCAAAGCACTGTATATTACACACTACTATACTCTACTAGTAGTATATACTATTAAGTACTACATCCACATGTAAGTAACCTTGTATTAAATACTCAGGATGAAGGCATGCTGTGCTTTTTCCCTAGTTGGAGTACTGAGATTTTACCTCACGGCTGAGATGTGTGCTGATTATGCAACTGCTTTGTATTGAGTGAAACAGGGTGGATATTTTCTAACGCTTGGTCCTGTGAGAAGATTGAATCCCATGTGCATGGTTTCATTCTCCTACCTAAAGCTCAGCGAGGCTTGTGCCCCAGTGAGCCGCTACTCTTGGGCAGTTTGGCACTAGAACTCGAGGTGGGGCGACCAAACAGGAATGTGTGTTTGGGTCCGTCGCTGTAGCCAGAACGTCCCGAAATGCGGCTCGGACTCTCCTGGTGAGAGCTCCTGGATGATGAGGAGGAAGAGGAGGAGGAGGAGGAAGAGGAAGAAGAAGAGGAAGAAGAGGAGGAAGAGGAAAAGAGGAATGTGCCGTTGTTGGTGTTCTGGTTGAGGTTGGAGCCGAGGCGGCGGTGCTCCTGTCTCTTGCGGTTTTGAGGACGGCCCGTGGAGGCCTGGGCCAAACGTTCTCGCAGGTTCTCCACCTCCCATGCCAGCTGTTCCACCGGGTGCCTCGTGTTAGACGACATCGGGTACGTGAAAGCCTACAACAGATGGGCGTTTCTCATCGTCTTAATTATGCGCAAGGTATTTTGCATAACCATGACAAACCAAACAATAAAAACATAAAACTAATTTAAAACACCTGAAGCAAAGCAATTTGTGTATGAAATGAGAAAAGGTCTGTCCATCAGATTTAATCAGATTTAATTATTTCAGTTGAACTCGTTTCTTACTTTTCCTCATTTTGAGCACGACTGCTATTTTTGACTATTTGCATTATATTTTACCTTTAATAGTTTGTTCTTTTATTATAAGGGATAAGCCATTGAAATAAACCCTCTCAATATACGCCATGACTTTGGATATTACTTGCATTAGATCATTAAATCTTCATGATACTTATGAAAATTCTACTTCCTTCCTCTTCTTGTTCATCTACCTGTAATTCTATTTTACTGACAAGAGATCTGTCCATTTGAAATGCTAAAGCTGAAGATTTTTGAGCAAAACTTAACTAGCTATCATATTAAGCTACATTAAGCTAAACAATAACACAATTACTTTTAACAGTTGCTTCAAAGTCACTGTAAAAGGGCTGTTTTTTTTATTTAATTGGACATTTTCATCTCACAAAACCATTACAAAGAGGTCATAAAAAGCCATAATTTACTTGATTGCTATTTTAAATGAAGCATAAAGTATATACCTGCGCATGCAGTGCCCCTCTCAGGTAGCAGTTCCTCCAGATGTGCACGCAGGGCCCCAGGAGCAGGGGCAGCAGAGGCCCGTGGGGTTCGTGGAGGCTGGAGGGTAATGGCTCGGCTCTGATCAGGCGCTCCAGAGCAGGCAGGCCCTCGCACGATGGAGCCCTGTTGTGGCTCTTTTTGTAGGAACCCGAACCTCCTCCACTTCTCCACGGCAGCAGGTTGGAAGGACAGGAAAAGACACCACGCGAGAGCAAGAACACTGATCCTACAGCGCTGTCACTCTGCGCAGGGAGGGAGAGAGAGAGAGAGTGAACAGAAGAACAGAGATAAGCATTGAGATGCTACTTTACAGTCTATGAACTAGGAAATTAGGTGTTCTAATCAGGCTGAGAATTTAATTAGGAGAGGGAATTGAATTTGGCACAGTTGTTTTTTAAAGCTGGCCTGGTTTTAAAAGAGCACCTTTGCCCAACTAGGACAGTTAAAAAAATTTAATTAGCATCCAATGACTCAACACAAGTAATAATGACCCAGATTGCCTCCACATGCCCACCCACATGCCCACCCACTGGCCCACCTGTATCCTCGCCCACATACCCACCCACATGCCCAACCACTGGCCCACCTGTATTCTCACCCACATGTCCACCCACATGCCCAACCAC
>CM074966.1:1543774-1555543 GCA_037577455.1 Pangasius macronema | reverse complement strand
ACACACACACACACACACACACACACACACACACACACAGAGAGAGAGAGAGAGAGAGAGAGAGAGAGAGAGAGAGATTATGCATGCATTCTAATGTTTAACTAAAGTTATTCCTTAAATATTTATTCTAAGAAAATGAAAATATTTTCAGATTTTATTTGAGGGTTTCGGGGATTTTTTTCTTACATATTATATTTTCACTGTAGCTTTTTTTAGTTAAATTATTTTCCTAACCTTTCTTTTCAACCCACTTTTACCAGTGGGGCCAATAATTATTTCCATGAAAACAAGCATGTACAAAAGCCCCGCTTAACCCCATCCTGTTTAATTCCCATGAAATCCGCGTGTTAAATAATGGCGTGTGAAAGGGGCGTGGCGCGAGACGATGACTCGAGTCTCACCTGGCAGACAGCACAGGCCGAACATGTCTCTGCCTCGAGCGTGAAGACCGCTCTGGTTCATGATCCGGTCCTGTAGAGGCAGCAGAGACACCATAATCAGCCACACATTCATAAACATCTTACACACTAAATACAGCTTATAAAGCTAATATTAACCCTTTCATTAACCATTTATATCAGCTATACACAGCCGTTTTATTACTTATGACTATGACATGCAGTATGAACTCTGACTTTCTCTACATATCACTTATATGAGACACAGTTAAAAAAAAATTTCATATTCAGTCGAGTCAGGCATGATTTTTTTATATATATATATATAAATGTATTTTATTGTATTTATGTAGAAACCTAGGAAAGATCTACTGGAGGCAGTCAGAACGACATCAGCACAAGTCAAGCAGGATAAATTAAGTAATTTTGAAGTGATTTACATTTTATAGTTTCCTAAAATATTTTTTTTAGAAAGCTTTAAATTGTGTATAAGTGTGCAGGAAGAGATGAAACAGGAAGTACGCTGCGGCGTCGTCTGATGGCTCTTCCATCCGCATGGCTCTGCACTCGGCGTGCAGAGAACGTCCAGCTCGCCGACACGCCCCCATTACTTCATGTTTCCATAAAGTTTCAGGTTCTGTTTCTGTCTCCGGCTCTCCGTCCAGACACTTTTCTGGCAGGCCGACGTGGAGTTACGACGAAGTTCCACAGAAGCCGCTGCAGCAGGAGAACATGTGGCTCCACTTAGCGGTAAAAGGCCCGCTGCCCCCTGCCTCGGAGGATTCCAACAACACAAAAACCCCGAGAAGCAAAAAGCTCGGCAGAAAAAAACCCGACACGAGCTCTTTTCCTTCTCGAATGAGAGGAAACGGACGCCTGGGTGTCTGACATTTCAAAGCCCACCGTTCATGAGAGAGGCTATTCTCCTGGAGAAGCTCTTCCTCCTCGTCTCCCTCTCACCCTGAGAACCGGAACAATGAGAGCTTCATACAGCGTGAGAACGATGGACTCATTCATCCGCTGTTCAAAGCGGCACTGCGACGTCCTGCCGCACGAACCAGCCGCCAGATTCTTCCTCCAAAACAAAACCCGTACTGAGCAGCAGCCACGTGACGACGATCGATCACGTGATGCGTCACGATACGATACACAACACTTACACCACAGCGCTGATCGAATTCTCCCATCTGATTGGCTGGAAGGTGTTGATTAACATTCATGCGCTTTTTTTTTTAAGTTGACTTGGTGAGGTTTTTGTGTAACAAGACATTTCATTAATGTTTATGGAAGGAGTCTCCAGTGTCAGAGGTAAAGCGGTAACTTTCCCCAAGTCTTCTGGCCAGGAGAGTTCACGCTTTAGCTGCACAATATATCAAAATTAGCGAAAAATCATTAATGTAAATATGGCGATATGCATATCTGAAGGGCTTGCGATAACGGAATGATTTTAATTCTTCAAAAAAGTTACGAAAAATTCACAGTTTTAGGGCGACGCAGACAGTTTCCTCAAAACAACATGAAACATTTATGGTGGTTATGTCATTTTCAGTTGAGTTCAGTGCGGCCCTAATGGCTATTACATGTAACTATAAACAGATAAAAAAAAAGTGTCATTCTTTAAATAAATAAACTTTGGAAAGTTGGCTCTTGTAACTTGTTAATCCACTCCGCAGTCCTCTAACAGCATGCCACTGCGTGTTTTAGTGCCCTCGCATTGCACTGCTGAGGTTTCAGATCCGTAAGAGCTCGGTCACATGACCGCCGCTTTGTCTCGCTCTCGCTCGTCGCTCTCTCTCAGCCTCGGGAGCAATAATCGTTCCGCTGCTCACAGCTTTCCAGCTTCTGTGGCAAGAGAATGCCTTCCTTACCTCCTCTTACTCTCCTCCTCCTCCTCCTCTGAAATACGGAGCGAGCGGAACGCAGCGGGTCGACGCGCATAAAGCTCACACTGTTAACTTTATTACTCTGTGACTAAAAAGCCCAACACGCCTCAGCGTCGGGAATCAGTCTTCAGCGAAGTGAGACGATAAAGAGCCAGCGCAGGCCACGCTTCAGAACGCAGGGTGCTTTGTTGTGCTTGATGTCCTTTATCCTCTCCATGACTGACGAAGAGACGAAGAACAGAGGCGTGTCTCAAAACCACCTGGAAGAGGCTCTCGAAAATTATTTACACGTTTATGACTCGTCCGTTTTGTTTACATAGCGACTCGAGGTGGAGCGATATGACAAAAATCTCACATCGCCATCCTCACTCCTACAGTGCACCGTATGTTTAAGAACACTTTCAGCAAAATAGGAACATTTCGAAAATAAAACCGGCTCTGACCATTTCAAACACTCTGCATTTTGTAGCGCTAAAACACTTGCTAGCGGTTTACCTTTGACTGGGTGAAATGAGCTAGTTATTATATACATATACATATGGCTTAAAGTATAGATATATACATATACATACATATATGGCTTAAAACCGTACCTGCGTTACATTTGTTTGGTTCTAACGCCTCAATATTTTTACCTTACAGCACCTGAAAAATGACCATAAGACCGCCAGGCTACTTAGCATGGTGAAAGGTTTGAACGTCTTCACTGCTTGTGATCGACCGAGTTGCTGTAGTTCTGAAAAGAGCTGTGGGTTATTGACGTTTCGGCCACCTGAGCTGTGATTATCACTAAAGACCACGTGATGCTGCTATCATAGCTAGAAGCATCAAGCTAGCAACTTAACATGCACACTAGCTAGCTATTTATTAGCCACTAACTTCATCCATTTCAATTACATAAAAAAAAATTGGAAGCAAGAAAACGGAGAAATTAAGTATATCCAATTAAGTAGCATTACTAATTCTAATCTATTTGCACATGGCAATTTTTTCTTTTGCGTTTCACACCACAAGGGGGCGTCCTGCAACCGCCTGATACAAAACCCTCTGCCAAATGATTATAAAGTGTGTGCTTGCATATCTATTTTAAAAAGTGGAACTCTATGCCAGCGTCGTCGATGCCAGCGGGGATGCGTTCGCCGCTGACGTCATTTGACCTTGCTGTGACATTGACCCTGTTTGGATCGAAATCTAATCAGTTCATCCGTTGCTTACAGTGATAATTCCATACAAATCCTACGATCATTCTGCCACTCGTTCTTGAGATATCGCGCTTACTGATGTCTCATTGTGTCTCGAAAAATCATGGAGCCCCCTGCTGGACCGGGGCCCTAAGCAGCGGGCCGTAAACACGCGAGCAGCAACCTAGAAAGGATTTGTCGGATCAGAAACGTCCCGAGCGGAGCCGAGTATCGAGCTGACGTGAGCTGCTGACTGATTAAACAGCTGCTCAACTCCCCCGGTGTGACTTTACACTTTGTGCTGTTTAAGCGTCTCGGCGTTGCTCTGGGATTATTCAGTCACTCGGCTGTTCTCTCGTCTGTTGTGCCTGGCAGGCATATGAGAGGAAAGTTCCAGGACCATAAAACCCATAAACAGTAACAGAAGCCTTTAAAGAGACCATTTTGAAGGCGTGTCGAGGTGCGCCACGCTTTTGCTTCTGAGCGGGATCGCTTTCTCGGCACACCTGGATCAAATGTAAACCGTACTTTACACTGCCGTCTAAATATTTAGAATATGGGTCGATCTGTGTACAGATATAAAGAGACGCCAAAAGAATCCACAAGCTTAGAAGCGTGAGCAGTCATGATGACCTCTTCCACACAAAATCCATCACGCACTCACTCATTCCAATCCCTACACAACTTTTTTTTCTGGTGTGCAATTCGGAAGGATCATAAAAAAGAATCATAGCAGAGAAAGGCCAAAGCTTGCTTTCATGTCAGGAGTTATGGCCCACAGGGAGAGGGTGTGTGTGTGTGTGTGTCCTTCTCATATTTATACCAGAAGCTTTTTCCAGCCTTGATCTCCAGCCACAAGAAAACAAAGCTGAACCAGAATGAGCCACCGTCTCACATGCTGTGCTCCTACACAGCCACACAAATCCCAGTCAACAATCGCACAAAACAGCACAACCAACCACGAAATTCACAATCCGCCCATTCACATCCGACTTTACTAAGCAGACTGTAGAATCCAAGAGTTCGCTTGCTCAAAGTCTCTGGCAGAACAACCTTCTGGTCAGTAGCAGGTTTATATTCACGCCATTTTGTGGACGTTCTTCTCCACAGCTATACAACATACATTCCCGTCAGAACACTGGAACAGAATATGGGATCTCTCAAAAGCCTTACACAGGCCAGCCTTTACGGAGATTGGAAATGGAAGCCAAAGGCAGAGACATTTTACATAAACAGATAAACAGTGTCATGTTACCATGGCGTTATATTCGGCCATCACGTTTGGTTGAGATTTTAAATCAAAAAGGCAGTGGGTAGGGCTCCCAAGTGGACAACCTCATCAGAAGATTGCGAGTTTAAATCCTGACAATGCCGCAGTCCAAGAGAGCAAAATAGTCCTTGATCTCTGGGTGGGAGGGACATTCTCCATCTTTCCCCCGTCAATCACAGCGACAGTATCACATTGTGGCCATCTGTGAGCTCAGGTATGAGGAAGAGGGCAGACAGCGCTTTCCTCAGCGAGTGTTCGAACAGATCAGTTAGCTTCATGTGTCTTGGTGGAAGCATGCGTTAGCCTTCACTCTACCTGGTTGGTAGCGGTCATATGATAGAGGAGAATCTACCAAATTGGGAAAGAAAATTGGGGAAACGTTGGGTAGCTGCATGCTGAAGGAGTTCTCAAGACTAGTCAGAGGTGAGCCAGCCAGGAGTGGGGCAATAATTCAATTTTGTTTGTATAGATCTTTTAACAATGGACATTGTCACAAAGCAGCGTTACAGAAATAAACACGTTCAAACCAAATCAAAATAAACTGTAAGTGTGTGAATTTATCCCGACTGAGCGATCCAGAGGCGACGGTGGCGAGGAAAAACTTCCTGAGACGATGGAAGGAACCTTGAGAGGAACCAGACTCAAAAGGAAACCTGTCCTCATCTGGAGGACACCGGAGAGTGTAAATCATTCCCTTCTATAACCGTGCACTACATGGACAACACACACACACACACACACACACACACATATATACATGAGAGAGAGAGAGAGAAAACGTGCTAATCACGTCTGTTTCCAAAAGCACGGTCTGATAACACAGTAAAGCAGAGTTGCTGGTGTGTTATTAGTGACTAAGCATTTTTTTGGTCCAGTCTATAAAGTGTAACACGACCTGTTAGCTAAAGCAACTTCAAATCATTTTGTTTAGTTAAAACCACTTACAATGAAAATCTAAAAAAAAAGGAACAAAACACACTGTGTAGAAAAATACGCCGTGACAATGTGGTGTGAAGAGGTGGAGTTACAAACCTGAAAAGATTATTTTTTAAATCTGTAAGTGTTTTATAAGTTTTATTCCTCTTACACCACAACAATTTGATGAAAATTAAAAATTTATTGATTAAAGAATGATGTGTCTGAATTTTTATCCATTTACGATTAAATTTAACATGTACTTCATGTTATCACTTACGTTATAGCAGCTATAAACAGTCGTTCCCTCGCCAGACTGTCTTTTTTCTCTCAGCTTGTCATGTTACAGAGAAAACACATAAAGAAGCATGAAGGATCTGTCCCGAAGATGTGGGATAAGTTACAGCTTTACCACTGACACTGGAGACTCCTTCCATAAACGTAAATAAAATTCTCCTTACAGAAAACGAGTCACAATGAGTACACTTGTTTTACTTGAAATGTCCACCGTTTCTAACAAGTCCTACCAAATGTGTACTCATTGTGACGCCGTATCAGAACGAGCGCATTAGCGTTAGCATAAACGTGCGATATGCATCTGCACTACAGTCAGAGCTGCTGTTACAGAAGATCCATCAACACCTTCTGACCAATCAGAATCCAGAACTCAACAGCAGGGTGGTGGAAATGTTAATGTGGAACACATTTTTTGTTGTTTGTGTGTGTTCTTCTCAGTGCAGGAAAACGAGCCAAACTATAAAAAAATATTGAAAGCCTGTGCTGCTGCGATGCCAAAAACCGATTCCTATTTTTGGGTTTCTAAAAGCAGAACAGTGAACTGTGCACATGCTGACTTCCAACCTAGAACTGGAAGGATGGATGGTTGGAAAACAGCAGCAGCAAAAGGAGAAAAATTCCATCCTGAGAGACCTCCATTTATTGTCTCTCCTGCAAAATGCTACACACACACACACACACACACACACACACACACACACACAGAGGACTCCTTTCACGACATCCCTATGCATAGCCGTGGTAAAACCAACACATCATGTGCTCCCATTTTTTTTGCAGGCAGTTGCCATGGTAACAGCCAGATGTTGAGAACATCATGGGTATGCACGCGAGCGTGGAGCAAGGAGGGTGAGGGGTTTCCTCCTAATAACCAGCGAGAGAGAGAGAGAGAGAGAGAGAGAGAGAGAGAACCCTAAAAAAAAGAAAAGCTCTGGGTTGAGACGGATACCAAATATTCAGTACGGTTTTATTTGTAGCTAGACATCTCCACAAAGCACGTTTACAGAAATCCGGAGGTAGACTTGAGATCTCTATGGCAACAGCGGAAACACCCTAACTCTACATCCACACAAACAAGCAAACAAAGCGTCACTTGGTTTTCTACGCACGTACGCGAAACATTCGATCGAGATTTTATCAATTCAATGCAAAATTAAACATTGATGGAAGGAGTCTCCAGTGTCAGCGCTTTCGTTTTTCAAATCCCAACAACTGCCTCAAATGGTTCCTCAGACCAATCCAACGGCGTGCACACACTTATGTTCTGACATCTCTATATTCGTTTATTTTAAGGAATACAGAGACATTATGAAGAAAAGTAAAAGTAGCAGAGATCACTGGTCAGTGTATGTAGCTAGCGAGTGAGTGCGCGTAGCTAGCGAGTGAGTGCACGTAGCTAGCGAGTGAGTGCACGTAGCTACCGAGTGAGTGTACGTAGCTAGCGAGTGAGTGTATGTAGCTAGCGAGTAAGTGTATGTAGCTAGCGAGTACGTGTATGTAGCTAGTACTGCGAGCTAGGCTTGCTAATCTAATCTGAGAATGAAGCTAGTATGAAGCATGTCAATCAAACACACTGATTATTGCGATATCAGTGTTTAACTAGTTAGCTTTAGGAGTGCTATACATAAAACTAAGACATTTCTAATTGGTACTAAAACAACAAAACGCTGGACAGGCCACGCCCACAAGCAACAAGCTACACGCGACACGAGTGATTGTCATCTGTTAGCATGAGGGTACAATCATACGCAATTTCTCTCAGCGTGAGAAAAAAAAACAAAATCCGTTCCATACACAGTACTTGTGTTCGAGCTGCACAAGCAGGAATTCAGGTTAACCCCGATACACACTCAGACAAAAGATTACAGGGTCTAAATAAAGCGCTGGTTTAGTGGTACTGTACGTGGCAGGAACCTCGAGCTAACCATGGGGTTTGAGCAGCGTAATTACTGTTCCTGTGAATAAAAATAACAGCGCACTAAACACAAAGAGGACATTTTAAAAGAGAAACAAATATACACTAATTAGAAATGTGTTTTTTTCTCTTCATTATCAGCCACCCTGAGCTCATGGGGGCTTTGGTAAAGCTCTGCTGCAGAGTTCAGTCATGAAATAAATTAAGGAAATATTCTAATTTTCCTAAAAAAAAAAAATAGCTGTCAATTTCCTGAACAAACATATTTTTTTGTTCTTTTACACCAAACTCATCCCAACCAAGCTTAAACGTGTCTCTATTTTTTTTTAGGTGGAATTTAAATAGGTAAGTTCTCAGAGTGGGCGTCGACGCTCGTCTATAATCCACCAATAGGAGGACGCCAAACTCACGGGACAGCTACACGTACGACAGTAGCCACGGCGAAACGCAAACGCAACATGCTAAAGGGCTAGGGGAAAAATACTTATTACATCGAGCTCGGTTTGTGTTTACGCGAGTACGTTTTAACGTTCATGCCGATTGACGATGTAAAGCAGAACGTAATCTTTAATCTTTAATCTTAATCGCAGATCTATCGGACAAGATTTTATTTTCTCGTGATCAGCACTAATCTCTAAAGAGCGCTGAAATCGTACAAAATCAGCTTCAGCTACGTCAGAAACTAAAAGAAATGACAGACGCCACACACGTCTCGGAAGATCGAGTACATTTACAGGAAAAGGAACGGCGTGTAAACGTAAATTCGCTCGAAATATTTAAACGATTCGCCTGCGATATTTTGATCCAAATGATTTCCATATGGAGAAAAATGTGTTTTTTTTTTTTTAATGAGAATGCTGAGGTTCATTAAAAAAAAAAAAAAAGAAACACTCACACCATAAACGATAATGGTTTCGATTTTATATCGCAGAAGTTGATCACGATAACAATCGATACATCGTACAAGCCTCTAGAGTAAAAAAAAAAAAAAACGCTATAAATGTGAAACATGTTCAAGTTGAACTTTCATTCTGATTATTTAAACAGTTGGAAACTTGGTAAAAGCCTGTAAACTAATGAGTTTTCGCAAAACGATTCCTCTGTGAAGCATCTTTGTTCTCTAAACTTCCCACAAAAAAAAAAAAAGTGACTCATCTCTTTAGCTCATTTTGAGGTCATAGGAAAGCTTAAGCTTTTAATATCCATCTGTCTGCTGGCTTTAGGATGTTAATACAGCCATAAAAGATGGATTTGAGATTGTTTTGTTTGTTTGTTTGTTGTAAAGAAAGCTCTTACCTTCAGGTCCGGCATCTGCCTCACTTTAAAGGTGGTTTTAGATCCAGTCAGCATCTTCCTCAGGATCCACTCTGCTCTGCTACACGACTAACACAACATGCTAAACGAGCAAATGTAGCGGATTCGCGTGTAAATGTGTTGCACTGAGCTCCATCTCTCTCTCCGTGTGTGTGTGTGTGTGTGTGTGTGTGTGTGGAATAAACCTGAAATCCAGCCGTTGTTTAACGGTCTAAGTCCTTTTCCTCAACTCGCTCAAGAAGCTGAGGGATTTTTTTTTCTTTAGCACCATTTACGTTTTCTCAGGAAGCGAGCAAGTCAGGAGCTTTGGGGTGAAACGTGAGGAAAAGCTTTCCGTTTGTTTACGCCTTCGCCATAGTGAAAATGACACTGGCGCTTTACACAGTAACGAGAAGAGGAGGAAAAAAAGGAAAAGAAAGAAAGAAAAGGGGGCTCGTGCGCCTCTCGCTCTTAAAGGGCCAGCGAGAGAGAGAGAGAGAGAGAGAGAGAGAGAGAGAGAGACATGACAGTTCAAAACTCGCTGAGTCGATTCACTTAAATGATTCACTGCTTCGGAATCGATTAACGGTTCGGTTCAGTTCAGTATAGAGCAGGGGTTCTCAAACTTTTAACTTTTTTTAACTTTATTAATTTAATAAACACACACACACACACACACACACACACACACACACACACACACACACACACACAGAGTACGTCCCGAAGCGTTTTATTCCTCTTATACCACACTGATTAATTAACGACATGTCATACTTATCAGTGTGAGATTTCTTTTTCTTTTTAGTAAAATCTAAACACCCATCTAAAATCCACCAAAACAAGGACAGCAATCTCACCTTCCAGCTACGAATATGCTAATAGCGATGGAGAAAAACGTAAACGAAGCAGGCTAATGGACACACACACAAAAAAAAAGTCCTTGTTACATCAAACTCACTTGAAGAACGTTTGCATTTATTTGAGTTGTTTGTTCCGGATCATGCTGATTGATGATATAAAGCAGAATGTAGTCATTTTCTCTAACCACAGGAGGATTTGGATTTTGGATTTTGGTGGAACCCTTAAAGGTTCAGTCTAGAGCCCTATAACAGAGTGATCTGCACTAGAAACATTTAAGGAAGCTCAAAACGCTCATCTACACAATGGGCCATTTCTATAGTTGCAGTAACATAAGTGATAACAGGAACTAACTGGTTTGATGGACATTAAATGTAACTATAAACGGATAAACAGTATGAGGTGTTATTTTTGTCATGTTGGAAAACTTTGGCACCGTAACTGTAACTGCGCTTCATCACACCACCCCGTTGTTGATTATTTTATTATAACAGCACAACATGAACACAGCACAACGCTTAAGTACCACCTCTGGTCATTTGCACTACCATGGTAACTTGCCCTTACACCTCATTCAGAACTTGCCTCCTTACACATTACTGACTGACTGACTACTACACACACCTTCTAGATTTGCACTGAGCTGGTACTCTGTCGACTCGCTTCTTATTTCTGCAGCGAAACCCAGCAGCCTTCGTCATGTTTTTTTGTCTGAAAAGTGTCTCTTCTGCTGCTTTCTTTACTGATACACAAACATTTTTCTGTAACATTTAATTGTACTCTGCACAATGTCAAAGTTGAGTCTAATCTACTCTAATGAAGTGTTTTATTTCTATGAACACAGTTTCTGAGTTATAATCTTTGTAAGTATTTGTTAGGTCAGTGAAATGTAAGAACTAAAAAAGTATATATTTTTTTAAAGTACACTAATGATGAACAATTACATTACTACTTCCTATGTCTAGTAATTCCCATCCTCCTCTACTTTAGCTCTAGAACAGCCTCGTAAGCAAAACTATAGCTTGTAATTTTACAGATAATTGCATATGACCGCTAAGCCTGTTACCTTGTCACGGCTGTAGCGCAGAATCGAGGATGTCGTGCAAGTTCTCCGGGAGCTGTACGGCTTCTGCGCTCGTCCTGATCTGATCTGATCTGATCTGATGTGATGCGATGTGATGTGATGTGACGTGACGTGAGCTCAGGGCTCTGTCAGCTCTCCACTGAAACGGATACCTGCAAAGCCAAAAAGAAATGAAAACCGACCCCGAAGCTATCAGCACCCGTATGACTAATTTATCACACTCTCACTTTATTATAGCCAATAAAATCCAGTGCTGCTAATCTGGAGAACAGTTGTTTGAATGGAGCACAGAGCCGTAAGTCGTGATTATAGCTGGGATTTAAACTCCACAACAGGTTCTAAGATCAGTTTCACATCAGCACCAACAATGATGACAAGTGCATCAGAGCTGCAACTTCTAACACTTCTAACCACATTTCAGCAGGCTGGAACTTCTTTCCTCAGTTTGGGGTCCATTCATGAGCCCCCTCCTCCTCGCCCTCTCCTGGTGGCCGAGATGAATTATTTAAGCTGCACGTTTTATTTTCGGACCTGACTGGGATCTGTTTATGTCGTGTTGATGGAAGAGAATCATTTTATTCCACTATACACTACAATCATCTTCTCCTTTCGGCTTTTCCCTTCAGGGGTCTCCACAGCGAATCATCACTCTCCACCTATCCCTATCTTCTG
>CM074966.1:1528797-1540349 GCA_037577455.1 Pangasius macronema | reverse complement strand
ATGTACTCGTTCCTAATCCTGTCCAACCTCGTCACTCCCAAAGAGAACCTCAACATCTTCAGCTCTGCTACCTTTAGCTCTGACTCCTGCCTCTTCCTCAGTGCCACTGTCTCTAAACCATACAGCATGTTTCTCCTACACCTTCCCCTTGACTCTCACTGATCCACTATACACTACAATACGATGCTTTTTGCAGACATCAAGGGCTTCTAGCGAACACAATTTCTACATATGCGCCATTGAATCCTGGATTGTGATTGGTCAGAAGGTGTTGATTGATTTTCTATAGCAGCAGCTCGGACAGAAGTGCAACTGCAAATTACAGGTTTATTAATATTGATATTGATATTGATATTAATGCGCTCGTTCTAATACGGTATCATTTCTACAGTAACAGCTCCTTCACTGAGACTCACACAGACGATCCACTACTAATAAACGGTTTGAAAAAAACATGTGCAGTTGTTGAAAGTGTGACGTTTTCTGTACTCAGAAATGTGTTTATGTAACATTTATGGAAGGAGTCTCCAGTGTCGTATGAACATATATTAACATATATCAAATTGTTGCGTTATAAAAGGAATAAAACACTCCCGGATGTGCTGTTATAGGAAAATAACTCTGCTTCATAACTACCAAAACAATCTCTTAATCTAAATTGCTAGGACTGATAAATTGATTACGCAAACGCATTTTTTAATTATAGCAATAGCCGTATTAAATTGAATATCGTATCGTTGGTACTGACAATAAACATATGACTGTAAGTCTGCGTCGAGAACACAATGACATTACAAGCGGGAAAAATCCTTTCATATACCGTACGAAAGAAAAGAAACCCAAACACTAAACTATTTAAATACAATGAGAATTTTATTCAAACGGTGCAAAAGAAAAAAAAACAACATAAAAACCAGATGTTCTTTCCATCTAGATTGCACTGTCACACAGCCTGTGCTTGCCTCGTAACAAAAAGAGAAAGGAACAAACCCAAATTTGCCCGATGAACCAGAAGGATCAGTAATTTGGTTGAGTAAATTGCATCTGTACATGCAACAGTTTCAGTCTCATGCAAACCAGTCGATGCTGATGCCTGCTGTTCGGTCACGCACGTGAAAATACACAGTATAAAAATAGGCAAGTCTGTTACACGACAACAAAATGAAGCCCACGGAGTCGAACTGAAACGTCTGGAGGCCTGTCAGCGACACCAAGCCAAGAAAGAACATTCTAGTTTTGGAAGGAAAAAAAACAAACAAACAAACAAACAAAAAACACCTTCAGAAAAAAAAATCTTATTATAAATATATATATTTTCAAATCATAGCATTTTAGGTCTTTTAGAAGAAATTAGTGTTTGCAAGAGAACCCAGAGCGCTGAAGAGGCTCCTGGTGGTCAGCCCAAAGTCTCTCTCTCTCTCTCACACACACACACACACACACACACACACACACACACACACACACACACGAATACTGACTTCTTCATCCCTTTGCCTTCCTCAGTGTCCCGCAAACCCCATACATTCTCATCGTTAAAAACACTGTAAAACTGCTTTCACTTTACAAAAATAACTCAAACATATTTGTACAACCACTGTCTTTTTGTTTTTTTTGTTTTTTTTAATATAAAAAAAGGTTCGTGATTGTGTGTTGTGTTCTGTAAAGACAAATGTTAGCTACAGGAAAAAAAAAAAAAAAAAAAAACAGAAAGTGAAAAACAGAAACATTCAGCTGGATTTTTTGTGGGATGAGTTCGGTTTGTGGATTTAAACTGTAATACTTTAAAGAGGACATTATACTCTCTCTCACACACACACACACACACACACACACACACACACACACACACACACACACTGTGTGTGTGTGGCATCCCTACGTGGTTTAGACTAGCACTTCGAAATTACAATCGATAGCCTGACCCCTTTTAAGAGAGATCTCTAGTGCTTTAAGAAATCTTTTCACTTCATAGCTAACAATAAATACTCTGAACTACACACCAGGGAAAAAGTATGGAAGCAAGCTGTGAGTTTTAGTTGGCCAGGCAGTAACAAATTATTTTAATTTGAATTTAAATGTCTAACTAGTAACAGTGTGCTATAGAAAAAGGTCAAGGTGGCACGTGGTAACTTTTTTGGGAGAGCAGAATGTATAAAAGCATGGGACTCGTTTATCATTGTGCACGGATGTGTGTAACTCTTTTCATACATCAGACCGGACTAAAACTTCCTGCTAGATTTACAAACTGGCTTTCGTCATCAGTGTAACTGACTTTCGACGATAAACGTAAAAAGTCAGCTGTAAAATGTGCTCACAGAGAGCTGAAAACATCAAAATGGCAACTAAGTGGTGAAAGAGCGCCAACTAAGCGTGTGCTAAATCTCCCAGTAAAGCAGCTCAGCCAGACACACACTAACCCCTCGTTCCTTTTATAGGGCGCCATTACTTTTGTCCTAATTGAACGGTTGGTCGTATTTGTTTTCTGTAAAATAATTTATGTGCCGCGACCGAGTCTGACAAAAATGTTCATTAAGCTGCTGCATAATTGAAACTGACAAAAAGAAAATCGAAGTGACTCATCAACAATTATACGATTTGACGGGTCAAGTTTTCTAAACGGAGGCTGGAATAACTGGATTTCCATCAATACCGAATTTCTTGTGTAAAAGCTCCTAATATCTGCTTTTAAATATGGAAATACGCCTGAACATTTTAAAGAGCCCTCAAGGGTTCTACAAGAGAGTGTTTCCCTGTTAGAACCCTTTCAGGAAGGAAGAAGAACCCTTAAAGAACCCTTAAAGAACCCTTAAAGAACCCTTGATCCTAAGACTGTAGGCAACGCTATTTCGGTATTTGGTAGAGAACTATGGGAAAGACCACAATGCGTGGAGAAAATTTCTAGAATTTGTTGGGAAGCGAAAATCTGAAGCCTACAAAAACTCAGCTTGTAATCCGATATGACACATAAACACCCGACATCATGCCTACAATCATTAACACTTAAACGATGGGGTTTGAATGAACAGAAGATACATAATTAATAAATTAAAAAAAACATCATTTAGATGTACACTAACAGACACTACAGAGACAAACACTGTTGCTCTATGTTAAACGTGTTACAGTTTGTGTTCAGTTCGTATCGTGGATGAAAACCGGTGCATCCCTAGTTAGCTTTTTAGCAATCTGATGTGTCACACTTTTTAAATCCTGTCCTCTGTGATTAGTGATTAGTGATACTGTTGGTCTTTGCTCATCCGTTTAACAAAATACTGAAGAACTGTACAACTGCGCCATCCGCTGGACAAGTCAGTGAATGACGTTAAAGAAAAAGAAAACCTTCCTGTACCTCAGCTTGCAATCAGAAACGTTCACAGTGTATTAACATACACCCAGTCGCCAGTTTTAGGGGTCACAAAAACAGTACTGATACAGTGTGTTTCAGTTTTTGGTCAACAGAAAATTGAATTATTGCATTCAAGCAGAGCACTGCAGGATAACGTTTTCAGGTTCTGGCGCTTGGACTAGCAAGCGCGAGAATTTCAGCAGCACCGTTCACAAATTTTCAAAGCATTAAAGCATAGTTCGTAGAAATGGTTGTGTGTTTTTTTTTCGTGCGAATGCAGTACAATGGACTACATTACACACTGTACGATACACTGGATTATAGCAAGGAACAATCCTACAAGGTGTACACTTGTTCGTTATGGCTGTTTTTTTCTCCCAGTTACGAGCATGTGGATCAGTTACGAGATCTGAGCATGATGCGGAAACGTGACGGTGCTCTCGTGTTCTGCGTCGACTACAGCGATTGAGATGTCGCTAGCCGAAGTCGAGACCGTGTGACTGGTTACTCTTGTTAAAGCTGTTTTACCTTAGTCGTCCACTTTGTCGAACGTTTTCAAATAATGTGATTTGCGATTTTTTTTTTTTTTTTTAACGTTCAGGTTTGTAGTAAAAGCAGTATTCAGTGTTCAGAGAATGGTGGACCTTGTGAATAGGTATACGCTGATTTTTTCGAATAATTTACTAATGTTTTAGGGTTTCGTGGGGCTTTACCCTGTTTTAGTATTTTACTAGATTTTCAAACTTTCATGTAATTTCTTCTAAATATGTTGTTTGAAATAAGGAACCATATAAACACAACAATGCATGGGTTTTGCGATATTCCGAAGTGTTCATGCCAATACTGTGTGTAGATTATCGGCACATGCCTACTTGCAAAACCTATACTTTAGCAGTGCTTTGAGAAATTAACATTTACGTTCAATAATGAGCTTTTCCTGGCCGCGCTCTGACTTTTCCGTTGACCCTTTGTCATTCCAGCTCGGTTTAATCACGACTTGAGGAGCACGGAGTCTTGCCAAAACACTGTCTGATGGTGAACAGAACAGGCTGGTGTCTTCATCATCGTCATCATCATCGTAGCAAAGAAAAACATGCAATGTCAGGATATTAGAAAAGTGCTTGACTTTGTGCAGAGAAAAGTCTAGTGACCCACCTTTTATTATTTGGAGGAAGAAAACGGCACGTCTTGCTATTTCTATTTCACCCTACAGGTCGGATTATCTTCAGAGGATTAGAAAAAAAATTCTCAAACCTTTGAGTACTTTAGCTGAGGGTTACAATATCTAAAGACTTCAGCAGATGATTACAGCAGGATGAACATTTTCTGAGACTAGTGTCTTTAATTAATATAAATTAATACGGCATCTTCAACAAGTGTCTTGCTGACTTGGACACAATGTTAACTGCTTTCTGTACCTGCTAGATTCACTCGTCACCTTCACCTACAAGTCACTATACAGTAAGACCTTTGGCTGTCAAAGTTTTGCCCCATCGTTTGGAGATACCAGACAAGCAAAATGGTCAGAAGAATCTTGTTAGGACATGGCTTTGGGGCAGAGATAAAACATTGGGTGATCTGGGTTAGAAAAAAGAAATCTCTAGATTCTTATGGCAAAATTCTCATTAAACCATATTCATCCCTTGCCAACATGCCTCCAAGAGTCACTGAATGTCTTGTAAATGTGAAGCTGTACAAATGTGCATCTTCTGGTTGTGCTTCATGTTATATATTTTGCATGTAATGTCTTTATGCAATGCAGCACAGGTTTGTGCCACCCAGGACAAAAAAAACTGCCTCGACACCCTCGTCAATCAGGATGTGCAGCGACATAGCAAGAAAGAACGGCACGACAGCGCCGACGACAAATCTACCACCTAAAATCCACTGCAAAAGTAACAGAGGTATGGACTCCTGACTTTGCGCCCATCCCCTCAGTGTCGACTAAGTGTAGTCCCCTCACAACGGCACGGGAAGGCCCACCGAAATTCTGCAGCGAGATCCTGCTTGAGACCTGCTGAGTCCCACGTGGAGAAGACGGCACTACAGGGTACCAGTAGAACGTGGTGCCACCTTAGAACCTGTGCATGGCCGTGTCAGTTTCTCTTCTCTTCAGCTCCTCCCTGTAGCAGTATGAGCAGTAGTTGCAGGTTTCTGGGTGTCCGTAATAGTTGCAGCTCGGTGTTCGGCACCGGCTTGACTGCAGGTTCGCCAATCCGCCGGCGCTGCCCAGAGAATAGTGCCTGACTGGAAGCGGACCACCTCGGCTGTCTAGTCCTGATAGCAAGCCGTTGGCATACGCGCCACCAACCGACTCACTGTGGAAGTCGGGTATATCCTGCTGATGGGTGTAAGACGAAGAGAAGCAAGGTGCTGCACAGGCAGGGGCGGGTGGGTGGTAATGCCCGTGAGCATGGACAGGACCTTGGCTCAAAGGGCAGTGGCGGGGTAGGGTGGCGTAGGACGGCAAGCCCGGATAGGTGGATGGTGAACCTCCAGCTAGCTGGCGCCGGGCGTCCATGTAGCCGGGGATGTGAAGGTGCTGGGGGAGCGGAGTGGGTGAGTGCTCAAGGAAGTTGGATCTGGGAATGGTCACAACTCCTGTATACAGTGATGGGGTAAAAGAGGGTGATTTGAGGGTGTTATAATGGGTATGTGGCACTTCTGTCACATCCTCTTTTCCGTCAAAGCCTCGGAAACCAGATTCTGCTGGCTCTTTCTTGGGTTGGGCTCCATTCATCACCCCTTTGCGCTCAGCCTCCCTTTTCTGCTCCTGCTCTGCACGGAAACGTTCCTCTGCATCCACCAGGTATCGCTGAATCATCTCTTCCTGGTACGGCTGCCGGTCGCTGGTAGTCAGAAGGCCGGCAAAAATGTATCGCCTTTCGCCCTGCATAGCTGCACGCAGGATGCTCAGACTCGCCTTTACGTCTGCGCTGTACTTGTACGAGTCGCCTTCGGAAGAGCTGTTTCCATTCTGCGAGGATGGAGAGCCTTTGCCCGAGTCCTCCGAGCCGGGATGGGCTGAGGGAGAGCCGTCTTTGCCGTCCTTGCTGTCTTTGCGTCCGCGAATAGACCCCTTTTTCTTCTCCGCACCTTCAGGCTTGCCAGAGCCACCTGTCCCAGCCTTTCCTGTCATTAACCCACCCACGTTCTTCTTCAGCTTGCTGCCCAAACTCTTACCAAAGCTGCCCAGCTTGTTGGCCACTGAGTCAGCCCTCTTCTTATCTTTATCTTTGTCCTTTTCTTTGTCCTTCTTGTTCTTCTCCTTACCCATCGTTCCGGTTGAGCCACTGCTGGACGAACTCGAGGAGCTGGAGGATTTACCCGCCGTTCCGCTGCTGCTGCCTGTTGCGCTGCTGAGGGGTAAAGGTAACCTCGACGACGAGTGTCTGAGGAATAGCCTAAGTGGTCTTAGTCCCCCGCACGCCCGTAGGAGACCGGCCGAGGCAGTCGGAGACTCGGGCTGCGCCAGAGGTGCTTGCTGTAGGGGGCAAGAAAAATGAAGTCACGTAAAAGGAGGTCTAAGCAAAATAAATAAATAAAAAATGTAAATATTAGTTATAAGGAATCAAAGTTTATGTATGCTTGTTAGCTTCAGCCAAGTGACATCATTCTAACGTGTTCCCACATCCAATGATGAAATATTCATTACACAGCTGATTTCATAACAACAGTGCAGCCGTTTAACAGCATAAACAAATAAACAGTGATGTTTACTGATTACTTCTCTTTTCAGGTTAAACCGTTAAAATGTCAGATGTAAAAACAAACAATATTACTCATATATTCTTCGGCCTAACGGTGGATCTTCTCAGGTAAGAGGCTCACCTGTACCTCACATGGCAGAGGAAGCCATGTTACGTTCATGTAGGTGTGAAGCAGGTGGAGCTTCGCCTCCAGAGATAAAGTAACACTGAAAAGAGAGACGAAACCTCAGGCCAAAATGCACATACGGTATATTTAAATAATAAATAACTAATATTAAATAATATGACCAATAAACAACATTTGTGAATACAGGTAACAAAGGATGACTTGATAAATGAGCTAACTATTCACAACTGGTGCTATTTATTTATGGAAAATGTTTCCATAAAATTAGCTATGATACAAAAGTCTCCATTTCCCAGCCTTCCTTTCATTCATGGTATTTCTAAAAAAAAAAAAATAAATCAAAACCACAGGCTCTCTCAAGATAATTACGGAATAAAACACTCCGTGTTGTTCTGTCATAGGAAACTAACCAACAACATTCCTCTTACACCACATCAAGGTGACAACAACAAGAATCACATTTAACACTGTGAGACAAGGGAGTTCCTGTTCGCACTCACGTTACAGCGGCTGTGAACAGCTATACACACCTTCTGACCAATCAGAACCGAGAATTCAACATTTGCTGTGGTACAAAGCACTTTAAAATCTCACAGATAAGACGTGTTCTCTGATATGATTGGCAGCTCCTCCTATAAGAATAGACGATACCTGGCGAGCATCACGTTGTCCACGTCGTCTTTGCCCCACTCCCAGTCCTTGCCTGGATCCACAGCAAAGTGCACGGGAAGCATCTTATAATCCGAGTCAGTCAGAGGAATCACCACTGCAGGGAAGGAAATGCTTAATCAGTACATCATCTTCAAGTGCACTCACCTCAGGGCTCACATTAGACACAGGTTTTATTAACTCGGGCGCATTTAATCATGAGCGTTTGGGTGTGAGAGGTCTATTTGGCGTGCTTATTTATTGGCGTTAAATGACGGCATTAGATCATGCCACGGTGGTGTCTCGTCAATCAGCTTCACGGGGGGTCTTAAACAGACTCGCTGATGTGGTTTCTGACGCTGTATGACACACTGTTGTCTATAAACACAGACAAAAAGACTTTGCAGAGCTATAAACAATCGTGGCTTAATCACTTTCCTCCTCCACCTACAGCAGAGCTGCTAAGATTGAAGATGCTATGGTGTTTTAGGAGTGATTGGGTCGTTATTTATGTCTTCCAGACTTATTCTGTTACTTTATGACATGATTTATTATTTCATTAAATAATGATTACGTATGAATGGCGTCACTGAGCCCATCAGTGTCTTTTGAGGTGATAGTATGAGATATTATAAATACACTCTGCTGAGGAACGTCACGGCCTGTCCTCCCCACCTTGCTCTTTGGAACCATCCTTCTGCTCCATGGAAACCAGAGCGGAGAAATGCGCCTGGTCGTAGGCCAGGACCAGCGGCGAGCGGTGACACTTGTGAGCCTGGACCTCCAGGGGTAGATAAATCCCACCGAACGGGATCGGGGCGAAGGCTGGAACATGCGAGAGAGACCAAATAACATTAACGTCTACAGTATGGCTATGTGTACACAGACAGCTCAGCTGTGTGCTGGTTTGTTTTCTTTGTTGGTTAGTTTGTTGGATGGTTGGTTTGTTTTTCTGGTTTGCTGGCTGTTTTGTTTATTTGTTGGTTGGTTTGATGTTTTTCTTGTTGTTGGTTGGTTTGTTGGATGGTTGGTTTGTGTTTTTGGTGGTTGGCTCACTGGTTGGTTGGTTTCTTTAGTGGTTTTTTGGGTTATCTGTTTAGGATTTATAGCAGAATCTCAGAATCTGTGTGTGTGTGTGTGTGTGTGTGTGTGTGTGTGTGTCCTACCCTCTCCTCCTGAGTCTCTCAGCATGGTGTCAGCCACCACTACTATCGGCCTGCGGAGCACATGAGCCAGAACGAACACATGGAACTCCTCCAGACTCTCGTACACCGGTTCCTCCTGCGACTCCGCGCTGCACAACACAAACACACACCCGAACACACACATCCCAATCACACACCCGAACATATGCAGACAGGAAGATATCTTCAGGCAGTTTAGCTTATGGCATGATTGACAGTGGAGGACGATCGGAGCAGAAGTAAACAGAAGTAGTGAAGGAAAACGAACCCGTTGGTGCCATTTGTGCTGTAGTGTATCCTGGGTTCACTGGAGGCCAACTTCAACAGCTCATTCCATTCCTTCTGCCATTCCTCCTCAGTGTACACCAGCCCTGACTGTGCATGCGCACACACACATACACACACACACACACCCACCCACACACACACCCACACACACAGGAATGACAGCAATTAGCCCAGATTCTTGCGCTGGCCATTTATCATCGCTGACTGACGCCTTTGCAACACATCATTATGCGTAGATTCTGCAGTCAGCAGGTTGCGCCGCTTACACCCAACTCTTACACACTCACCTCTTTGTTCTGCATGGTCTGCTGCCACCTCCACCTGCGCTTCAGCGCCTCTCTCTCCTGGCCGTGGTCCATCAGGGCGTACAGAGACTTCCGCAGCATCAGGTCTCGATCGTGGAAGCCCCACATGCCTTCACGGTCACGTTGAAATCCGATAAAATATTAAAACCGGCGTATTAATACAATACGATACTGTCAAAAGAATAAGAGACTCTTCTTCCTGACACATAACAGTTCCTCTGTTCAGCTCTGATCGTGTTTACTATCTAAGACTGATTTATATCCCTTAGACTGTAATGAAGCCCTAATTAATGAACTAACGAGTTGTGACAAGCTGCCGCAGCGATGGAACTCATGGCATCACGGCATCAGCAGCATCATAACATTCATTTGTGCGCTCCGACTGCACGACTGAGATGATTTCAACAGTCAGCGTGCACCGAGAGGAAACGTTACCCACTGCTTCACGTGAAAGACGTCTGTGCTGATCACACACTCACCCAGAGAGGCGGCATGAAGGAGGCAGTTTCCATCTCCGCTGGTAGCCAGGGGCAACAGACTCTGGCATCCTGAACCCAGCTTGGTCCACCAATTCAGCCGACCTGCACACATCGACACCATGTTGGACAAATTGGAAAATTTTACACAGATCGCTACCGATCGGGGGAAGGTAAAGGCGAACACGTGCTTCCTCTGTGACACATGAAGCCACACACATCTCTTCAAACCCTCCTCATGCAGGGTCACGCAAAGTCGGAGGAAAGTGCTACTCGAGCTGACAGACGCTCATGACTGGCTCTGTGATTGACAGGGGAAAGACAGTATGCCCCCTCCCACCCAGACAGCATGGACAATTTGACCCCTCTTAAAACAGCTGTCGAGATTCAAACAGGAGTGACGTGTATGGGAAGTGTATCTGACTTTCCTGTTCTGTGAGTGTGTCACTGCATTGTGTCCCTGAGCGAATTAGCATTATACAGTGAGTTTTTTGTTCTCAGTAACTGATACATTAACACCAAACATTAAAAACCTGTATGAATATCTCCAGCACTTTGTAATGTAATCTCTGAAAAGGCACAAAAGTTTAATTGTTCGTCTGGCTAATAATGTGGCACCCAAATAAAACGTATAAAACATTTAATTCAATTAGAGCAGCACAGAGTAAAATTAGTCCAATTACTGCGATTATATCAAATTACAGCAACACGGCTTTGACCTCGCAGTGAAACATTAAACCAGAACCCGGGTCTTCGTGTGTGGAATACTGAACACGCCGGACTGACACGTTCCTGCTCGGATTTTAAATCATACACTCCTGAGCATTTTAAACAGGCTAAAAAAAAGCATGTACATGATAAGTTACTAAATATATCGCAAAAGCGAGGTACCAGCTCTTTTGTGTACTAAAATTAACTGTAAAAACATGCTCATGATTCGAACAAGCAGATGTTCACATCAAACATCAGACCGGGGAAAATATCTCTGGACCGTGGCACGCTTGTTCGGGGTGGCTGCGGATCTCCTGGTGTTTTTACAGTCCCTAGGTGAGAAGAACAAAAATCACCCAGCAGTTCTGTGAGCGGAAAGGCCGTGTCGATGAGAGCGGTCAGAGGAGAACAGCGAGACTGGTTCGAGCTCACGGGAAGGCGATGGTGACTCAACCATTTATTTATTTATTTATTTTTCAACCATGGTGAGCAGAAAAGCATCTCAGAACGCACACGAGGAGAAGACCACGTCAGGTTCCTCTCCTGTCAGTGAAGAACAGTAATCTGAGGCTACAGTGGGCATGGACTCATTGAAACTGGAGAGATGAAGCTGCTACATGATTGGCTGATTGGACACCTGCATGAATGAGCAGCTGTACAGGTGTACATGGTCTGAGATGGTCTGAGAGTCGGACTTGTAACCTGAAGGTGAACCTGAAGGTGGTGGGTTTGAGTCTCGGGTCCGGCAGGGATT
>CM074966.1:1508550-1528739 GCA_037577455.1 Pangasius macronema | reverse complement strand
TTGGATGGGTTAAATGCAGAGCACAAATTCTGAGTATGGGTCACCACACTTGGCCACAAAGTCACTTCACTTCACTAATAAACCTTGGAGCTTGCACTTGGGGCCACTCACTG
The DNA here is from genome assembly GCA_037577455.1 of Pangasius macronema. NCBI lineage: Eukaryota > Metazoa > Chordata > Actinopteri > Siluriformes > Pangasiidae > Pangasius > Pangasius macronema. The sequence goes on along the minus strand of CM074966.1, from coordinate 1,528,626 downwards.
CACTGGTCCATTTAAAAGACTCTAGCTGTGTGTGAATGTAAATTATTTGCCTCGAATTTTATTTTACTCGGTTTCTGTTCCTTTACACTTAGAATTCTGTGTTGTAAACGAGATTTAAGCTTAAAAATACACTGAAAAGACTAACCTGCGTGCTCGAGGGCCACCATCATGGACTGCTCGATGAGGTCGCGTTCGATGAAGCCGCGGAAATCGTCGCGGTACACGGTGAGGTCGGGCAGCTGGAAGGTGCAGACGGGCGTGTCCAGGAGCATCTCGGTACCAACGCCACCACCTCCTACGCTGGACACGTGAGAGCGAGCCAGAGACACGATGGTGGAACTGGCGTGAGAGATTCCTCGAGAGAGACGCTTCTCTGTGGCTGCTGGACGACACGTGGACGTGATACACAGAGTTATATTCATCACGTTTAATAGAGTGACTATTAACAGAAAAAATTTAACATAACTACTACATATCTCACTACATCTCTGGCTAAAGACAGCGATGCAGCGGCGCTTTAGCCCTTCAATCTGTACAGCTCGCTCTTTCATCTGTACATCCTGCCGAAACAGACCAGCTTTCAAAGCTTCAACTTCCACGCTAATACACAGCACGTCACCCTGTAGCTCGCTAACTAGCCGAGCCGGGGAGCAACAGCGCCACGTACAGTAGCTGCACGGAATTCTGGGACTTTGAGTCCAGCTTTCGCACCGATGTCTCTGCTGATTCTATGCCGGATTTCTCATTACAGTGATGTCGGATTGAGCAAGGAAAGAAGTTTTGTTGTTGTTGCTTATGTTTGAGATTGCTGATTTCTTTCTCTTATTAAACATCTTGTTTAAATATCTGAGCGACGCACAACCATAAAAGGATATACAGAAAATTCTGCACCAAACAACAAACCAGGCAGAGAATCTCTGAACACATCAGACATATTTCAATACAGCCATATCTCCTGTGTTTCAGGGTGGAGTCCAGCTTAGAGGAGTTTTAGATTACCGTGCCAGCGAGACGGACTGGTCCAACTAGCCTTCGTTCTTGGGAATGTATGGGTTTAACACTGCGACGAAGCGCTAAATGCTAAATCCCGAGTGATGCGTAAGAAGCAGCTTTGCCGCGACGCCACTGCTGTCAACAGACTCAGCTTGTCATCATGCGCTTCATAAACACAGCAACATTCCGGTCTTCCTTAATCCGCGTCTTTGTTTATTAATTACACAGCGCGGCAGTGTTTCAGTAAACTCACCAATAACCCTGGATTAGCTTTTGTGCTAGAGAAAGAGGTCATGATATGACTCGAGCATTGTTTTGAGAACGTCGTTGTCACAGGTTTCCTTTTTCACAGTCACATACCTAGAAAGTCAGATTTATGACAAACCCCGCCTCGTGTAATTCAGAGTGCGGAATAAAGTCTGAAGATTCCTAAGTGACAGTTTGATATCCAAATTCGCATCACGGTTAATGTGACAAGATTTTCTGAGATAAAAGTTTTTTACTTATTTATTTTTTTAATTGGGCTAATTTGGGCATTTAAAGCAAACTGCTGGGTCTCCACCATTACCTCTTTTAATCCTGGTACAGGTATAGATTATGATCGGTTTATAAAGACCATATTTTACAAATTTTTTACTACAGAAAATAATGAGTAATAATACAGGAGATGGTTATGGATGTTTGTTAATCGCTGGAAATCTTAATCACTTAAGGGACAGTGTGTGAGGAGTGAGTAATTTAAGCACGTACTCCTGTACTAATGCCTCTTCACTGTTACTGTTAAACCAAATCAGTAGTATGTGATGTCATCACTGTGCGCCTCGAACTCATCCCTGTCCCTCTCACTCTCTCTCTCTCACACACACACACACACACACACACACAGGTGTGTATTTCTGCATTTCGGTTAATAAAATGAAGTGAATTGACAGCGTTTGGTGAAAAAGGGTGCCGGTGTGTGTCCGAGTGCGGCGAGCCTTCACCTTGCACCACGTCGTCCTGCCGGTGCAGCAGCGGCCGTCCCACTCTCGTCATGTCCTTGTGCTCCGTCAGCGCCTGTTCCCTCTCCTCTGGAAACGAGTAGGACAGACTCCCAGCATGCACCTGCCTCAGCTGCTCGAAATCGCTCAGGGCGGCTGTCAGGTCCCAGTTCTTACCTGAGGAGGTGCGAAAACAGCCCACGTGAACACGTCTGAGTGTTTATTTAACCCTGTAGGCTAAACGTCACGCGAGAGACCGAGCTTGAATATTAACCCGAGCGTCAACATCGCTGACGGACATTCCGGCGCTATCGCCCGAGCAAACGGCGCTCTGTGCACGCTGCAGCACGATATATTTTTAAACACACATCCTTATCTGCGAGCAGCGTTGCCTGGCAACAACGCGCTAGGTTCGTCCTGCTTCTCCTCGCTGTGTACATTCAGTTCACGTGACTTTTTAATTTATATATATATATTTATTTTTTTTTAATGACGAGTCAGGCAGCTGATCTAAAAGTGTGTAAAGAATTAAAAAAAAGAGAACTTCTCTCAGAAATTCAGTATTTATACCTCAATTCTATGGCCTTGTGATTTAGAGTTTTTTTCCCCCACAGTAAGACCACTTCCTGCTTTCAGGAAGCAGCGCACAGGAGAGCACACTTCATATCCGGGCTATTAGATTTGAATTCCTAGCTGATTCTGAGAGAGAGAGAGAGAGAGAGAGAGAGAGAGAGAGAGAAAGAGAGAGAGAGAGAGAGAGAGAGAAACTACTCATGTGTGTGTGAGTTTAAAGTTATGATGGTGTGACGATCCTCGATCTGTAACTTTAACTTTATTTGCACACCAGTTGTCACAAGTCCCAGCGCCTGCATTAGGATTAGGAATGTGTCACTGTAGTTTAGGAAGTTTTCTCTTAGTGCTGCGTAGTTTTTTATCTAAATAATGATAATAATGATAATTTATTATTATTATTATTATTAAGACATGAAAATGTCTTTTTTTTTTTATGGGGCCAAGCACGAAAGGCGCATGAGGACACTATCATACTGGAAGGTTTTCTTCTTCTTCTTCTTCTTCTTCTTCTTCTTCTTCTTCTTGACACTTCGGCGTTGGAGTCTATAGCAGCCCACAGAACATTTCATTAGCTTTTTATAAAAGCTGGCACAGTGATAGCAGTCGCTTTGAGGTTGACTTCGACCTGCACAGCAGTTCTGGTGTACGTCCCTCAACAGGGCAAATCTGGGAATGCATTCGCAATAATAACTCGTAGAAAAGTGGACTCGACTGTTTACTGCCGTCGTATTGAATATATCTGCAAGAGTGTGCGAGTTTACGAGTCTCACCCTCCAGTAGGTCTCTGGCCAGTCCGGGTTCGGCTCCTGTAGAGCGGACAAAGTCGGACAGGACTGCGTCCATATCCAGGGTCATGTGATCATGAAGCGACGGCGCTGCGGGGGAACATCAGGGCAGCGGAAACAAACAGGAGAGAGACTCTCCTACAGCCCACGATCAACACCGCTACAGCAACACCTACAGAGAGAGAGAGAGAGAGAGGGAGAGAGAGAGAGAGAGAGAGGGAGAGAGAGAGGGAGAGAGAGAGAGAGGGAAATGTGTTAGATATGGCCAGATTTAAATCGGTACCCAACAGGTACCTCAATTACTGGAAAGTCCAGAAAGATTTGGCAGCGGGGAAGTGAAAAAACACGTCAGATCACAAGTGAAAGAATAAAACCCGAGGAATCATAAGAGCCGATCGTTTGGATGTGCTGCTTTACCTCATCATACCCAACACTGAGAAAATCTCAATCTAAATGTCGCTGAAGTTGCAGCTCCGCAATTTTATGCGCATACATACAAAACAGTCGAGTTTGCTAGCGTGAACGTAAGGCAATGTTTTATTTATTTACTTTCTTCTTTAAAATAAACTGCTATATGTCTGTAATATTGTACTTCATAAGACGGCCCTGCTCTCTCCCTATAAGGTCACATGACTTTATGATCTTTAGACTGGTGAGTTAATGCGTCGTGTTCGTGGACACTCTGCGAATCAATAAGAGGTCAAATGTCGTGTTGGTGGTGCTGGGACTGCTCGGGAATCAATCAAGAGTCTCCTCAAGGACACGTCTGTGAAGGACCTCCGGCGCCAGGAGGTCATGTGGTGCAGCTGAGATTCAACTAGCTGGAATTGTGTCACACTGTATTGTGGGAATTTATCACGACATCGCTATTGCATCGTCATATCGCCGAGCTCCGACTGAAGCGAAGTGAATGTGATATGGTGAAAAAGAGGAATAATGATGGCGAATAACGTCACGCTGTGTGACGCTGACACGCTCGGTACTTTGGTGTGTCGCTGCATGGTCCTAGAAGCCACGGGACAGATATAAAAATGTTACGAATACAGATACGAATACTCGAAGCATTATTGGTTTTAGAGCTTGCCAGAAACGTTCGAAAGCTATCGGGTCGAGACCAGAGCTGAGAATCAACACGCAACAAAAAACCTGCATGAGTGGGAGGCGTTTCATGCTGTCAGATATGAAGCTCCCAGGACAGAGAAAGACCACGACCAGATAATCTTTATTGTCATTATACTTGTGTACAAAGAAATCTACTAATCATTAACACATACAGCATTCACTCATTCATTCACTCATCCTTAGTATCTGCCTGGTCAGGATCGTCGTAGTGTACTCGTTTGTTCTTCTCTATTTGAGAACGATGATGAACTTGAGTAATGTAGATGAGGCTGAGGAACTGTCAGAGCCAGTGTCTGATTTAGGCCACGCCCACTTTGGGTTTAACTATACAGAAACGGACAGTGTCATTGCGTTACACCCCAAAGTGACCTCATTTATAACGGCAGTGAGGTTGACACTCATCCCACTCAAGCTGGTTAATGCTTTTTAATCCCAACGTACGCCAAGTTGATCTACAGACCAACAACTCATGACTCATTGGGAAAAGGCGTGCAGCTAGAGCCGTCACTATGAGGCAATAAAGAAAGGACAAGAAAAAAAAAACACAAAAACACAAAAATGGGCCTTTTCAGAGAGGAAACATTTTCAGTCAGTGACTTCATAGGGAACAGGGAGAGGAGAGAAAAGTGCAGCCGCTGCCAGTTCTGTGCCATCGCTTTTCTCACACACACACACACACACACACACACACTCTACCTGCTCTGGACTGAACATCGGTCCTGTGGGTGGAATGAGGAGGATGATTAAACACGGGTGTTGGCCGAGTTAGAAAACAATCGTCAAAGAATGCAGAAAACTCTGAACAGCAGCAGCTTTAACCCTCACTACAGAAAGTTAGCTTTTATTCATGATGGCCGGTGTGTGTGTGTGTGTGTGTGTGTTAGGGGTGTAATAATTATTTTTAAAAAAAAATTCATATTTTGCATTTTTAAAATGGTACAATAGTCATTTTTTTCTCACTTGGAAAAAAGTAAAGCATGATCAAATCTAAAGGTTTAAGCCCTGATCTCAGCACGACTGCACTCACTGGCTGACGAAACCCATTTGGAAAACAGACTTCCGGTTCGGAAAGCTCGTCTGTGTTCGGATCCACCTCCTGTCAGTCATTTTATAGACACTCTACTCTACAGGCTACAGTAGATCCTGTGGGCGGAGCTTCGTGAACTAGGGTGTGAATGGGGGCGGGGCTCATGGCTCAAATGTCGAATCCACCTACTTAAAATGTTAGAGACTTGATTTTGAAAAAATAAGACTACTCTCATCTAACGCGCCTTTAAACAGTCCTTCTGTACGTCATAAATATTAATGAATTAACAATATCGCAGATTCTGAACAGATCAGAGGACACCGCAGGCATCGAACATTACAATTACAAACATCTTTATTACAAAAGAGAACCAAACCATCATTTCTCACAAACGTCTGTTAGCGAAACTGAGCAGATAATCACACTAACGGATCACTCTTAGCGTCTTCCATACCGTATCCCTATCGATTTCCCTGATTAATAAAGTGATGAATAAAGTAATAAAGTGCTTTCTGTCGTCTTTATTCCCCAAGCTGGACCGAGATACTTAAGGTCACCTCGTTAACTTTAACGACGCCGATTAGCGGGAGAAGAACCATCCGAGAGGCAAATGCTGAGCCTGAATAAAGTCCGAGCAGCTACTGATGAATATTTTGGTGTAAAGTCGATCTTTAAGGGAACGGCCGTCCCTGTACCTCAGCACTGTGCTAATGAGTCCAGCTGGTAGCGGCTGCCAAACCTCGCACGTTCTCTCTCACACACACACACACACACACACACACACACACACACACACTCTCTCTCTCTCAGAGCGACAGGCGAGGACTTGTCGACTCATGCTCGACACGGCACTTAGTCACTTGATGGAAGTGGCATCTGTCACCTCGTTCCTTCAGGAAATATGCTGTATTCGACTTACCTCAGTACCTCGACTTGCCTTACCACGCTACAAAGTAGGGGGAGGAAAGAGGGGGGGAAAAAAACAACATGGCCGCCTCTAGGGTCTAGGTTTGTTCTCAACAAGCTAGCCAGCTAACCGTTATGAGTAACGTATATTTCCTTCTGAAGCGTAAACTCTTCTGTCCTGAAGATGTCGGAAAAGTTACAGCTTTACGTCCGACTGTTACAAGTCCGACTGTTGACACTGGAGACTCCTTCCATAAAATGTTCAATCAACACATTTCTCCTTACAGAAGAATCAACAATTGTACATTTTTCTTTTTGGTAAATAACACTTGAATCATTGTTAGTCTCGGTGTCCTCGTGTAAGTTGTTACTACAGACACGAGCAGTAACACACTCCTGCGGTTTGCCTTACAGTCGACACGTGTTCAACCGTATCCGTGACTGATAGTCTATAAAGATGTTGTGTGTGATATATTGTTGCATGTGCAGAGCTATTAAGCTGTCCTAGTTTAAGTCGACGCGAGTATCGTTTACGTTATGTTAGCATAATTGCAACGGAATCGAGTTTAGCATCTCTTCGGAGAAACGATGGAGTATTTCGCTGGTGCAGAAATGTCAACGATGCTCACGATAAAATAAGGAAAATACGTTTTGACGGAGTTTATGGTGATATCGATATATCGCTGTCTCACCCGACCCTGACGCGAGTTTCGATGATGGATAACGCGATTCATTTCGAATTTATTGTTTTTCCCCTAAGTGCGGATTCTTGATCGTCACGTACAGAAATCCATAACCTCGGTGACCTCGTGTTTCATTTCCTTCGCGTTTTGCGTGACGATGCTGCATCCTGTTAAGTGTGAAATGTTCGAGATGTAATGATCTAAATGCAGCTCAGGCTCCCTTCTTCTTTTGGCAATACATAAAGGTACTCTATTTCCCCGTCCATCATTCGTGTGTGTGTGTGTGTGTGTGTGTGTGTGTGTGTAACATATATATACATACACACACTCAGCTCTAAACTGGGCCAAGCGCTAATACTGGCTTGTGAAGCTGAAGAGAGCCTCCAGGGCCTGGACCTGCGAGAACACTGCAGTGAGTCACGGCTCCACCACCGTCCATCACCACCGGCCGCTCCACATCCTTCTGTTCACCGCCTCCTCTTAAAGGAGACAAGCGCAGATATTAAAAAAATACGAGAAACTAAATATCTGAAGGACTCAAAGTGTACTAATAAACAATCACAGCAATCCAAGCATACCGCACACAGCGCGATTTTAGCTCCGACTTCGCTTTTCTACTTGTGCAGTCCGCAAGCGATTGCCGGGGGCGCCGATATTTTCAAGCATATTCGATATATCAGCGTGAAACAGCCAATAAGAGTCAGTCAAGAAACCGAATTCATCTGCTGTCACGCGCAGCAGATCCCTGAATCCAGTTTATCGTCTGTTTATTCGCGTCTGTCTGAATGCAAGCAGAAGAACATCGCTTCTGAGAAACGATCTGCACGCAAATCCTGATGTTTGTTAGGAAGTGCATAAATGAAAACAAACATGACGCGTTTCCTTGCGATGCACTGTATAAAAAATACTATTTCTTGCGTTGTGCCTCCAGTTCTCGTTGCAGAACAGACTGCCTGCTTCCTCCACGTATTTCTCACTTCTCTTGTTTCCGTACAAAATAGCGACAAAGTCAAATGAAGGACGTCGCTCATGAACACCGCCGCTGCATTAACGACATATAACGTGACGATATTGTACATAGCATCTTTCATAGCACTATACTATAAAACCAGTATAACGGGCCGCGATGATTATTACTACTACTAGATAAGAAGAAGAAGAAGAATAAAAAGAAGAAGAAGAGCTGATCGTCCAAATGTTGCTTTAACTGCGTCAGGGTCAGGAACTACAGGAATGTCACCAGAGCTACTGAAGCAGCTTCTAAGCTTTTGCAAACCAAATCAGGCAGATGGTGTATATATATAATCTGTGTGTGTGTGTGTGTGTGTGTGTGTGTGTGTGTGTGTGTGTGTGTGTGTGTGGAAGGTGGGAGGGGGTGATGAGTTTCAGTCATGAGGGCATTTCAACACCCATTCGAGAGAGTTTATTAGCAGGAATGTGAAGGGGAAAACCCCGACTAATTCAAGACAGGAGCATGATTAATGTCGGACAGGAATAGGAACAGAACCAGGAACAGGGGGAGGTCCGAGACACCACACATCATTTGTTTAAAGTGGCATCGTGACGTGATCTCAGTGGCGGCGGCGGCGGCGGCGGCTGGACACACGCCCACCTCCCGCTGTCGTGGCCGTTCACCGGTGTCAACGATGTCAGGTGTAAATGATGTACAAGGATACAAGGATACAAGGACACAAGGATTTCTCCTCTACGAGTAAACTCATCGCGATTTAAAATAAGGAGCACGACGCTCGAGTACGGCACTATCCTTTTATTAGTTGCTACCCCAGCACATTGCTTAGTCTCAATGACACTGGTGTGTCTTCCGCTAGTGTTGCCAAAAAACAGCATGTGTTTATTCCATGCCATACTTTTTATCCGTTTATAGTTACATTTAATGTTGCAGAACATTCAGGAGACAAGTTAGCAGCTGTAAAAATCATTCATACGTTTTAATCGTAACCCATACGGCGAGAGGAGTTAGTTTAAAACTACAATTTCGGTTGCACCACGGACGGAGTTATCATAAATCAAAACGTATCGCCGTCGCCATCGCCGTCACCAGCCAATCAGAAACACGATCCGACACAAACAGGAAACGTTACGCCCGTGACTCTCTGCACTGCTCTACGTCCCTTCGCAAATTACAGGCACAAAAAAAGACACACGTCCTTTCTTAAAAATAAAAGTGATTTTTTTTAAAAATAGTTTGTGGTGTCATTTGGTGCGACCGTTCATTTCTCCAGCCGTATACAGAGTCGGATTAGGCCACGGCAGAACTCACGGGTCTGTTCGAACAAATCTGCTGCCCTGCGCCACGTCATGCTTTCTGTCAGCAGATCATCGGATCATCAGCTCACTGCGTAATGACTTCCCAAAGCCTGAGACACGCGACTCTGCACTCCTGCGTCTCATTAAAAAGCCGTTAACGCGAAGCTGCTAAAAGATTGCTCATCAGGGCCGATGCTGATGCTGTTCTGTCGATTTGCAGTGAACGCTAGCACAAGCTCTGTGAGTATAGGGAGCAATTTCGAGGCGACGTTCGGGGCTAGGTGCGCGATTAGGCAGTGAGGTTCAGCAGCACAATGAAAACACCATGAAAATCTCTTTCCTTTTTTTCGGCTCTATAAAAGATTCTTTAAATTTACTCGTGAGAAAAATTGTAATAGTTTCTCTGGGTCCGTCTTACAAAACAAGTCTGTCCAAGTTTGTCCTGATAGAAGTGTCTCGTGACATTAAAAATAGGGCAGACCAAAAAAAAACATGCTTTACGGTCAAGGGAGTTATCTTTTATATTTATTAATGATAAAATAATTTAATCGTCCAGAACAGGAACATTTCCATCGTATCATCATCATCAGAGCCGGACATCGCCAGAGGCAGAGTCACACGCTGCGGAGACAATTACATCGTTTACACAAGCTTAGCTGGTGAACACACTCATCGGGTCATGACCTCAGAAGTTCCAGGCCACATCATTCCTCACCACACACACACCCACACACACACCCACACACACACCCACACACACACACACACACACACACACACACACACACACGTTCAATTACGAATCAGCCATTTCACAAATCCTGCTGTTTTCCAGCCAAATAAATATGAAACACACTTTACACACACTTTACGCTCCTCACTCTCGACGACAAATTTCATACGTGCTGGGTAACTAGAGGGCTGATTGGTTCAGAGACTGAGAAACATGGCTTCTGATTGGTCCATGGGCTTTACCTGAGAATGACTGCAGAAAAGTATGGTCCGGGTGTGAAGAGTTAAAGTGAGGTAAGAATGAATTATAGCAAACCTGAGGAGAAGTCTGAGTGGTGAAGTCATTTAAAATGTCACTTCTTTTAATCGTGAAGCCTAGAGGTGGAATTTTCCACTACGAAAGACAATCCACATCCAGTGTCTACACCAAATAACAGCACAGTTAATGGAGGAAATGTAAGCGGATGTATTTCTGCACTTCTCGGAGTCTTTAACAGCTAAAATGCACATACTGAAATCCCGTACACATCTGATACCTGTTCATCACATTCCCGTCTTTTCTACTTCATCGATTACGACGTTGAGCAGAAGTTTAAAACGTGGCCATGAATAAAATCCAGCAGCTGACATCATCCTGATGAATCATTCTCTCTCTCAACCTTCGTGGCCTGGTTAAAATCCTTATCAGCGTCGTGCAAAGTTCAGAAAAGTCTCGTCAACGGCCCAAAATAGCCAAAGCCTAAAAATAACAACGTGCGAAGCGAAGTCTAAAAAGGGTGAAGAGAGAAGAGGAACAGACAGAGCTGCACGGATTTACAGCTGCAGGACGGGGCGTGATCTCGGCTGCTCCGCGGGACAGGGTAACGCTAGCGCGTTTTATTTACGCCGCACAAAATATTTACATGTTCCTAAATCCAGAGCGACGTACAGAAGAGCTTCGGAGTTTAAGATCCGCATTTAGTCCAGGAGATCCCGAACAACGCCAAACGAACATGACGGATTTTCTGCGATCTGAAGCCTTCTTGCACTTTTTTTTTTGCACTCCAGATTTCCAACACAGGACTGCTGTAGCATTTAAACTTTTTATGATGTCAGAAACATACGTAAGTGTCATGTGACCTCAGAGGAATGTTCACCAGGCTAGTAGGAAGTGTTGTGTTGCTGCAGGAGAATAATCAACATCAGGGTGGCGATACGACGTGACACGGAGCAGCCTGGTTTATACGTGACGTGTGCAGAAGCGGCGGCGACGACGTGAGACTCGCTACGTGTCTTACGCACGTCCGTAAGGTCTAAAAGAGATGTCCACTAGATGGCACGTCAGAGCCAGAACGTCCCTGTCCACCAAGTGTGTGAAACGTTTAGAGATTTCATGTTAAACACAGCGACGAGCTCCGACTCTCTTAAAACCTTCCGCTGTCTTCTTGATTGCTGTCATGAACTGCGTCTCAAATCGAAAACTCCGACCTTACGCACTCATTTAGAAACTCCAGAACACAAACCAGATCTTGCACTCGGTTTAAAGGTGACATGAGAGTAAAACGTTGAGAGATGTAGCTTCGTGATCATGCTAAGCTTAGGCTCAGCACAGACCTACAGCGGATTATCCTGTTGTGTTACTACGTCGAGGTGAATTGTGCGAGAAAGCATCTGTGTAGTTTAGAAGCAGAGCTGCGTTTGCTTTTCAGGGTTTTTTTTCGCGGCACAGAGGAAACGTGCCAAACAAAACGGAGCACAATGTGTCAGAGAGACAGAACGGTACACTGCGTATGGACTGGACTTCCCCTCTGCTCTACACCAACCTGTCAACAGGAACTGAGTCACGTCTGTCTGACTGACTGCCTGTGTGTGCACCTCTCCGTGTCTCTCTCTCCATTCGTCTGTCTCTCTAGCCCTCTGTCTGTCTGTATCTTTTCATAAACCTATATCTCTCTGTCCATCAGTCTGTCTTTGTCTTTCCGTGTCACTCCTTCCTTCTGTCTGCATTTATCAACCATCTGTTTCTCACTATCCTTCTGACTGTCTCCTCATACCTCTATCTGCTTCTCTCCATCCATCCTTCTGTCTCACTATCCTTCTGACTGTCTCCCCATACCTCTATCTGCTTCTCTCCATCCATCCTTCTGTCTCACTATCCTTCTGACTGTCTCCTCATACCTCTATCTGCTTCTCTCCATCCATCCGTCTGTCTCACTATCCTTCTGACTGTCTCCGCATACCTCTATCTGCTTCTCTCCATCCATCCATCTGTCTCACTATGTCTCCCCATACCTCTATCTGCTTCTCTCCATCCATCCGTCTGTCTCACTATCCTTCTCAATTCATTTCTCCATCCCTCTCACTATCTGCATCTCTACATCTGTCTGTGTGTCTCTGTCCATCGATGTGTCTCTCCATCCATCCATCTATCTGTGTCTCTCTGTCTTTCTGCATCTCTCCATCCTTCTATCTGCATGTCTGTCCATCTCTACGTGTATCTCTCCCTCTCTCACACTGGGACTCCCTCTTGGTGTATGTCTCACTCTCTGTTTCAGTCTGTGTCTGTGTGTGTCTCTCTCTCTCTCTCTCTCTCCATCGCTGGGACTCTGTCTCTCTCTTTGCTATCTCTCTCCTCATCGCACTCTCTCTCGCTCTCTGTAGTGCTATATTAAGTGTCAGTGGTGTGTGTGTGATTGTATTCTGTCGCTCGACAGCGGAGGTAAAGAGAGCTCACCTCTCGTCACTGCCGTTTTCATCACAGACGTGGACACACAGAAGTCTACACCTCTTCACCTCCTCAACACTGTGACCTGTGAACCTCATAAACCCTGTTTGCGTGGTGTGGAGTGTTTGATTAAAAGGCTTGGCGTTGTGTTAAAGCAGCACTTTATTAGCGTGTATCACGACAACGCCGGGCTGATAAACGGAGCGGCTCCGCCCCACCTTCGCAAAAACCAACACGCTGGATCAGAGGCACTCGCTAATCCGACACCTTACTGTCGCTTTCCTCAGATTCATCTTCAAATCTTCAAGTACAGCTTCGGCGCTCTCCCTCGCTCGCTGCGTTTCTCACCCTCTGACAGGTTTAGAGAAGTTTCACTGGAGAAACAACACAACTTTCACTCCGGAGTGTGAACCAGGGCAAAACTGATTCGCTGTTGGGTTTTGTTTCACACTGCATATGATTTAAACGGACCTAAACGCTAAAACGTTCTCTCTGTTCTTTTCTCCTCGCAGTTACAAAAACTCACACGCCATGTTTGATTCACTTCTTGCAGGTGAGTCGATTCAGAGTCGAATCACTTTCTCATGGGATTCGAATCGCACCTGAGTTCACCTGGAGCTTCTTGCCATGCGCAGTGTGTTAGTCCATCACACTCGAACCATTCTCAGACCACTTCCAACGAAACTCTAACATGAGGACGCGATTCGACTCTGAATCGACTCGCCTGCAGGAAGTGAATCAGACACGGCGTGGGATTTGGGGTGCAGTCTCTGAGATAAAGCACAGAGCTGCTGTGCTGCAGAAATGTCACGTGACCTCCAACAAACAAACAGACAAAGACACGACACAAACCGTTTTCAAATTCTGTCGTCACAAGATGTTTAAACTGTTTTGGCCAGACTTACGTAGCGCCTGTCCCGTACACGTTACATCTTTATAGCGGAAAAATACCGAACGTTTGCGATGAGTCGACTTCAGCGTCTCTCTAATCATTTCTTTAGCGCTGACTCTGTGTGCTCTTCCTCTCTTCCTCACCAAAGAACGAAAGAGTTTTAGAGGAAGACGAGGAGGTTTCTGGCTGTTTTAAAACTCTTACATGACCCTTCAACAATGTTTGTTGGTTTGAACCAGAAGAATCGATTTCGCTCTGATTCTGATTCTGATTCAGCGAACGGACGGAGAACGGACGTGAAAGCGTTCTCAGACTCCTGAAGGAAGACTCAGGCTTCGTTACGTGAGGCACGTGAGAAAGCGAGTGACGTTTAATGAGAGCTTCTGCGTCCTTGTGCCTCCCTTCAGGTAAAACACACTCAGTTGAATTACTACAAACGCCACAAGCAGGAGAAGTCTTTTCGTTTTGTTTTGTTTTGTTTTGTTTTGGAGAATACCGAACGCCGCCTGCGTAAGAGTCGTGCGCAGACTCGTGCAGCGTTCCCGCTGATAAACGCGGCTCCGGGGGAAGGTCTGGAATGTGGCGGATCGAAGAGAAGCTTCGGCTTCGTGCTGCTTGGCGTTATGTCAATCCCTGTGATGTCACTGCACCTTCAATATTAAAATTACATTAAAATAAATGATTGCATTCTTTCATTTTTTATACAACGCTCATTTGAATATCGTGACTGAACAGCTGACACTGGAGACTCCTTCCATAAACGTTAAATAAACACATTTTTAAAAGTGTCGGAATAGTTTTCACACGTGGGGTCACGAGATAACCTGACGACCTCCTCTTCTGTTTCATTCGTTTATTTCACAGATTAATAGAAATAACAAAAAAAAGACTGATTTTGTGTGCTGATATTTTGAAGCATCACGTTCAGACGAGCCTCGTTTAAATTATTATGTGATATTTAAATGTCCATAAATGGACAAATTTCCCCGTCGGCTAACAAACTAGCGCTGCGTCTCAAATCGGATAATTGTGTGCTAATCTAGACCGTTGTGTGTTATGAGCACTAACACTAACCGCGTTTCCTATTACAGCTAGCGTTTGAATTTCAGAAACCCCTCATGTCACCTTTAAACCTGGTGAAAGGGTTTTCCATCTGAGACGCAGGTCATGACTACAATCAAGACGACAGCGAAGAGTTTTAAGAAAGACGGAGTGCATGAACTCTCTAAACGTTTCACACACTTGGAATCCTAGTGGACAGGGCGGTGGACGTTCTGGCTCGGACGTCGCTTTCGAATCTTCCGGACGTACGTAAGACACGTGGCGAGTCTCACGTCGCTGCCGCTTCTGCACACGTCGCGTATAAACCAGGCTGCTTCGTGTCACGTCGTATCACGCCACCCTGATGTGGATTATTCTCCTGCAGCAACACAACACTTCCTACTAGCCTGGAAATCAAGGAATATTCCTTTGTTTGTATCCCCTTGACAACATAAAATGTATAAACGTTAGACGAATTCTGTATTACAACCTTGGTCACGGCTCGGGGTCTCCGAAAATTCATCATGTCCGAAAACGTTTGTGGACGCGTTTGTACGAACGTGTGCGTTATGGACATTATAAAGTACTTACGCAACATTTTAAACTGCACGCCTTCCTATACCCGGTCTTGTAGTTATAAATATGTTATTAATACGTCAGTCTGCAGAGTGAAACTAATGTTTTTACAGCCTGTGGGACGAAACGACGGAGCGGATCCTGCAGTAACATTTTAAATCTTCTTCTAGCTTCACACTCGTAAACAAGCTCGCTGAGCTGCGGGCGTGTTTACGCAACAGCACCAGCTCAGCCGTGGTGTTTTCATAGAAAACTCTCAGCGTAACACCTGTGCATGTTGGGTAAACCAGTGCGAGTGTGGGACTCGGGTTTCTGGAACTCTCCCTCTCTCCCTCTCTCCCTCTCTCCCTCTCTCCCTGCTGCCGAGTTCGACCACGAGACTTTCACTGTCGTCATCCGACTGGCCGAGGTCCAGCGACCAGCGCTCGCTTTAATAACCGCTGTCTGAGTGCACAGAGCTGCTGAGATCAGACACTCATCATCACATTTCAGCACAGAGAGAGAGAGAGAGAGAGAGAGATAGAGAGAGAGAGAGAGAGAGAGAGAGCATGAGAGTGTGAATGGGGGGACAGAGAGAGAGAGAGAGAGAGAGACAGAAAGAGGGAGAGGGGATGGAAAAGTGAGGGAGAGAGAGAGAAAAACAGAGAGAGAGAGAGAGACAGAGATTGACAGAGAAATAACTGAGGGAAAGGAAAAGAGAGTGACACGATGAGAAAAAGAAACAAAGAAAGAGACACAGAGTGTGTGTGATGGGGACAGAGAGAGCGAGACAGAGAAACAGAAAGTGAGAACAGGGAAAGAAAGATACAGACAAAGTGTGTGTGTGTGTGTGTGTGTGTGTGTGTGTGTGTGTGTGAGAGAGAGAGAGAGAGAGAGAGAGAGAGAAGTGTTAGTGCATTAATATTAATATAAACGTGTGAGTTGCAGCTGCACTATTGTCAGAGCTGCTGTTATTGAAAATTAATCAACACCTTCTGACCAATCAGGATCCAGAACTCGCGCAGGTTTGAATTTCTGATGCTGACCTCATCACCCCGTTAGTGAACTCCGGTCTAACCCACGTGATCACGTGGCTAATCGTTGTCTTGAACACGGCGCATGCAGCGTGCTGAACAAACCCGGCTTTTGTTTTGGTTCTGACAGCTGAGAGAGAGATTACAGAGCTGTGCTTTGGGTGGGTCACTTCATTTTCACACACACACACACACACACACACACATCGCCTACGCTGGAGATGTAATGGATGGGTGGAGGTGCTGCTGGGAAACTGCTGAAACGCAGTTTGAGAAGCGTTAGGAAAACGTTTAGATGGAACGTATACGAGCGATTCTCAGAACAAAACTGTCTCATGTTCAGAAATAAAAGCTCCGAAGGAAAGTGTAACATCGGCGGCTCTGTGCTCCGTGACTGCGCTTTTTCCTCTGCCGTGTCCGGCGCCTTCGCCGTCCTGCTGACCCTTGTTGCCTCGGGGCAGGGGTCTCATCTAGTATTTATCACGCCGGGTTTTTGCAGAGCAGACGATTCCAAAGGGAATTTGTTGGCTCCGGTTAGACCCGGCTCTCCGTAAGCGATACGGGGTCGCACTTACTCAGCAGCTGTTCACAGGAGCTGCAGGACACGGAGCACTGAGTTAAATTTTAATACTCGCTCAGCCGCTTGGACGAGAGGGAGCCACGCTGAATCAGCTCGGGAGGGACGGAGACTTCTATCGATTGCGCAGAGAGAGAGAGAGAGAGAGAGAGAGAGAGAGAGAGAGACCAGAAGAGATGAAGACCAAAAGAGACAGAGAGACACCGAGAGACACCCTGAGAGAGAGAGAGAGAGACACACACACTAAGAGAGATATACACCAGAAGAGAGACCCAAAAAGTGAGAGTGAGAGAGAGAGAGAGAGAGAGAATATTCGAGCTACGCAGAAACATCATTAAAGGGTCACTGATTGCTGTAATCAGTTAACTTGTAAGTCGCATTAGCGGCTCACTGATGGTCACGTGACTAAGCACAACCCTAAACAGGAAGTAGCTTAGATAATGGAGCGTTATACGACACTCTCACGCTCTCATTAACTACCAAGTTACATTAAATACTCAAAAATGTTCTTCAGGACCAATAAAGTCTATCTTATCGCCAAAAGCCTCCTCATCACTCCTCCTTATGGCGCAGAAGCCCAAACAAACCTCGATTAAAGTGACGGATTCTACAGAAACCAGCTCTAATCCAAAAACGGGCTCGATATCAGCGGCGAAGCATTTCCACCCCACATACGGATGAAAAACGAGGCCCTGCAGGCCTTAAAAAAAACTAGCTCTTGTTTGCTTGCCCTACTTTCATGTTCGGGGGTTTGGCTGGCTAAGCTGAACAACAAGCGAACAAAAGCGCTTGTAAATGAAGAGCTGAATAATTCAGGGGTCCAGTGTAACCGAACTCGACGTGGCAACCAACAATCCCAGAGCTTTCCATGAGCGCTCTTACCTAACCGGCAGCTCGGGGCGAGTTAAATACCACAACTGACACGCAGGCCAGAGAAAGGTACAGGTGTTGGGTTGCAAAGAATCAATTTTTCTGTTTTTTTTTTTTCTTTAAAAATCATCAATTGTCTATGATCATTCCACGTGTGTCTACAGCCTGAGTGCTGAACTCAGGGCGCAATATAACCAACGGCCGAGACAGATCATCGTGAGATGACCGTGAGTCACGGAGTTCGATGATCTCACATTTATTGCCACACGTATAGCAATTTCACCACCTACGGATTTGCCCCTAAACAAAACAGCAGCGTAGAAATGTTAGAAAGCAAACCGATACCCCTTTCTCTTACGTGTCACGGTTTCACACTTAGTCACGGCGTACGATCAGATGGTTACTTTCCATCTCCGATCGAGTTCATTACTCCGGCGACTCTGATCCCTGTTGCGTCCCGAAATGTTCCTCTGAAATCACACCACATCACCGCCGGACCTCCTCGGCACAGCGGACGCTGAAAACCCTTCGGCTGCGTTTGAGACACGTTACGCTGCTGTTACCTTCCTTCCTCACCTTATCAAACACGGAAACTATTAAACGCAGAGAAAGACAGGGCGCTGCTCACCACGACTTAACGAACTTCTCCTCGCAGCCGCTCCGTGCTTCACCCCATCACGCCAACGTGATCAATACGGACAGTGCACGAGATTTTACAGGAAGCTCCAGTGATTTAAATCGCTGATGAATACCACGAAACCGTGATACTTTAGACCATGAACACTTCAACTCGTAACACTCCTAATCATCAGGGGCTTTAGGATTATACAGGAACAGTCAGTCTTTATCAGAGCCGGTCTGTGGGTCTCCAAGAGGTGGCTTGATATACAATACCGTGATATATCGCGATATATTGTCTCCAAATAATCTTCTGCTTTAACTTTGAAGTTCTCCAAGTTTCCTCGGACCTACTCACACAGCTAGCTGTCATAACACACAGTATAGTGACCAGGACAGATTAGCCAGAGATAAAGGGAAAGGTTCTGGAAATTTCTGCAGCTCTACACCGAGGTTTATTAAGTTATCTAGATCAATAGACAGCTAGTCAGGTTAAGCAGTTAGTCAGAATGTACGGGATTAGCTTGCTGTGAGCTAGCAAGAGTTATGCAGGAGTTGCTGAGTTATCTAAACCAGCTAACTGAACTTTACATTACAAACTGTTGTGTTTAACAAGTTTTAAAAGAGCGTCGTTAGCCAGTAGAGCTTGTTAGTGTTAGAGTTAGAGTTAGCTAGCCGGTCAGTCCCAACCGTTATTAGCCTCAATGCTAATACAACATAGCCTCCTCCGTTGTCTGCTTTACCTTCAGCTCGGCCTCGCAGAAGAAATCTCCTCCTCACGGTCCCATCCCAGTTCTCCGTTCCAGCAAATGTGTTACCCAGTCTGTACTGAAACTCGTTCCTGCTCCTTCGTGTTAATCCGAACCGCACACTTACACTTTCCCCTTGGACCTGACGCTTTGCTATAAACTACATTCCGACTCCCACAACAACAACAATGTCAACCGAGGCACTACGAAATCCGCCCCATCTGAGAAAAACTCAGCATCCCCGATCAGCCAATCAGAAGCCGAGTTCGCTTAGACTGGCACAAAATCAGACCAATCAGAGCAGACATGTAAGCCTACGCGCTTCGTGGTTGGCTCCCAAGATTCTTAATATGGGCGGGGTTTGGGATTTAATAAACCTATGGCTTTTGTGAGTGACAATTTTTTTCCGGGGACCAACTTAGTCATGACGTCATCCACGATGATGCGCACGGGAGGGAGGGATTTTTAAGAATCTGGTAAACCAGACATAGATTTAAATAAATAAATAAATAAATAAATAAATAAATAAATAAATAAATAAATAAATACAGACTGCATGAATTCATAGAGAGCTACACGATGCCCCCTTTAGTATTCCTTCACCTCACAGTTTTGTGTAAAATTATTTTGTTTTGTGCCTTTAAATGACCCTTACGTGCTAATGTTTAAAAAGAATTAATATGAAATTCATTCAGATTTTTTTCTAAAAAAAAAAAAACTGCAAAGCTCCTTCTTGCAACAAAGATTTATTACCGTTTACATAAATACCACTCTATTCGATCACGATATGGCCAAAAGTTTGTGCACCCCTGACCATCACACCCATATGTGGTTCTTAAACAAACCTCTGCCACAGAGTTAGAAGCACACAGTTGTATATTATGGAAGAACTCGAGCGTCCTGCACAGAGCCCTGAACTTACTCAACCCCACTGAACACCTTTGGGATGAACTGGAACTGGAGACTC
>CM074966.1:1498154-1508524 GCA_037577455.1 Pangasius macronema | reverse complement strand
GCCTCGCTCCAACATCTAGTGGAAAGCTTCCCAGAAGAGTGGAGCTCATTATAACAGCACACACAGGGGGATAAATCAGGAATGTGATGATAGTCCGGGGTCCACAAACTTGGAGATTCTTTATAACCACGGTTCTCAAAGTGGGGTCCAGGATGTGTACACTGATTTTTTTTTTTTAAATAAGTTACACGACAATCAATGTTGTCATGCTTATTATTTAGTTATGATAGTTGCATCATGTTTGTTTGTATGGTCAATAACTAAAAACAGTTACATAAACAACGTTCAGTTTTTAACTTAATAACTTCAATCTGACTGCAGTTTAATAAAAGTGATGTTTGTATGATACACAGTCAATCAAAGAAAGAGTGGAAAATTGACATGAATGTATGAATAGGGATCCATGGAAAGTGTTTTAATCTGGAAGGGGTCCTTTGCCGCAAAAAGTTTGAGAACCACCGCTTTCTAACATTTCTTGTATGTGGATTTAGTCACGTTAAGGGAACGGGTCATAGATATAACTTTCAATCTTTTACTCACCAACATTACAAAAGCAACAAAATCCAGAAGAACTCAGACAAACTCACATCCCGAAACAAATTTATTGGAAGTGAACAAACCGGTAGCTTTAAAATTAACTGAGGTACAGCTTCATATACTACGGTGAAACCCAGATTAGTTTTAAAGGATCAGTTTCTTCAACTTTTGTACAAAATGCTTAAGTAAAACCAAGGAACTGACACTATACAGAAAAGTATTTTAATAATACAAACGCTGCTGTGGTCGTCTTCGCATGTTACGGTCTAGAACCCTTCAATTTCTCCAGTACGAAATGATTCCACGTAATAATCCTTTAAAGGAGATCAGAACTGACCTGTCAGGGTTTTACAACAACATTTTAGGGCCACTGTTAAAAATAAAATAAATAAAATAAAAACAATAAACCACAATATCACAAGAAAAAAAAAAAAGTCTTACTAATAGGAAGAAAAAAAATGTCAATGAGAACAAAATTGGAGCAACGAAATATGACATTATTCCTAAAATAAAACATTTTTCTCATATCATTTTACTGCAATTTCTTTCTCTAAATCTTTTTATTTGTTTATTTATTTTATTTTAACGCTGACCCTAAAACACTGTCGTAGTGTTTTGTTTTTTTTTTTCGGTTCTGAGAGCATACAGAGAAAACTCCACAGGCAGCAGCTGAGCAACTCGAGAGATACAGAAACACAGAAAAGCAGTAAAACCGCTGACAAAGACGAAGGAACGTCAACTGGGAGAAATGTTTATTTCAGTTCAGCGCCGTCTTCTGTCTGGACTTCTGCTCCGCCTCCTTCCTCCCCTACAAGACGCAGTGAGAAAAGAAAAAACAACATGTATGAATGTTATACAGGAACGTTTGATTTAGTGTGATGTGTTTTTGTTCTATTCCACATCCGGTCTAATTTCACCGGACCCACTCACCTCCTCTTGCTCTTGGGAGGCCCTCGAACGAAGCCCCAGTCCACGCTGATGGGTTGACCCATGAGCTCCTGGCCGTTCAGTCCCTCCATGGCAGCCTGCGCTTCTTTATACGTTTCATACTCTACCAACGCGTAACCCTGTGAGAAACAAACCCAAATTATATACAGAAAAAACCCTGACAATGTGATGAGACTGATGGACAGAAACAGCAGCACGTTATTCATCTTAAACGCCTCTCTGTGTAGAACGAAAGTCAAGAGGAAGTCGGCTGCTAACACAGAAGAGTAACAAAGCGCTGGGATTCTTCCTCCTGTAAAATACTGCCACTCAGTGGACGCAAAAATAATCCACTGCAGTCAGAAATCCACACGATCGTCCAGGGAACACTCCTGGGACCGATTATCTTTAACATCCTTGTTTGTTTAATGAACAGATAACGACAGGTTTCCTAAAACTCATCACTGCAAAACAACTAAATCCATTAAAATAACTTAAAACCTGCTTTCTGTTTATATGGAAAGTTATTTCTATGAAATATCTGTCACCTTGGAGCATATAATTTCACTGTGAGAACACATCTGATCAGAAACTAAGTGTTTAATAGCAACTAAATATATATATTTTTCTAAAAATCCTTTCAGACAAACAGAAACATGATAATCATCTCACTCTCCATTTGCATACTGAAACCTGATTGGCTCTTATATTTTATGATGCAATAACACTAACACATACAGCACGTATTCAGCTGTTTCTAAAACTTAAAAAACTTGACTGATGTGTATACGTGACAAAACGTGAGTGAAGGTGGACTTGCCTTGAGGTAACCCGTCCTCCTGTCCAAATTGAGGTGCAGATTCTTGATCTCGCCAAACTCGGCGAATTTGTCGTGGATGTCTTCTTCCGTCGCCTCTTCGTGAACGCCGGTCACAAACAGGATCCAGCCCTCGACAGCTGCAGACACACGGCAGCCGGAGTTAAAGACTGTTCTAGCACAATACCTAGCACAATACCTAGCGTAGCGGGCTGGGAAATGTTTTCACAGGAAGCATCGGGAGCCAGGAAAAAAAACACAGCAAACTCACATCTCTGTGGTCCAGGCTCATCGCCGTCCTGCTCCACTGTATCGTAATCTTCTCTAACCCGAGACCTCGCACCTTCATCTGTAAAGAGAACGCAAACCGTATTATTACACATCGCAACACACACAATCATGTTAAACGAATAAGGCAAAGTGTTAACGTGAGATGCTGAAATAAAAGGTTACCAGATCCAAAGCCACGTCCCTTCCTCTTCTTGGCTTTTTCCTTTAGCTTGTGAATGCTTTCTGTAAAAGAAGTAAAAGAAAATTACAACATAAAGATTTATTAGAGTCACACCAGAGAACACTGTTGCACTGTTTCAGTAAACCAGTTAAATAAAATCAACGCTCAAATGGCTCCCTACTCCCTACACAAGCGCACTACAGTGTGTAGGAAATAACCGCCTATCTAGTGCACTACGCTCAAACACAGAGATTTGGGATCCGGCTAACAAGAAAGCTACTTCAATTAAAAACAACAACGCACGCGAATTGTTGCTTTAACTTATAAAACCATACATATAAACTCTACAAATTCAAGAACTCACCAGATAACTCGTCTATTTACACTTAAACCTGATTAATTTGGTAACTAGCCAGCTAACGCAACCATCAATAGCATTCTGCTAGCGGGAACGTTTGAACTAGCCAGCTAGCATAGCTAACAGTGAAGACAGGCGGACAAGGCCCGAGCCTGAACATAGAAAACATTTTACTCTACAAACTTCTAAAGAACATGTGCGCTTTTTTGTCTGCGTAAAAGAAACTCAAGTTACAGTTCATCACAAAAGCTACTGTACCGTCGCCATCTTCGTCCATAGGAAAGTCCTCGCCTCCCGCTTCGTGAAGATCCAGCACGTCCGCCATGATGCCTGTCCGTGTGAGAAGACTAGCGCATGCGCAATAAGCACTTCCGGTTTAGCTTAGCAACCGAATAAAATGGAAATGCGGCAAAATGGCCGCCTAGCGTCTTTCTGGCGAATTACAGTTCGCTAAACATTTCACAATAATTAAATAAATCAATAAATAAAATCTATGTATTATGTTAAAATGCTTAATATGTTTCAAACGAACACAAAATAAATGAGCTACACCTATATCTATAAGCGTACTTTATGTAAATCTTAGACTAAATATTACCAATATTAGCTAATTTTGCTAGCTGGCTAGATTGCTAGTAAGCTAGCAAAAAAAGCAAAACAAAACTGTTTATTTCTGAATAATTTGCATATCAATATAATAAGCTTATATATAACAGTCCCTGAATAAACTTTAATACAATTGTACTGAGAAAGTCTTTGTTTTAAATGGGAAATATGAATTTAGCACTGTTCCAATCATCTTAACTCGAACAGTCGAATGTTCAGAATGTGAGGTACAAAAACCATTAAACTTTTAAACATCACATTTTCAGGGGTATTTTAAGCAAGGATTTAAGATTTAAACCTTTCTAATTACACCGATCTTTTATTTTATCATTTTGAATCTATTCAAAAATGTGTTAACCCATCTCATTTTCAACATTTCATTTTTACACAAGGCTTCTTCATTGTTCTTAAATGAGTAACAGGATTGTTTTTATTTTTATTTTTGATTATTATTATTATTTTAGCATAGAATTAGCATACACACATGTTGTTAAGTAGCATTCCTGCTAATGGCATGAGGACATTAAGAACTATAATGATTTACTTAAAATGTTTTTAATTTGATAATTTACTTTCAATCTATAATTTCTGTAACAGAGTTGTACTTTCAAAGTGAACCCATCAATATCACTGAAAATAAAGAAAAAAGAATGAGAGAACTAGTTTTTCTTCTTCCCATGATCTTTAGGAAATTCAGGCGAAGTAACGTCCTGTTGAACATGTGACTTCATGTGGAACAAATATTACAAATATTTCATAGAAGTTAAGGTGTTCAGGGTACAGAATTGAGTGAATGAAATAAAATGTACATCTTTGATAATCTATAAAGGACGACTCCTGGAAAAGGATGTTTCAAGGTTGAGAACTTAAAAGGATTCTCATATTAATGCATAAATAATATGATTTAAATGTATTTCAGTAATTATATTTTCATAGTTATAGTGGGTTGGAACAGGCAAAAGGATTTATTTCTTAATGTTTTAAGTGATTTACCCGAAGCATATACATAGGTTTTTGTGAAAGACGCTTTATCTGTATGGGTCTTTTATGTTCATTTTGTGAACATAATAGCAGTGGAAATATCGTGGAAATATCGTGAACATAATAGCAGTGAAATAACGTGTATGTGTATCTCAGATGTTGGTAATTTAGCCTTGCAATTTTTAAATGAAAGAAATAAGTTTGCATGCATGTATAGCAGGTCTCGGATCAGCCCTTCTGCTCACAGCTCAGTCTCTGATGATCTCACTCTCAGCGTTTCTAAGCTCAGCTGTTAAGTAAATCTTAGCTGGAGCACTTCTGGCCTCATGCTGTGAAGCGAAGTGCTCAAATGGTGCAGAAGATGGGTGGTCATTTTATAAAATGGTCCGTCTCCCGGGGGGCTGATCGACCGTGCCATTGAACTCAGGTGTGCTCCGTCTACGCCTCTGGACAGGCCCGAGTGCTGTTTTTTAAACGACATATCGGTCCGTTCTCCAAACCAGTATGGGGTCTCTGACATGACAGGAAACGACAAAAGAAAAACAGAGCCTCCTCCTTCCCCATGCTAGTCTGGCCCTCCAATATTTTCAGAGCATCGTATCATAATATGGCAGTGTAACTACCACTTTGAGCACTTTTTCTGCCACAACCATAGGCTGTAATCATTTTGAGACAAGCAGTCCTGACAAATCCGGCACAGAAAAGCAGAAATGACTGCAATTCTTTGCCCCCATTACTGTACGGCCACTTCATCTGAAGTTACCTACTGATTGTGCATGAAAAATGTCCTCCAAGACGAGTCTAATCATCGCTCAGAGAGCTACATTATTAGCACAGTGTTAAAAACATATAGAATCAGAAACATATAGAATCAGTATGTAGTCACAGGATTTTTATTTAACTGATGAACTGAATATACTTCAGGAGAATTTTCATCAGCATGGAACTCTACCTCGACTTTGTAGATAAAGCCAATCACTGAGAGATAGAGCGAGGCGACTTGGGTCAGACTTTGACCTAATGGACGTTTAGCTAACATGAAAAACTTGTGAGCTCAACGTGTTCCACTGGAGCAGCATAAATCATATCACTGGCATTCCACCCAACAATCCATCAGCAGCATGATGAGGACATGGATTATAATTAATTTTTAGGAAGGCAAAATTCTCAGGAAAAATTAAATGTACTCATTTCTTCTCTCTTATCCCAAATGTAGCTTATCCACCATGTTGTGTAAGGTGTTGGGAATCTGCTTCTAAATTTCTCACATATAATGTAGAAGCAATATGGAAAAGAAGTCAACCTTGCCCAAAATATCGGTCGATTTCCATATTTAGAACTGTTATTTTTTTCTCACTGGTCTTTCTTCTTGATTTTCTGTCAAATTGTGCTTGATTTGTTCATGGGCACATGAACAAATATGTTATATTAAACATGAACATCTAAATATCATAGGAGTATAACGTATATCACTAATGGTTGTTTTTTTTTAATAAATAGCATTGCGACATGTAAGCACTTGATTTCTTGATTTAAAAATGATAACATGAGCGAGAGAGAGAGAGAGAGATAGAGGGTGGGTGGGGGGTCAGATTGTTGAACTTTGACTTGATCACTTCAGTGTCAAGTAAAGCCTCAAGGTTCGGCAGCCAACACAGCATTTACACACTTCATCAAGCTGATGTCGTCAACCCATTATCATCCTTTGACCTCTGGAGCTGCTATAAAAAGGCCTGGCTCCTGAAAGAATGCACCATCAGGTCCTAGACATTCAGGAGTGAAGGTAAGAATTCATTTTGCTTTCTTATGGACATAATTAGATTGAATTTTACTTCAGAATTTTCGTCTATATTCTCTGTATTTACACTAGTAACCACAGGTTTATATCCTAGGCAAGCCTTGCTCAGTCTGCAGCCATGAAGTTCTCCCTCATCGCCGTCCTCGTCATCGCGCTGGCCATCGGTGAGATTTTTATGCTTTTTTAAAATAAAAAAAAAACAACAACAACAACCCCAAAACAAAACAGGATTACAATAGTTGTGTAGTTTGAATCAGACAGTAAAAGAATGATTTTGTTTTGTTTTTTAAACAGACTCCCAAGCTGCCAGCCTGGTCAAGAGAGAAAGTCCAGAAATGCCTCCCGAGGTTGAAAAGATCGCCAGTTACTTCAAGGATCTCGTCCAAAACCTTAAAGCCCTCGAGGCCCCTGAGCTGGCCAGCAAAGCCAAGTGAGTTTCCCATCAGCTCTTTACCATACTGATGACATTTCACTGATTTTCCAGCATGTGAGTTCTCTACATGGTTTAATATTTGTGAGATATGTGAGAGTGAAATGAAATGAGTAACGTAAGTGTGTGGTGGCCTGGGAATACCCTTCACACGGTGAAAATTGTGATATTTTATACTATATATACTTTTCCTGAAGTGAAGCATATTTTTTTTTTTGCATGGGTAGAATTCTTGTTAAAAGAAAAGTGAAAATGAAGAAAATTACATTTGAAGTAATTACCTTTGATTAGCATTATCCATATCAGCCTCTTTAGTCCTATCACTTGCAGTAAAATTCAGTCACGGCATTTAAATACAAGCCTTGTCTCCTTTACGTTTACACTGGTGTGTAAATAATGGCTGATTCACTCAGTGAGTTATCTTCTTTTGGCTAAATTTTCCATTTTAAAAAAATATCCTTCACAAATCTTAAAAAACCAACAACTCTGTAAGCGACAGAGTGTATTTATCACAGATAATTTGACATCTGATATTTTTATAATGTTTACAAACTGAATCTGTTACTGTCATGTCTGTTTGGCTGTGGCACATTACCAACAACCTGATCACACTAAGACCATCACTGCGTTAGAAAAAACACACTTAGATGGCACGCTAGCAATTAAAACTTGTTTTTACTGCTGTGTGTTTTTCAAAACCAGCTTCTTATTTACCTCACATGATCTCTGAAGAGACGCAGGCAAGATTATGAAGTGAATAAAACCATTTCTAAGGTCACTGTTTGCGTGTGTTTGTACAGGGCTTACATGGAGGAGAGCAGAGCCCAGCTCCAGCCCGTGGTTGAGAAGCTCCAGGAGCAGCTGAAGCCCCTCTCCAGCAACATCGAGGACCAGATCGAGCCCCTGGCCTCCTCCGTCCGCGCTCAGATCGCCCCCTACACCAACCTGATGCAGAGCCAGATCGAGGACATGCTCAAGTTCATGGTTGATCAGACCAAGGCCATCCTGCCCCCTCAGTAAAAAAAAAAAACAGTGAAAAAAGCCTGATGGGAAATGACCACTGCCCTGTGACTGACATCACTCGCTTATCTGAAGCAATAAAGGGGCTGAAAGGCTTTACGTTTGTGTTGACTCTTTATTATTACTGTCTATTTGCATGTCTGTGTGTTTATCAGCTAGGTTGTGTTAGCTTAAAGGAAAACGCTAACATTTTTTAAACCTTAACCCCTGCATGTATAGTGTGTGTGTGTGTGTGTGTGTGTGTGTGTGTGTGTGTGTGTGTGTGTGTGGTTATATTTCAAGCTGTTGTTTCTCACTAAAAAAAATACAAAAAACATGTTTAACACCAACTAAACCTTCTTATAATGGGAGTCTAAAAGCAACTGACACTTACACACTTTTTTTTTTTTTTTTTTTACACACGTTATATTTCAGGTTTTTTTCTTTTCACAATTTTTCACTGATTCATTTCTCATATGATTTCTCCCCCACGTTTCATTTATTTTCACGTCATTTTTTTCTCTACATGATTAACTTCTCAGGTGACGTCTAGATAGATAGATAGATAATATGTGTGTGTGTGTGTGTGTGTGTGTGTGTGTGTGTGTGTATATGTATGTATGAAGTACAAAAGACACAGAACAGCAGTATAGAAGGTAAAGCATTTTATTTTTTATGCGACTCTATATTGTGTGCAGACATTAATATATGATACAGAGTTTTATTCATGCACGTACACAAAGCATAGAAAGAAACACACACACATGACAAAGAGTTATAACATTTTAAACATAAGAATATTATACACCGTACCACCCGAATGCGACCCCATACCCACTCACACCATGAAACGTGTATTACACTGATTTCCTGAATCCCCTGGACAACGTCAGAGTCGGACGGTCCGATCTGTACACACGTGAAAAAGAGCTCGGGCGTCCAGGCATTGATGCAGGGTCCCGGGTACAAGCACCATTTCTTACAAATCAGGGATTTACAAGTCCTGTAACCATAACCGAGGGGAATATTACACAGCATGCGAAACACAGAGGAAACTTGGAGTGTAAATGAAATTATGATCAAAAGAAAGAAAGAAAAAAAACAGAAGAGCTGCAAAGACATAAAGAGTGTAGACCTTGACTTTTCACTCTTTCTGTTTATAGCTAGTTTAAGTTTAAGGTTGCTCAGCATTGAAATAAAACTGTGTGAAATTAAGCTAAAAGGACATTTTCAGAAACAAACAAACAAACAAACAAAAATAAAAACGAGTTCCATAATGTACTTTTCCTTGCGGTGGTTCCTTCAAGCATAAACCTTCTGTACCTTTAATGTGTATCTTTACTTTACTCTAAGAGTTAATTATGGTCCAATTCTGTACTTTAAATCTGCTTTAAAGGTCATTATATATCCACATTTCCAACTGAAAGACGCATATTAAAGGTACAAAAGATAAGGGATACCATCCCAACGACAGGGAAAGGTACACTTTAGTACCCCTTTCCCCCCACAGAGTTTATGGAACAGATCTGATAAATATCTGATGAAAAAAATTAAATCTATAGTATTGTCTGTTTTGTTAACACACAAATTGTGGTTGTGCCCCATGCAGCCTATAATGCAGTTTCTTTTAGGGTTTTTTTCTCTAGTAATTGGGATGAAAAACAGCCAGATGTTGGCTAAATACCAAACAGCGCCATATAAGAGGAACATTTTATTTTCAGAGGTAAAAACAACGGGAATTTAGCTAGAACTGTGGGTTCTTAATCTTAATTAAGTAACTTAACAGACTTTCTAAGATTCTACTTTTTACTCAAGTTGTTATGCTGATAATAAAATTCAGAAATTAAAATGATTTAAAAAAAATTAAATTAGAAAATAATACAAAATAGGAGCATTTTCCACTAGCCTGCTGTAGTACGCAATTATGTACCATCATGTTAATTTCTTGGACTTATGAGCTTTTTATTTGTGAACTTTTCACCAACAGAACATTTTAGTTTTTACCATAACAACATTTTGCCCCGTTTTATTATGTAACACTGCAGTTAAACTCAAATTGATATGATTTGTGCTTCTTTTTAAGTCATCAAAACAGTTAAATGATTCATTAGAAAGTCCTTTGGACCAAAACTGGAGTGTTTTCGGCAGGCTATAACTGAGCAGCATCATTTTTAAGACTGCTTTTCTTCAAACCAAGTTCACTACATACGCCATGCAGTATTATCTTTTTGCATCTTAACACTATATTGCCAAAAGTATGAGCACCGCTGACCATCACACACATATGTTGTTCTTCTTCCACAAACTGGTGCCACAAAGATGGAAGCACACAGTTGTACAGAGCGTCTAAGTTTTGTGTAAGTTTCTCTTCACTGGATCTAAGAGGCTTAAACCTGTTCCAGCATGACGATGCCCCTGTGCACAAAGCGAGCTCCATGAAGACATGGTGTGTGAAGGTTGGAGTGG
>CM074966.1:1482131-1498054 GCA_037577455.1 Pangasius macronema | reverse complement strand
ATCCCCACAGCCACACTCCAACATCTAGTGGAAAGCTTCCCAGAAGAGTGGAGCTCATTATAACAGCACACACAGGGGGATAAATCTGGAATGGGACGTTCAACAGGTACATATGGGTGTGATGGTCAGGGGTGCACAAACTTTTGGCCATATGGTTTATGTAGTCCACTGTTTTCTGATTATTCTTCATGCTGCTTTCCAGCCTTCTCTTTTCAGACATCCTATATTTAAGACTGCTTTATTCCCCAGGCTAAATTCACAACATTGTATGAAATATAGAGTTTGGAATCCAATGGGATTAAAATTCTTTCCTGAAGACTTTCCTGAACACCTCATGCTGCTTTCCCGCCTTCTCTTCCAACTGAACAGAGCGAGCCTCATCCTCGAGAGCGGGAAAAACCTTTCTGCCATCTTTATTTTTAAGACAGTTCTTTTTAGTCTAAGCTCACTACATAATTATGAGATATGTTTTGTACGTGTATGTGTTTCTGATTTTCTGGTTAATTTCTTCTCGTTTTCTGAATGCGAGTGAGGAAATGACCTTTAAGCCCAGTGGAAGAGCTCGAAGCCTCACCCCCGAGCACTCGGTGAGACTCCTGCACCCTCTCGTCACGTCACTAAAAGTAAAAAGCCAACATGAACGAATTCGAACAAAATGGCGATGTGGAAAAAGATCTGCACTCTTTGTTTTACTCTCTGACTCATGTCACTGGGCTCATTTCCCTTTTTGTTTTCTAGATTGCCTTCTTCAATACTATTTCAACTGCCCTTGAAATAATCTCACTTATCCCCCTTTTTTTTACACCTCCAGAAATGACTTTCTTGAATTGTCAAGAATTCTGAAAGAACATTGTTCCTCGTAATACGGCTTAAAAACTCCACGCTAGTTATGGCATGCTAATTGCATTTATGAAATTAGCATAGGACACGCCGTATTGCTTCACTTCACTCATCCGGGTGCATTCTTTAAGACAAAATTCTGCCTAATAAAGCTGAAATTATTAAATGTTAAGTAAAGGATACTAACGTGATGAAATGTTTTATTCATTTCTGAAAACTCAGTTGTTCATTCAGCCAGTAGGGGGCAGCATATACTCTCAGAAACGCATACTGTAGCGCACCTTTACAGCTTTACTAAATTAATTAGGGTCAGTTTATGGACCTTATACCATTTTAAAGGTGCACTACAGCCACAGTTACATCTAAGATATTAAACTACAAAAAATTTCATATTATAAAGCATGTACCCTCGGCGGTGCCACCCGAGTGGCACGGAAAGGTACGCTTTAGCCCTGTGTTTGTCTCGTCATCGGGTTCAGGCTGTGTGGTAACGCCGGGGGTCCCAGGGCAGTAAGGGAGACTAGGACTTGTTGTCTGCATTAACGACACCAACAACAAAATCACTAGTCTTCCACGCCGCCATACTGAGCACGAAATACCGCGGAAATATTCTTAAAAAGAAAATCTGGACGCATATCAGATGTTACAGGAGTAAAGTTCTGCACTGGATCACTTCATGTAGAATACAGCAAGAATGAGTTACATTTCTATGGTGGTTAATTCTGCAATCGAACATGAGTATGTTTATTAGAATGTCTGTAAGCATATAATGAAGTGTTATAGTAGCATCGAACTTTAAAGCTAAAGTTAAAAGGATCTACAGTCGCTTATAAAGGGAAAGTCTGGTAATGCACTCTCAAAAATAAAGGTACCAAGCTGCACCTCTTCTTCCTGTCACTCATGTGGTACCATAAAGGGCATCGTTAATACGTATCTTTTACACGGGAAGGTGCGTGTAGTGTATTTTTAATTATCCACAGCTTTAAAAGTACAAGAGTGCTCCTTAAGGTAGACTAGAAGTATAAAAATACAAGTGAAAGATACACAAAAGACAGAAAATGACCTTAACCACCACAAAGAGTAAAGAGTAAGGGAGTAGACTGGAATCGAGAATACATGAAAAGATGTTTTAAGAATCCTAATGATTTTTATAATTAACTGTCCATGAGTTTCCACTACTCAGGCAATTTTAGGATGAGCGATACAGCACACTTAGAGAAAGAATCTGTAAGAATTTATAACCTGCAAAGACTAACTCTGGCATGAGCACGTGGGAGAAAGGTGCAATTCATAACTGAAGTCTAACTCTGAGAAAAAGAGTATTAAAGTGTACTTTTCCTTCTGAATGCAGAGGTACCATCACACACGGACACACCTGTTATAGCTCTAATGTGTATCTTTCACCTGGAAATGTGGAAATAGCGTCACGTTGCAAAATGATTTCGGACCATGATTACCTTTCAGAGTAAAGCTTTAACAGGAGACTACACGAGCCTTTCTAGGTTGAAGTGCAGAAGGTTGACGGTTCCTCTCCTGCAACACGGAGAAGTTCCACCGAGCACCTTTCTTTCCGAGAGTGACACAATCACTGCAGGAAAAAAAGACCAAAAAGTGTTACCTTAGACATCGTCTGAGAAGGTGGGTTTTTGGAAATGAAGCCGTGACTGTTAAGAACTTTTCGTTGCTGTCATTAAAGAATGGCTCAGTTCCTGACCTCGAGGGCGAGGAGGCGAGGAGACGAGGAGATTACGCTTAACACTGAGCGTCCGAGTCGGACTGAGCGTTTCCCTTTCGTCCACTTCCTGCTGAAATTAGAAGCATCGATTCCTGAAGTCATGCTGAACTTCTGCTGTACGAAGGGCTAAAAAAAAAATCGTCAATTTCGGTTTCACTATGCAAATTCTACATCATTTGCATGTCTTATGCATCCTGATGTCACAACATTCCTACAAGGATTAACAGGACGATGATGGACACTGTTGCATCACGTCCAGTGCAGCAGTTCACAGAGCTCGAGATCTCTCATGCACACGGCACCTCATAAATAAAACCGCATTAATGCTGCATCGTGTCGTTCATACAAGCAACAAGCAACACCTGCAACATTTATCCGCATTTTCTTCTTTTTTTTTAAATTATAACATTAAATAAAATGGTACTCACCATGTCCGGTCGGTCAGAAACAACAATTTGGAGGCAAAAAAAAAGACAATCAAGACGAATAAAGAAACCATTCATGATATTTTTTTAAAATAAAAAAAAAAGAAAGAAAAGTTGGAATAAATCTTGGCTTCCTAAAGCTGGCGCCTGAAGTGAATTCTTGAGAAAACGGCCTTGTTGGCGAGACGCTGCCTGCACGTCTCTGGCCAGCGGTTGCACGCTGACAGATGTTTCGTGGGCATGGGTTATGGTTTTTACACAAAGCTGACAGACAGACAACCCCCTGCACACAGGTGCTATTCAAGATATGGTGTAAAAGAAATGACGTCACTCAGATTTTCAGCTGAAAAAAGGTTGTTTTTTTTTTTCCTCCCAGCACACGAGTCCACCCTCAACATCCACCTCCACCTCCAGCGCCACTAACAAATCTCCTCCAACAATTCATCACACATCTCCTCCACGCTCTTACCTACCCATTCCTTTCTTTATGAACGCCATGATGAATTTTAGAAAAATGTCTCACACACGGTTTTATTCTAATAAATGTTTTCTGCATTACAGAGGCCGAAATCGACACTCCAGAAAACCAGCCTGTTGAATTAGAGAATAAAACACAGATACGGATGAAGTTGGAGGCACGGAGCTCTTTCGCCCCGGCAACAGTGGAGTGCTGGCCTTGGTGATAGTTGCTAGGCAATCGGAGGAAATACAATGGCCTCCTTAGAAACCAAAGGGCCATAAGTGGGCTAAAAGAAGCCGCAGCACCAGGCACAATAATGCGCGAGCACCAAACTGGAGGCAGTCGTCACGCTGGGAGACAATCAGCTAATGAAGATATTGAGATTTATCCTGATAACGTACGGAAAAACCATTTTCCGCTCTTAAACTAGATTTGTTTCTGCTTAACCCAGGCTATCTGCTTTTTTTAATTAACCCTTTCATGCATAGTCTCCACACTTTCTGTACATTTATTTTTAGGGGAAAAAAAGGCCTATAAGATATAAATCGCCTCTCTGTAAAGCCATGATCCTGATTTCTGTCGTTCTTCAGACTGTCGCTCATTCTCAGTGCAGCGAGCCTCCGATATCGTTCCCAAACTTTCCAAACAAAAGCCTAAACCAAGCCCAGATATCCGTCATTCTGTGCCAGTTAGACTCTAATGAACGCTGTTTCACACAAATCAGCTGCATCGTGCAACAGTTCCAGCCTGCGTACACTCCACACACAGCAGTAATAACGCTATAGTTTGTAATTCTGCTCCTGAAATGTAACGTGAATGTTAATAAATTAATTAAACATGTTTATGTTTATGTTTATGAACACAATGGATTTTTTTTTATTAGGAACAACATTTTTTTACCTCTTTTTACCGATGTCATTGATGCATTATATTTCTACACAAAATAAATATTTTACTTAAATGATATTTTGAAAAAGTCATACAATTTTGAGTAAAAAAAAAACATCTAAATGATCTGCATATGCTTTAGATACTTTTTAAAAATATATATATATAGAATTAGCAGCGTTGTGCCTTTACACCAGATTTGGGATTCCTCTCAGTTAAAATGTATTTAGTTTTTGTCCTGTTTTTTTTGTAATGCTCTTATTTTGGTACTAAAATGATCCCGAGCATTTTGTCGTCCCGCGACAGGAATCTAAAATGTAGGATGTCGTTTGTCTGCTGAGTGAAATCAGTAAAAATCTTTTTAAAAAACATTCGGAATTAATTTTTGTTCATTTGAATTGATCTTTTTTTAAAATTGATTTTTATACAGTCACTTAATAATCATGACTGCAAAAACACTTATAGATAAATAGTTTAATATTAACAACATTTATTTTAACTATTATTATTATTATTTTTTTTATTTTTATTTTTATTTATTTATTTATTTTATTTTTTTTATCTATAACCTGGCATGTTTTTTTTTAATTTATAATGAGTATATTTATTTTTATGTAAATTGACTACAATTATTTTTTTGAACCTGGGAGGATTTTAATGACTTTTTACAGATTATTTATACAGTAACCTCCCACACGACCCTATCCATGATTTATAAAGACTGTTAAACCTAGGTATCAAAAAATGGACAAAAAAAGGGCATCTGAGGGTTCAGAAATACACAAAGTACACTCGCAGAATAGCAGGTATCTCATTAAAAGATGAACGTATGCACGCATCTTATAAAGTCTCTCTAATTTACGTCTATAATTTTAATTTTCAGCATTAAAGACCTGAATTAAATCGACTCTATGTTCAGAACAGAAGTGAAGATGAGGCACGAGCTAGCTCTTCCTCTGTCTTTCTCTTCCATTCAAACTCTTTCAATTGTCCATTAACTCATTTCATTTCGTATTATAAACTTTTTTCTCTAATTAATTACAGCAAATACAGACATCCTAGCAAGAGCGCATTTATTTTAAAAGCTCAGGGTCGTGTGTAGGCGAGCTGCAAGATGAAGAAAAGCTACTTATCAGATTGAGGCCATGCTCAGACACAGAGTGCGAAAGTTTGTGCACCCCTGCTCTCACAGAAGGAGGGTATTGAGCTGTACCTTTCTGTGCCACTCTCGTGTTCCGGACCTGTAGTGCGTATCTTTTACCTGGAAAGATAATCAGAGGTATATCAGCAGCCATGAAGGTGTAATTTACTACCAGAAATCGTTTTAAAGGTGCGTTTTTACGCGTAAACGTCATGCAGGAACGTACGATTTACTCCTGATGGTATTCAGGAAAGGTGCGGTTTAATACCTGCTTCCTGAGTTGCAGGTCAGAATGAGGAAGACAAATTTATAGCAATGAAATGTTTCGATCTTCCTTTTATAGCTTGAACACCCAAACACTCCCAGAACCAAAAGGGCGCTAACTGTAGCTTTGCTCGTCACCATCAAGCCTACACCTTTCACCTATCGAGTCTTACTCTACATGCTAATAAAAGGTACATCAGTGGTCCTTAGGGTGCAGTGATGTGCCTTAAATCATGTAGGTACACTACATTCACATTCCTGTATAAAATACACACTCAAGGTGCAAAAGGAGAACCTTCAAGAACTTCCAAGAACTTTACTGTCATGCTTGTACATGGACGCTGCAGTAGGAACAGTGTAAAAGAGAAGAAGGTCGTAATATGGCCCAAAAACAGGAACTGTTAACGGTACCACTGTAATGCCAAAGGTTCAGTGCAGTACCCTTTCCCCTGAGAGTGCAGGACACACTAACATCACACTGGGGCTGTGCACTGATTGTAAATAAACTGTAAGCAGCTGGAGATCTTTCATCCAGAAGCCGCGCACTCAGCTGCGCCTGTGTTGAGCCACAGAATAAAACAGCGCACAGAAATTATTATTATTTTTAATTAAAAGTTGAAAAATTTCCATCTCATTTGTAATGTTAAACAAACCTGTTGAAATGAATAAGCTGAACTATTTATCATGTTTAGAGGAAAGTAGTCAGAGTGCAGCGCTCCAGCTTCAGTCTTTTTTTTCCCCTTCGTTATTTTTTTTTTCCTTCTTTATTTTAACCAAAGTCATTTAACTCATTTCCCGTCGACGTGCTCGAGCGCTCGTTGGGCAATTAGCGTGTCACTCTTTCATTAAGACGAGGTCAGCCCATTAACGACCCTTAAAGAATCAGAAGAAGAAGAAGGAGGAGAAGAAGAAGAAAAAAAGGGAAAAAAAATGCGCAGGAGCGCGAGAGAAAGGCAGCGCGCGAGTCTTTGACGCGCCTCCCGGTGAGATCCGCGCGCGCGCGAGGACGGCGGCGGCGAACATGCAAATTGCACTAAATTGCTCCTCGCGCAGGTGCGCGCGCTCCGGCCGCCGAAGTGGCGCCGCGAGCCTTTTGTGCCGCTGAGTGACGGGTTTCTGCGGCTCCGAATAGGAGGCGAATTAGCGCGCGCTCCGGTAAAAAAAAAAAAAACACCCCACCACCGCCACCACCGGCGAGCTGCCGGTTAAAGGATGTGGTTTCTTTTGTGCGCGCAAGTGGAAAAGCAGAGCGCAGCGGGAAACGGCATTCTGTCCACGAATAAAGTAGGCCATGCTAATTGAATGCGATTTTTTTTTTTTTTTTTGGATAATGACTTTTTTTTTTTAATCGTTTTCTGTTTTCAGTTGTGCGCGTTTAATTACATTTTCCCCACGACGCCATTTGCTGAATTGTGGCCTCTTCACAACTCCATGCGTTTTAAATTCCACTGACATAATAATCACCTCTTCTGAGTGAGCAACGATTTTTCAGAAGGTTGCTATTTCACAGACAGGAGCCGAAATCCCCGTGTAGCTGTTCACTGCCCCATTTCACCCCATACCGGTATTACTGCACCTAGTGGCCAGAAACAGGAACTGCAACAAGCGCGAGCAGAGGCCCAGTGGGGCGGGAATCACGCTGCCCCGCGCTCCGGGGAGGAGAAGCAGACAGGACCGAGAACTGCCCAGGTTTACGTTTTTTATGCGAAATTGAAATTGAAAAAAATGATCAGAATTAATTGAATAAATTCTAATCTAAATCAACTGCACTTTGCAAACAGAGGCGAAGTGTAAGTGCAGACAGAGTGTCTATGATATCACAGTGTGTACAGAACCATTCCTGCTGTAAGATATAAAGATCAGGAGAAGGAGAGGGGGATAATGAAGAGGATAATGTCTGTACATCAGAAATAGACTCCTGACTTCATTTTGTTTGAGGCTATGTTGTTATTAATGTCATCCTGCCTCACCAACATCTATGATCACAAGCCGCTGCTGGGATGAGGAAAGAGGTGGAGGATGAAGAGAGGAAGAGGATGAAGCAGAGGATGAGGAAAGAGGTAGACGATGAAGTAGAGGATGAGGAAAGAGGTAGAAGATCAAGTAAGAGGTAGAGATTGAGAAAGAAGTGGAGGATGAGGAAAGAGGTAGAGGATGAAGAATGAGGTGGAGGATGAGGAATGAGGTGGAGGATGAAGAATGAGGTGGAGGATGAGGAATGAGGTGGAGGATGAGGAATGAGGTGGAGAATGAGGAATGAGGTGGAGGATGAGGAATGAGGTAGAGAATGAGGGATGAGGTGGAGGATGAGGAATGAGGTGGAGGATGAGGAATGAGGTGGAGGATGAGGAATGAGGTGGAGGATGAGGAATGAGGTAGAGGATGAGGAAACAGGTAGAGGATGAGGAAAGAGGTAGAGGATGAGGAAAGAGGTGGAGGATGAGGAAAGAGGTGGAGGATGAGGAATGAGGTAGAGGATGAGGTAGAGGATGAGGATGAGGATGAAGAATGAGGTGGAGGATGAAGAATGAGGTGGAGGATGAGGTAGAGGAAGGCTTTTACCCTCCGTCATCCCTCTAAGCAGAACTCCTAAAGGTTCTCCCCTACAGTGTTTATGTCTCAGAAAAGCTTCTGATTAACTGCTTAGGCTCCATGGGGTTACTTTTCCACAGGTGACTGTGTTCTTCTGAACGTTGGTAACGCGAAGACTTTCTAAACACTCACGTGAGAAAAACAAGTATCTAAACTAAACTAAAAGTAACTAATGAATCTCACCATGCTTGTGGTTTTGTTTAGCACAAAATAAAAGTATAAGGTTTTAAAAACATTTTTCTCAAGGTTAGACTTGTGTCCTATATTCTGTGAGACATTAAGCGCAATAGCCCATCTGTTCCGAGGGTGCCGATACTTCTGGAGCTGACAGCAGGTCGTGTTGGTTCCAGTCTCAGGAGGGTTCGTGAAGATGTAAAGATGCCGAATTAGACCTGAGAGCAGAAGGAGGTGTAATGCAGCTATAGATTATTTTAATGCAGAAAACTCACAGTAATTTATTGTATAAAGGGCTCTACCTGCCAGACGACATTCAGCCAGAGAGCTCCTAAATGGGAGAATTGGCCATGAACACAAACACATCAATAAAAACAGTAAGTGAAGAGGTGTGTGTTCTGCCAACAGCTGTACAGCTGAGGAGGAGGAGGAGGAGGATGAAGGGGAGGAGGAGGAGGGGAGGAGGAGGAGGAGGAGGAGGAGGAGGATGAAGGGGAGGAGGAAAGCCTTGAACAAAAAAGTTTCAGGGCCTCAGCTGTGGCTCGTGCATGAGAGAGCATGGAAAAATATTCCAAATACAGCTGTGAGCATCTTCTTGTGATGCAGCCAAGCAAGGGTTCCACGTAGAACCTTTTTCACAAGAACCCTCAATTATCCAAGGAACCCTTAAAAAGCCTACAGTGTAACAAGCATCAAGGCATTTTACATACATTCTAAATGCCGGGTAATAATAATAATAATAATAATAATAATAATAATAACCTAGACCTAATAAACTAGAACCCCTTGGTTGTCCATCTGGGGAAAGCACTTAAAGGTTCTGCGTAGAACCCTGTAACAGTTTCTTTATCAGAAATGGGTTCCAATGTACATAAAATCCTGAACTCCACTAAAGTATTTCCTACTCTCAATATTACACGCTTTAAAACAAAACAAACAGAACCTTTAAGGGTTCTTCACTTTCCTTCTGCCGGAACCTTTAAAGGTTCTCCCCTACAACAAAGGGTTCAGGGTACTAAGGGTTCCAGGTAGAAACCTTTTAGGGGGCTAAGAACGCTTAATTATACAACCAACCTTTAAAGAACCTTTAAAGAGCCGTTACCAAGTACCAAGACCTAAACGTTAAACTTCGGACGGGTTCTAGCTCTGAAGAAGAACATAATGAGCAATAATTTGGGGTTTGTTCCACACATGCTTAGAGAAAAGGTTCTTTATGGGTTCACCAAAAAAACATGCTTCTACATGGAACCTGCCTCTTTAAGGGTGAGTCAAATACTTACATGTTCTTGTCTTATGAAAAAAAAAACTTCTACGTGGAACCCTTTATGATAGGAAAACAATTTTTTGTAGGATTCTACGCAGAACCTTTAAGGGTTCCCCCAGAAGGACAGTGACGAATTTTTATTTTCAGTATGAGTAATTCTTTTTTTCTTACTACACAGAACCCATTTAAAATGGATGTAAAATGTCTGGATACTCGGTACACTCTTCAAAAGATTCTTTACGGGTTCTGGGCTTTCAGTAAAGGTTCTAGTCAGAACCCATTCCAACAGGAAGACATTTTTTTATAAGGTTCTCCCAGAAGAACAACTTACGATTTACGGAAAGTGTCTTGTAATTTAGTAGATTCTTACAAAAGGGTTCTTTAAGGGTTTACTGCCTAATGACGGGTTCTTGCCGTGTGAAACGTGGGTTCTACGTGGAATCCTTTCTCACAGGAAAACCCTTTTCCCCAGAAGGACGACCTTCAAAAGTTTTATTTTTATTACTATAACATTTGTATTATTTTTTGCTTAACACTTAGGATTGCGCTCCTTTTAGAAAAAAGAGTTCTTTATTGATTTATGATACTGATACTGAAAGTGTGGAAACACGTGCACGTTGAGTATTTCACGTGTGGAAACACGTGCACGTTGAGGATTTGACGCTCCAGCTGGGAGAAGCATGCCTCTACAGCTCCACGCTGATGGAGTCCTGTAACACTCACCATGAACCCGCTGCAAACTGGGTCAAAGTACTCTGAGCTGATTCAACTCCATCCCGGAGATCTGCTGCTCTGGACCTGAGAGCTCCTCATATGTTGCTCCTTCATTAGGAATTCAAGTCTGACAAAAATATCATCGTCCATTTCAAAAGCTGCATGTGCCAGTGACAGGGACAGGGACAGGGACAGTGACAGGGACAGTGACAGGGACAGTGACAGTGACAGTGACAGTGACAGTGACAGGGACAGGGACAGGGACAGGGACAGGGACAGTGACAGGGACAGTGACAGGGACAGTGACAGTGACAGGGACAGGGACAGTGGCGGTGCATCAGTCGTCCGCTCAAGTAAAAGTGTACTTTACTTGTGCACTCCAATGCGGGGATAATGAGTGTAAAATTGTAGTCTCGACGCTGCTGCGACTGCTCACTCCGAAGCAGGCCCAGAGAGCAGTCTGCTGGAAACACAGCACGTGAGCTGGTCAGCATACGAATCACAAAAGACATGAGCTTTGAATTCTCTGATATTAATCGACTCCTCTGGAAGCCCCGCCCCCTTCCTGTAATTTCACATTAGGAACGTTTCAGCCGGTGCGCTCGCCTCGACTCGATTTTCTCACTTTAACGATTTCTGTCAGGGGAAATGGAGAATATTTTGAGTTCATTAATATGAAATAAAATTGATCAGAGTACGGTCAACTTAGCTAACATTAGACATAAGTATATATACACATACATACACATATACATACATTTAACATTTTACCTATGATGTATTTGACGTTAAGAGCTAGCAGCACTTTTTCAGTTTATGGATGAAAGACAAAAAAAAGGTTGAGTGAAAAAGTATTAAACAGGGCTACAGTGAAGTCTCAAATGCAGCATTTTACGAATAATTTAGCCGGGAATGATCATCATCCTGCGTTTATTCTGACTGTTTGTTTCCGTTGAAAAGTTTGAGCCGATCGACAGTGAAAAACGCCGGCTGTGCGGAGACATTTCGCAGGTTTCTATAAGTGATATCAGAGCAGTGATTAGGAAAAGGACTATACTGGAAATGTGTCGTGTTAACTGTGTGTTGTGTTTTGGGTGTGGCTCCACCCCCTTTCACAGGGCAGTGCATTCTTCAGGATTTCCTCTTCCTACTGACCTGCCTCATGCATTACCACAGTTATAGAGGTTTCAGTACCAGAAGCAAAAAATCATTTAAATGCTAAAAATGTATTTTCTTGCCGTTTTTTCACAAAGCCCTAACTTCTGGTTACATATGTACAGTCGGTTCTACCATCTGCATTATGGTAACCAAACCTCTTGGGGTTTTTCAAGACAGGAAAGGAGGTACACCGCAGCGCGATAATACCAACAAAAACCCAAACCAGGACAAAGCGCACAATAGAAGGCCAATCTGGAAAATGTGCACCAAAAGGTCTTTCATAAACACTCCAGAAACATTAGAGAGATGATGTTTACTGTAAGTAGTGCACTCCCTTTTACCTGCTTCAATTTAATTTTCATTTTCCCCAGCTGGGCAGTTGTGAGGCAAAAAAAAAAAAAAAGCATCTCACTCCCTAAAACACACACACACACACACACACACACACACACACACACACACACACACACACACACACACACACACACAATTACTCATACACACACTCCTACCACCACAGAGGGCCAGAGGCAGAAGTGGTCCACTCAGTTAGGGCTCTTAATGTAAATTCCATTTCAGAGGCTATTATCCTTGCGTATTTTCCAGACCTTTCTGTTAGCAATACAGGCAGCTGCCCCATGGCACCCCCCCCCAAACCTCTTACAGAACCCCCCCCCTACACACACACACACCCTGGGGATGCTATGAAATGCTTATTCAACAATCGCTTGCCATAAAGACGCGTAATGACATTTCAGAGGCAAAGAGGTCCGTGTGGTTTTTAATTCACATTTAATGGTCGCCAGGCTAAATAGGCTCCACCATCCTAAATGAGAACTCTGCTTTCTCCCTCTCTCTCTCTCTCTCTCTCCCTCTCTCTCATACTCTCCGGGCATTCCACACAGGCAAAAATATTTGAGATGGAAACAAAGGATATAGACACGACTATGTCTTCTTACTACCTACCTGTGGCCGTCTGTGCATAGAAGAAGGAGTAGCTGACGTATGCGGTACTACGGCACTAACGCTACGTTCACAATAGCAAGCGGCAGAGCGGAATTTTACATGAACGTGCTCGACATGGAGCCACAAATTTTGGGACAGCAGCAGGCAACAAAGCAACAGCATGATGCTGTAAAGCGACAAATCCAAACGATTGGCTGTGATCATTCCCGGACCTGTCCTATAGCACGTGGTCTGACATTTCTCCAGTTCCTAATTCACTAAGCAACTAAAGTTCCTACCTGCAATTAACAGCTTGACACACAATAAGTGGAAGAAAAGCTTGTTATATTTGATTGTAAATCTTAGTAATAGTCACAGAGAGAGAGAGAGAGAGAGAGAGAGAGAGAGAGAGAGAGAGAGAGAGAGAGTGCTCATAGTAATACTCGCTCTACCATTTAACGCTTTTGGGAAACATACACAAACTAGCAAAGGAGCTGCCATGGTCCTGTGACACCTTTTAAGCAATACTACAGTAAAATTACCTTAAAAACACGGACCTAAACCCTCGTTTCATCCTTTCATCGTGTTCCTGGTGGTTCTGTGTGCTAGTGCTGTCAAATCTCTTTAAAACATACATTCAAATTTTAATTACTTAAAAGGTTTAGTATTCAAAAGCATTCAAATATTAATGAGCCTATAACGTTGTACTGCTACAGACAGAGCAAACATTAGCACTGATGCTACACCATGTGGATAGACATCTCTTTGTTGTTTACTGAACAACATTCATTTCTTTTTTCCTTTTTTAATCCCATTCCTGCTCACGCCACAAAGGAATTCCTTTCACCGAGTCCCACTCAGCTAGTTGAGAGGCAGACCCAGCCTCAGCCCATATTCTCCTTATTTTGTGAAACCCTGCACGACTAACCGAGAGGAATGACATGTACATCCATTTATTAGTTGAAGGGGTTGACAACGGTAACGCCGCTTCGTGTTGGGTGCCATCACGCCACCCTGCTGTGGATCATCTTCCTGTAA
Source organism: Pangasius macronema (assembly GCA_037577455.1). Lineage (NCBI taxonomy): Eukaryota > Metazoa > Chordata > Actinopteri > Siluriformes > Pangasiidae > Pangasius > Pangasius macronema. The sequence goes on along the minus strand of CM074966.1, from coordinate 1,484,416 downwards.
CAGCGAACCCCGTCGTGTTTTATTCCTTGTGATACGATATACAGAATTATTATTTAGCGCATACATCGCAATGATTTTCTTATTTTCATTGTTAGCATTGTAGCCTAAACAAAGCTAGAAATTGTAGCCTGTTTGCAGCTGTTAGCTTAATTAAAATAGTCTGAATTTTTTTTTTCTTTAAATATGGAAGAGACAACTAGTTGAGTAGTGAAACTGAAAAGTCTTGCAAGCCCTAATGTTTAGTACACTACCAGTGGTTTGGGACACAGCCTTGTCCGAGAAAGAGAGAGAGAGAGAGAGAGAGAGAGAGAGTTCCTCCGAGCATCTAGGACATTGGGCTTTAAGTAAAAACTTAGCGTAGGACATCGGTGTAGGCAGAAGAGTAACCAAGCACGATCGTATCAATACAAATATTGATGTCCTTCTTACATTGTTTTCTGTCTTGCACTGCAGACTGGCTCGAGGCGCTGAAATGTAAATAAATCTATCAGGGCAAGGAGCGCCGAGATCACGTTACCACTCCATACAATCAAGCAGCCTTTCATGCCACCCAGGAGGGCCATTCTTGTAATGCTAGCACACTGGAGAGGCCCACAAATCATCTTGCTCTCGTTCTTTTCTTTCTCTCTCTCTCTCTCTCTCTCTCTCTCTCTCTCTCACACAGAGAGAGTAAGGAAGAAAAAGTGAGACGTATGTTTCAGAAAGAGAGAGTGAAAAGAAACATCAGTAAGCAAGCCTCTATATATTGCTCTCTCTCTCTCTCTCTCTTTCACACTCCCTCTCTCCATTTACCTCCCTGCTGCAAAAATATTAGCACCCCCTAAAACTAAAACAAATTGTGCTCTTCGAATTCGTTCTCCACAAACTCTTTTGTTTTCTCTGATCAAACACGAGCTCTTGATGGCCATCTCAGTCTTGGGATTTGACAATAATTCTTGCTGTTTTGCAGGAAATCAAAAATTTAAACATACACACATTCCTCTTTTGTATGCACTCAGAATATCACTCAGTGCACGTGATTCATTTTAAGGAAGGGTGCCAATAATTCTGGAGAACACCATCTTTCTGTCTGTACTTTTACATTCTTTCTCTCACCCTTTCATTTGTATTCACTCCTTCTTTGTCTCTTGCTCCATAGAAATATGGATCATTCTCTCATTCTACCTCTGTGTAAAAATTATTGGCACCCCCAACGATTATATGCAATTAATTGCGCTCTTTGATTTGTTCTCCATCTCCACAAACTCTTTTGTTGTCCGTGACTGAACAGAACATAGAGAAGATCCTCTACAAGTGTCTCCAACGTTTCTATGCACGGTGAGGCAAATATATATTTATATTACTTCTATAATTGCTATTTATATTTATTTAATATACAAAGCAATTCGATGTGCTTAACAAATCAAATGAAAAAGTGCACATTGAAAAAATAAAATACAAATCTGAATGTTAAGGTAAAATAGATGTAGGTGGAAGTACCAGAAATAAATACAATATTATTAAGGAAAGAAAAGTGAAAATAAGGAAAGGGGGAAAATAATAAAAAAAAAAGATAAAGGCATTAGACAAAGTTTCAGATTTATAGTGTTAAAAAATTGTACGGAAATAAAACCATATAGATGTCTCTGATGTATACGCTCAAAATGAAGGGTGCCAATAATTTTTCTGGGGTGTGTTCTGTGGGGTTTTGTGTGTGGTGGTGTCACCACGCGAGCCCACGGCTGGGGCACGGGAGCGACCGAAGCCGTTTCTGCACATGATCAATGCTCGGCTTGGCCTTTATTGATCTGTGGATGTTGATGGAGCCATACTGCGACCCGGAGCAGCGACGTGGGCCAGAGGGGTCACGCTGTGTTTGGACAGATTTTTTAAATGGGTTACACAAATGCAAAAAAAAAAAAAGAACCTTACTCCAATTAATTGCATAATGTGCACTTAAAAAGCATTTCACAGCGCTATTTCAGCAGCGGGTCATTAGCGAGCATTTACTACAGCAATTACATTTGTAAGACGTGCTATAATTTGAATTATTACAAGAAATGTGATTGGAGTGGAGCAAAAGGCATAAGTATTTTCTCCTGATGAAAGACTAAGGCACCCATTTTTCTTCCTTATTTCTGATTTTTAAGCAGAAAACAGCTTTTGCACTTCAACCAGCATGTAGTTTGTTCACTATTAGAACCAAATAAAGCCAGGTTCGAAGTGAACTGAAGTGACTTTGTGGCCAAGTGTGGTGACCCATAGTCGGAATTTGTGCTCTGCATTTAACCCATCCAAGTGCACAC
>CM074966.1:1436986-1479757 GCA_037577455.1 Pangasius macronema | reverse complement strand
ATGTTTCCTCCCAACTCTTCAACACCTCCAACCTGAGAGTTTCAGGAAAATAATCAACAACCGGGTGATGTGATGAACTCTGGTTATCATTCGTGCTGCTAGCATGGAACATCTCACCTGAAATACTGTATGCTAGGATTTTCTTGCTAACCATGTTGACGCCTCTGCGACAAAACAAGCGCTAGTGATGCGGATTGTTTAACCAGTAGACAATTCATTGGTTCTTTCTTTCATCCAAATGCTCGTGTCTGGGCAATACTCAAAAACGTAAACCCCTTCAAGCACGCCCCTTCATGTGTGCGTACAAAAGCTCGAGCTATGCCAAGATTTACTTTCCCGGCATCTGAATGCCATTTGAAGCACAAGGACACGGAGGACGCGCTGCCTCCACACTGCACACATGAGCTCAGCGCCACAGCTGAGCTTCAGTCCCGGTCTCGCCGGATCGTTCATGGTCATGAATTCATGAGACGAGTCGTATATATAATCGAGACCCGCGTCTTTCCTTGTGCTTAGTGCATTTTGGAAGAAACAGTTTCCATTCACATAAGGATCTTCATGTTGTATTTATGATCCTTTACGAGAAGGGAAAGAAAGATGGCTACAAGACGGAAAGCTTTGTCTGATTTGCCATTCCGTGGGGGTGAATTCTGCAAGGTGTTGATTCATTTTCTGTAACAGCAGCTCACATCACGGGTTTATATTAATATTAATATTAATATTAATGTGCTCGTTCTACTATATCACTGTTTCTATAGTAACAGCTCATTCACTTGTACACGGGCGCTTTGCATAAATTTTACATACAGATAAAAAAAACGTGTAATCGTTGATATGGTGAAGTTTTCCATTGGGAAGGAGTCTCCAGTGTCAGCGCATTGTAACAGTCAGAGGTAAAGCTGGAACTGTACGTTTCTTCAGGACAGAGGAGATTTTACGCTACTGACAAGCTGCATTTTTTTTGGTCTTATTAACTTCAAGGGAGAGAAAAGAAGAAAAACAGGAGAAGGAACGACTGTTTATAGCTGCTGTAACCCAAGCGAGAACAGGAACGAACTCGTTTCATGGAGGTTCCACAGCATTAAATGTAACTATAAATGGAAAAAAGAAAAAGGTTGATGTGTTGTTGCTGCTGTAGCATAAGAGGAATAAAACACATAGAATTTTTGTTGTGAATGTCGTTTTTTTCAGAATGAGCCTTTTGTCTTTGATTTCACATAATTTTCCCAAGAACATTTTGAGACCATGTTGGATAAATGATGCTAACATGACACATGCTACCTGATCTTACTAGACACCATTCCATGCATCTTTAAAACACTGAAAAATCAGAGATCAGCTCAATATGCCGTATGTTTAGCAACCCTGATCGTCCTTAAACTCTCCGCATGTCTCCTCGGCGGCGTATATTAATGATCCTCAAACTTTTACATTTAAATAGAAAATGAATAGATGCTCGAATGGCTTGTTATTGGCTAATTCTCCAAGGATCAAGCATGGACAACGTTTTCGTTCTTGCCTGTGAATAGCAAAGTGACCCTGGACTTTGTAATGGTGGGTTCCAACTCCATCCAGTTCTCCAGTGTCCAATTTTCTTAAGAGCCTTGGACCTCTTTTATTCAAACCTATTATACTTTTCTTCGGTTCATATTGCCAATTAGAAATGTTCTTCTTAAGAGTGCGGAGCGGCTCTCTGAGAAATAGGGTGGGCAAAGACTTTCAAGAAAAAAAAAAAGATTACCGTAATCGTCTAGAATTCTTCTATGAGCAGGTGACCTCATGCGAGGTTTTTCATTATGGACTTTTCTTCGGTAATCTGGCTGCACATTCTTCTTACCCTGTGAGTTCGGCAAGGAAGGAGGGGAGAGGAAGAAAAACTGTAAAAGAGTAACTCAGAAGGCGGACTGAATCAACCCCGCATGCCTTCCGTATGTGCTGCGGGTTTCTTGTTCGTTCCTGCAGCAAGAGAACCATAAAGAACCATTTTCATTAAATCTGCAGGTTGCACAATCATCACATCATTATAGATTATGATGTAAATAAACGTATCATATCAGCATGCTGAAAGTGTGATTGTGAATGAGAAGCATGGCATGATGAGCAGAGAAGTAGTGTACTCAAGTGAGTTACAAGAATAAGAAGGAGAGAAGGAAAGCATGGGAAAAGGAGAGATGAGACACGCCCAGGGAGGAGATAAAAATACGGCGTGTTAGAAAGAGAGAAGGAAGGAAGGAAGGAAGGAAGGATGGACGGACGGACAGGAGGACAGAAAGAGGATTTTTAAGATGACGAAGCAAAAACCTGATTTCGTGCAGAGTTTGTCAAAAGAAGATTTAAGACAAGAGGCTGGAATTTGTTCTATATCTGTTTTATATTTAAAAAAAGAAAAAGAAGGTACGAACTCCAACCCGGCCACTTACATTAACCGTTCGCTAACTTTCATCCAAATTGCGGATTTGTATAAGTAAGAAATGAAGTTGTGTTTGGCTGTTTTATCCTCCTCATCCCCCCGTACTGGTCAGGAGTAAGCTTGAGTATGTCCCTTCCCCTAAATGGGCGTGGCCTATAAAATGAGGCTTTGATGACGCACGTGATGGCGCAGTAATCTATATATGGACTCTAAGACACGCCCACATTGAGCCATTCTTAAAGACACGCCCACATTTCCCTCTGTGACGCAGCCAGCCTGAGGCGCTCTTATTTCCATATATGGACTTAAATACATGGCTGTATTTCCATCTGAGCTACACTTAAATTTAATTATGGACTCTTAAGACACGCCTACATTTCCATCTATGACACACCCACTATGAAACGATCTTATTTGCATATATTGACTCTAAGACATGCTCACATTGAGCCATTCTTAAAGACACGCCCACATTTCTGTCACCCGCACCGGGAGCTGCTCTTAATTCTATATATGGACCTTAAGCCACACCTCCATTTCCATCTAAGCTGCTTTTACTCTTCATATATGGACTCTAAGACACGCCTGTATTTCTGTCACACCCATTCTGAGCCTCCATATATGGGCTCGAGAACACGCCTACATTTCAGTCAGTGGCACGCCCACTACAAGCCACTACTATTTCCACATATGATCTCTAAGACACACCCACATTTCACAGGACTGAGACGAGGAATCGAAGGAAGGTATCTCCCCTGTGCTAACCCTAACCTTCCTACTTCTCATGAGAACTTTCAAGCATGAGACAATTTTGAGAGAAGAATAAAAAGAAAAAAAAAAAGAAAAGGAGAAGAAACAGAACAAGAAGAGGCATAAAGAGAGGGAGCCTGAGATACAGAATGTGAGAAGGAAGGAATGAAAGAGAGAAAGATGTAGAACAGATGTGAAAAAGAGGTGGAGATGCAAAGAGGAATAGTGGCAAAAAAAAAACAAGAAGAAGCAGAGATGAGGAGAGGTCCGTTTGTTCATTAGTCTCGCTCTAACGGTTTCTCTGGCGAGCTGCTCGGGTTTCGGCTCATCTGCATGCAGGCGGCCATGTCGAGTCCCCAGCCCCGGCCCGAGAAGGCTCCTAATGAGTGAGCCTGGATTGGGTTACATTACCGAAACCCCCCGGCAGCACGAGCCTATCGATCAGGTTTACCCCAGTGAGTTTCACTATCACCGCCTGTTAGCTGCTCCGAATATTACAATTTGGGTGTTGATGGTTTTTTTCTTCTCCTGCTACAGAGGAGATGTGAACTGAAAATAAGGTTTGAGAGGTGGAAAAAAAGAGACTGAAAATGGAGCTGGCTGAATCCTACACTTCTCTGACGTAGCGTATCGATTGAAAGAGGGTTTTTTTTTGGCACTAACCTACAAAAACATCTTTGATCGACCATTTTAATGATTCTTCTTCGGTTTTCGAAAAAAAAAAAAACAGTTGACCGTGTGAGTCAAAGGTTTGCACACAATTTCTCCACGTTTTATAATATTGTTCAGGCTCGAGATTACACCGAATATAGCACTGTTTAAAATCAGAGCGTCTTTTGATGCCAGTGACACGTTTAATCCTAGTTTTATCCTTTGATTTTTTTCCCAGTTCGCAGTTCTTTTCTTGCAACTTGCCGTGATTGAATGATGGAAAAAGCTGGGGGTTTTTTTGGAGTGGAGTGGAGTGGAGTGTACTGGGCGTTGGTGAATAACCATAATTACCTCTGAGCAATGGAAATTACTGACTGCATTCACAGTCCTGCTCGAAGTGTAATAAACACAGAGAAACACAATGCAGGATGCTGTCCTGAGCATTTCACATACGATGGGGTACACATTGAACATTTTTACTTTTCCCAATTTGTAGTGCTGTAGTGAACTGAAATAGATTTAATTAGGATTATATGTCACATACTACTGATGTACAGGGGAACAAAATCAATATAGTCAAAATCAAAATCATTATAGTAGACATGACCCTCATTATAAATATGGAAAATGGTCCAGATTTCAAGGTCAAAACCAGGAAACCGTGCAGCTCACTGAGTGCTGCATTGATGACAAATCCAAATGACTATTGGGTTCTGGCACAAGTCTGCAGAAAAAGCACTAAACCATGACATTTCTCACACCTCAGTTAGCCAGCAGAGTTTTTACCCACTAATGAAGCAAGCGTCCAGCAGTGGCATGACCTGCGCAGGAGCGCTTATTAACCACCGCAGAGGTAAAAGCCTTGTACTTGTTCCAGAAGAGCTCTTACGCCGGTCCCGAGTTCCGCGGCAGGACATTAAATCGACAGGCTTTATGCTAAGCAAGGTTTTAATGTCGAGCAGACGCACCCCCTCCGGCCATGCCGCTCATTCTGCTTTCCATAACATGCCGCTTATCAGGCTCCCAGATCTGGGAACGTTGTGCAAGACAATGGAGCAGTCAAGATGTCTGAGCGGCTGACTCAGCACTTTAGGACATCATTAGTGTGGCCTGAAATCATCTGGATCGTCGAACCGTGTGGTGAAGAGCAACGTGTGAGATTGCGGTTTTAATTCTTTTGAAAATAAATTCATATGAAATGCTTAATCATTTACAACTCTGATTAAAAGTGGATTGTATGGGTTCTTACCAACCTAGAGACCACATAGAGTACTCTAGAACCCTTACCGGCTCCCTCTGAGGGAACCCTTACAGGTTTTATGTAAAAAAAAAACCTAAAACAAAATGGTTTCCTGTCAGAAAGAGATTTAGGTAGAACCATTTGGGAAGAACCCTAAGAACCCTCACATAACCCCTAAAGAACCTTGGATAAGTTACTGCTCATTAGTTTCTTCTTAATGCCTAGAACCTGTCTGGTGTTTAACATGGAGCTCTTGGTACACTGTTCTTCAAGGGTTCTTTAAGGGTTATGACATCATTAAGGGTTTTTGGGTTGTCTGAAAAATGGCTTGTCTGGAATCCCTTCTGCTAAGGAACCTTTAAGGTTTCCTCCAGAGAGATAAGCAAAGAACCCTTAAGGTACTAAATTTTCTTAGAGTGTATAGTCTTTAAAAAAGATATCAACTGACGCTTTAAAAAGGATTCTTCAGTTGGCCCATCTGTGGGAAATCCGTAAACGTTCTTTAACAGAGCTTTCCCTTTCAGAAGGAATCCCATGCAGAACCATTTCAGGAAGCTGAGAACCCCGAGATTTAGACTGACTTGAAATTGGAATTTTTTGGGGAATCCTGTAGGAATTTTCAAATATCAAATAACACTCAAGAGTCTGTAATGAAACTGGATGAGCACACAACTGTACAGACTCGAAATGAATAAAAAGATGATGGAGATTAACAAGAGAAAAGATCTGGACCGTCGTTGGGAACGTGTGCGCGGGAAGGAAGTGGAGCGTTTGTGTGAAAGGAAAGAACTGAAGCCAGTGTGGCTCCTCCTGCACTGCTCTGCCCAGTGAAAGAGAGTCCTTGACACAGGGGGAAAGTGATTAACCATCTCGTAATCCGTCACTCATGATCAAGCCTGGAGACACACACCGGGTTCCTTCTCGACGTGGAGTCAGGTGCTTTTGTAATTAGCGGCTTTGAATAGCGGTTTGATTCAGAGCATCAATAAGCCGAACGCACCTTTCCGGGTTCACCACGGCAGCGCACTGCGTGTTTTTTATGCTCTTATGTTTACTCTTGCCGGAGTGCAATTTGTATAAAGAGCACATATTTACATGCACTTCATATTTACACATTCTCAGAAGATGAGTCACTATCATTCGTTTGTTAGCTAGCAATCAGATATTACTAAAGAAAAAAACAATAATAAGAGAGTGGGCCTCGAACGAAACGCGCTCTTTAGTCTATTCATATTTGCCTCAGATATCAGAGAGAAGGAATGTGGTGAGGAACAATAAAGAGGGTCAGAGGAGGACGGAAAAGATGAAGAAGCAAAAAAATGAGGAATTTACACTTTTAAAAAAATGTTGCTATAATGCTAGTGGGGAAAATGAAAGCTTTTTCTTCTACTGCACAAAAAGGAAAGTGTCTTTAATATATCAACACTGAAATACTAGCAGGCGTGGCCTAATGGTCTGAGAGTTGGACTTGTAACCTGAAGGTGAACCTGAAGGTGGTGGGTTCGAGTCTCGGGTCCGNCTGCTCCGGGTGTGTGTTCACGGGTGTGTGTGTGTGTTCACTACTGTGTGTGTGCACTTGGATGGGTTAAATGCACAGCACAAATTCTGAGTATGGGTCACCACACTTGGCCACAAGTCACTTCACTTCACTTCACTTCACTATATAACACACCATGCCATGCTTTCATAGGAAAATAATGGGGTGGTCTGAAGAAGCGGAGTTACTGTTCCCACTGTGAGCTTCCTCACCTTCCCATTTCTCAGAGTGTTTTATTCCTCTTATAGCACGGCTATGAAATAAAGAAAACATTGTACATTTTAACCATTTAAATGTTGTGGAATGTCCAAAAAACAAGTTACTTCCTGTTAGCATTAATGCTCCCACGCTAATATGTTAACTTAGACAAGGGCTCTCTAAAAGTGTTGTTAATTAACACATAAAAACGAGAGAGTTTTAGTTTTGTGTAATTGTTGATATGGTGAAGTAAGAAGAAATGTGTTTATTTACCATTTTATTGAGTCTCCAGTGTCAGCGCTTATAGTCAGAGGTAAAGCTGAAACGTTAAGTTTTACGACATCTTTGCAGTTTCTCATGTTTATAGCTGCTACAATGTAAGTGAGAAGATGTTTCATGGACGTTCGGGCATCATTTCCAAACTTGGTTGCTACAGAAGTAAAAATTTTTGTTTTTTAAATAAGCAATGTACTAAAGTAAAATGTAAAGTAAAATTCTTAAATAAATACTGGAAAGTAAAATGGAAATTTGAACAGTTTTCTTTGGAAACGTGACACGTTTCCATGTGAGACGGAACAGTGGAGATGGTTGGACTCTGGAGTGGAGATGGTTGGACTTTGGATTCATCTGCTAGATTTTGCTTGGCTTGGGGAACGTTACTGTTTCAAAAGGAAGCGGTCCAAATTCAACTCCAGGAAAAAAAAATGTGAGCAAAGCGCGGCACACGACAGAATCCGGTTTATGCTGCAAAATCAGAACATCTTTAAAGTTACATCGATATAATCATAAACGATATTATCTCACCCACTCTGAATTGTCTTGTGTTTTGCTTTGACTGGCTCTGCGGCCTTCATTAGCATATCCTATACCCATCTATCAAGACGTCCGATGGTGAACGAGCAGAGGTTACAGCGAAACTAATCTAAGAGAAGACATTCGAGAATGAATAATATGTAGTGTTTATTAGAAAAGCTCTAAATTCACTCAGATCTGTCACAGATTGAAACATCTCATCACATAATGAGGTGAAACGTTTGAAAACAGAAGCGTTTAAAAACCATAAAAATCTCCATCATCAGTCTGTACAAATCATAAATAACAGCAAGGCTTTAATAAAAAAAAAAAGGAAGCCTCTTGCCATTTAAGTTATTTCTGAACCAGCCAAGGAAGGTCTGGAAAAAAAAAGAAATAAATCAATGGCTGACTGAAGCTGGGTATAAAGAGGTAAACAACTTGGCAATAATAATTCTGCAAGGAGCCAAATGTGTCAAATGAGCTTAAAAGCTTTTTTCGTGGGCTCCTGCTTTGAAGGTGCTGAAAAGATCTTTTCAGACTCTAAAGACAGTGTTTGAGAACAATAACCATGAGCGCCACCGTAGATGGATTTGTCCTTCTTCTGCCGGTTTTTGGGACAGAACACAAGGAAGAACCAGCGCTGTGTCCTGATTGAAGCCGAAAAAAGGGCAGTTCAGCTTCAGTAATTGTGGCCGGCGCACTCTGACCTTACTCTCGTGTGTATGACCAGTGAGACGGGGGTTGGGCTCGAAGTTTATTCCTAGAAGTGATTGTGAAAAAAGTCTGTCTCTGTCTTTCAGGAAGCCCAAAGGACAAAGGCCCGTGTATGTTAGGTTTCAGTGTGCAGCTTTTTTATTGGACGCAAAACAAACCAGCACCAAAACAAGGTCTAGTTACGTCTTCATCGGTGTGGAGGTTTGTGTGAAAACTGGAGGCGATTGATGAACGTGACGAGGCTTCAATGTCTCAGAAATTCATTCTGGAGCATCTTCATCGTTTGATGTTTCAGCCTTGGAAGTTTGGACATCTCCTAGTGATAAATCCCCCCCCCCATCTATCCTCTGATCCTTCACTTCCTCCCAGTTCCTCCCTCCAACAGGTGGTGGCCTTGCTCTCGATCCTGTCCACCTGCAGCACCGCAGCACCCGTCAGTCTTCTGGCCAGCTTCCGCTCATGTCCTGGAGGTGTCTGATGACCACGGCACTCTGTCTCTCTGTCTTTCTGTCTACCCCCCCTCACCCCACCCCACCCCACCCCCTGCCACCTCTTCTCTCCCCTCTCCCCTTTCACACCCCGCCAGCTAATGGACTGCCTTGCCCCTCCCCTGCCATCCCTCTCTCCATCTCTGACTCTGAAGCAGTGAGGGGAGAAGAGGAGAGACGAGAGGCGAGGAAAAGAAGAGGAGGCAGCAGCCCACTGTTCCCCTGGGCCCTTGCCTCACTGCTGCTCCAGTGGCTCGATAATTACCTCACAAGCCAAGAGATCCAGTTGTCCAGATCGCTGGTGAAGAGAACCGAGGGCAGGTTAAACTCACCATGGCTGGCAGGGCCGTGTGCCTGGTGGCCTTGGCTCTGTCTCTGATGCTCAGCCTGGCAGCCGGAGCTTGGATCGGCTGCCCCGGGGCCTGTCGATGTTCCTTCGCCATGCTTCAGTGCTTGGAACAGGACGGCATCAACAGCATCCCGGTGCTGGCACAGCAGGAGAGCGAGAACGTCACAGAAATGTGAGTCAGGTTTGGGAGACAAAGATGGTTAGGCTGATTCTGATTGTCAGGTCTAGAGTTGTTCTTGATGATTTGATATGATAGTTTATGGCACATTGCTTGATGTGTTTGCTTCATTTCTGAGAAAGTACTGCATGGTGAAAATATAAGGAAGTGATTGACTTGCATGTATTTCCATTATGAGCACACGAATATATCCTAGACATTCATCTTTCTAGAAACATCAAGTTTTTACACATCTGCTCATCAATTCATGGGCCTTTATGATTAGTCCATCACAATATTGCATGGAGTCAGCTAAGAGATTTCACGAATAGTTGCATGCAGTTGGGAAAGTTGGTTACAAAGAGTTCAGTCTCATTAAATACTGGAGGAAAACAGAACCAGTCTGAGAGATATCTGCTGCTAGTCTGTGTTTGCTAACCTTGAGCGCTGATAACTGCATTCTTGTAGAACTGTCTTCCAAATGTGGCACCATCACTGCTTGGGATTTGAAGTGTTTCTTGAATAATTTGGATCTGTGATGCATCCTCTGGTGTGTGGTGTCATTGCCCTGAGGTTTGGGTAAACATCGTAGAGATGATGCTTCCTTAATAGGAATTTCCAATTGGGAAAGATTATTTTTTTTACTGGAATACTTTTTAAGGAATGTAAATTCAGTGCATTTCCTGTCGCAGTCAGTAAGAGTCTTGGTGTTGCTGTCCTTGCTGTTTGGGTCAGGGTTCTCCAAGTGAAACTCTGGACTGATTATCTCAAATAAAAAGCTGTCCCTTTAAACACTGATGAGAGAACTTTGGCGTGATCTTCAGACTCCAGAAGATATAAAGGAGTCTGTGCAACATTCTATCATATCTAACACAGATCAAAAATCAAAGAGCCAATCATTTCTCGTTCTCCAAACTCTCTCTCACTCTCTCTGTATGATTTCTCAGATTTTGTTTTCTTTTTGGAGAACTACAGCTAACTACCCAAAGCAAAATACAGTATTTCCTCGAGCCATTCCCATCCACAATGCTCTTTCATGGTGTGTTTATACAGAACACTTGTACTCATGAAACAAAAGCCATTTCCTATATTAGTAAGATGCAGGGACATAACTTTTGCTGGGAAGAGAAGCATTACCTCACTACCATCAACAAGGAGCCATTACCTCCAAAGCAGCAGTAGAAATTCATCATGCATCATGTTATAAATTCAATTCTGCGAATTGCCGACAAATGCCGAGAACAATAGATGAAATATTACCCACTTGGCTCAATCAAATAAGTGAGGGTGGTTCAAGATCCTCGTCCCACCTCCCCTGTAATTACGTTACGAGCCCTATGGCTCAATCAGACACAAATAAATATGTGCTGGTGCTCTGGACTGTGTTGCGTAGTGGTGGACTGAGAAANATTATTGAGTTTTGGAATAATGATGGTGATCATCATGTCACAATATCATCTCATCTAATCATCTAATCATCTAATTTTTTCTTCTTCTTGGAAATTACCAGTTGATCCCGATCATTATTATGATGCTTGTCCTGGTGATAATAGTCTCACTCGTCATTTTTAAAGATGCATCTACGCCAATCATTACGGGTGAAGTTGTAAACAGGCATCCCGAAACACCGCATGAAAGATGAAGATTCCCTTAACTGAGAATACGAGCGGTTACCCGAGTGTGCACTGGGGCATCACTCAATACCCTGACTGTTCTCCTGCCATTTCCACTGCTGCAGACTGGATTTATTAGTTTTAATTAGTTTTGTGGTTGTACATACTCTAGTCTAGTTTGACTATCAGTTTAGAGTGTACTCTAAAATGTATTGAGTGTCACACTATCTTCTAATCTTTATATAGTAGGAAAAGAAAAAAAAAAAGAAGAAGCAGAGCTAATGTTTGGATAAAGATTGTTCCCAGATACACAGTTAAGCGGTTTATTAAAAAAAAGAAAAAAAAAAGTCATTAGTAAACTATTAATAGTTCGAAAAGTCTCTGAGAAGCAATTTAACCAAACTTCAGTGTAATGACACCATTCTGACCTGCAGCTGTTTACATACGACATGTTGTGCTGTTCAAGGAAAATAATCAACGATGGGGTTAGTGCGATAAAGTTACGGTGAACACCCTGAAGTTACGCCACAGCCATCTGATACATCTTTCTTTACTAAAGAACTGCATGTTGTACTTCTTATCCATTTATAGTTACAAACAGTATAGTTATTTCCTGTTCTCGCTTATGTTATAGCAGCTACAAACAGTCGTTCCCTCGACACTGCTCATCGTGTTACTGAGAAACCGTAAAGCATAAACTTAAAGTTACGGCTTTATTTTTTTATCCATTTATAGATACATTTAACGTTGTGAAACGAAAAGAAGATATCACGAATAAGTTAACAAGTTATTAATGTCATGTTACTGAGAAACCGCAAAAGCATAAACTCCTCCTTCTGTGTCGGAAAACTTCACCTCTGACTACTACAAAGCGCTGACATTGGAGACTCCTTCCCTAAATAAACATCTCCTCTGTCTCCTGTGTCTGTGATAGAAAAATTCACTATATAACATTTATACACGTTTAAGTCCCTGTTAGTACAGACCTGCTGTTCTAGAAAATACCTCCTGACCAATCAGAATTCAGCACTGCTGTATATAATGTATAATATAGTTTAAAAAGGAAAAATAAAAGATGATCTTTTCATGACATCTCACATATCAACACATACAGCTACATCGAGAACCAGCCGAGCCTGGAGCAAATCACAGACACGGACTTCATCAACTACCGAGAGCTGAAGAACCTGTGAGTTTGTGTCTTTTTTATCTACGCTTTAGAAGAACATTATGTTCAGAATTAAAAAGATTTTTCATATTAAAATAAAAAAAAAGGAGAAAACGACAGACACGACTCCAAATGTGGCTTAAAATGTTTCCTGGTTGTTTGGTTCATTGGGTCGTGAAACGATCAGCCTGACTTATGAGATTAGAACTAATCAGCTGTGATGTATGTCGTTGTCTAAAGATATGATCAGTCGACTGGTTGTCGGACCACCCTTCACTTTGTGTGTGTGTGTGTGTGTGTGTGTGTGTGTGTGGTTTTCCTTCCAGCACAGTTACAGACTGCGGCTTGCTCTTCATCTCCAATAAAGCCTTCCTATACAACGTCAAGCTGCAATATGTGTGAGTGTATTTTACGTTTTTTCCTCCGCAATCTCCTGTTGTGTCCTTGTTTGTAAGTGTCAGTCACCTTTTTGACAGAACTGCTGATTGTCGCCAGCCGCCTTCGGATCAGGTGACAAAACCACAAAAGCGTTATCGGGACTGCTCGGCTCTTAAACAACAGCACAGAGTACGGCATGCGAGCGTAGGAGCTATAACTCGAGTTCCCTCAAGCAGGGAAAATGAGGAATAATGACAGAATGAGGAGGATTAGAGGAATTTTTAATCAGATTCACATTAACAAGGACTAAACCAAGGTGTGCTAATGGAGGATTTTTGATTATGTTGTAACGCTGTAAATTATAACACCTTTTTAAAAATCTTTAACTGGGATTAATTCCAATTTTCAACATTATCCAGTCAAAAAATATTAAATAACAACAATAGAAATGTATATATAAACTTTGGGACATGTTGTTATAGGAAAATAATCAAGGACATTCGCCACCCTGAAGTAGATTTTCCTATAGCACCAAGTCCTGAAGTGTTTTATTTCTCTTATACCACAGCAGTTTTCTATGAATTAAACAAGACATCATACCTTTTAGTCCTTTATAGTTACATCTAATGCTGTGGAGACTCCGTCTATAAATAAACAACTCCTTACAGAAAACATTTACAAATCAAAGATTACACGTTTTAAACCAACACTTACACTTTCTGACCAATCAGAGCCCAGAATTCAGCAGCACTGTGGTCTAGTTATGGCATTATCGTCTAACCCTGACTCTGCATAACCTCAAGCTTCTGAATTCTTGGACTTGAACTTGAAGGACTGATATTGTTGAGAAGATAACATGAACCCTCTTGTTAAGTGGCATTGATTAAAAGGAGCGGATTGAAGCAGAGTTTGAACCAGAATGAGAATTTGTTGTTTTACAGTTCAGGCTGTTGTCGACACACAGATGTAATCAGAGGCACCTTCATGTCATCTGTGACCCTTATCGCCACCATCTTGTAGTCTTTCCCTCGCTGCCTGTGCAACATGCTTGGTGTTGTTGATCGGGGCGATAGCGGTCAAGGAGGGGGCGCTGGCATGGGATTTGGGGAGCTGGTGGCGAGCGTGGAGATGAGGAGGAGGGGGACGAAATCTGATTCGACATCCAGCAGTCACCTTTTACTCGCTCACTTTGGCGTCTTATTGACAGCTGATGCATAATAAATACACTCCACTAAGGGTCCATTATGACTCAATCAATATTTCACAGAGCGCTGTGTAGTGGGAGCAGATGTGTCTCTAAGATCAGAGGCGAGAGAGAGAGAGAGAGAGAGAGAGAGAGATGCAGGGTGCTCAAGGCTAGAGAGCTGGAAAATACAATATACAGCTGACTAACAGAGCAGGAATACAGTACGTATGCTGTTTTATTCAAAGATCTCCCGGAATTCTTGCTGTGTTAATAATCACGTCTCAAACCATCGACGAGTGCGCTTTCTTCCAGTACTAGGTGGCAGCTGCTTTCCCCGCCCCCCTCGTGCCCCCCCACGGCAATGCAGAGGAATCGAGCCGGTAATAGATAGGCCCTGATGGCTCACCCATCTGACATGAACTTTTGAGGATGGGGAAAACAAATATTTGAACCCCTTCTGGCCCCCATTAGTCCTGCCACAGAGAATCTGTATCCCTTAAGTGTCCTCCATCCCGAGAGCCATCACTTGCTGTCACTTCGGCCTTTGTTTTCATCTGACAAGCCTCTGGCATCCTCGTAGCCACAGACTGTGAAGCAAATCAAGAGGAAAAGTCATAATTGGCAGCAAACACAAATATAAGGCTGCCTTCAGATTTAGTGTTTTGTTGTCAACCACCCGCACAGGTTTTTGCAGGAAGTGCTTGCCTATAAATGATTACAATGGAGCTGTCAGTGTTGGAAAATGTTAAAACCTTTTATGAAGCACACTGAGAAAGTCATGGGGGGAAGCGAGAAAAACAAACACATAGCACAAAGTGATGGTGAAAAAGCAGTCTTGCTAGTGAACGACTACTGAACTAATATAACGCCATGTCTTGACTTGATTTTTTTCCCCATTCCCTGATTTGGTCCTGTCCAATCCCCAACCATTACCCAACTTCCTCTGAGACACATGAAGCTAACCACATCTTCAAACTGCTGCTCATGCTGCATCACAGGGCGGCGTAACACTCAGAGGAAAGTGCTATCCGCCCTCTTCTGCATACATGAGCTCACAGATGCCAATGATTGGCTAGCACCATTGCGATTGAGAGGAGAGATAGAATATGCCCCTCCAAACCAGACAGCATGGGCAGTTTTTGTTCTCTTAGCATTGTCATGATCTCCGGACAAGAGGGTGAAAGCTTTTCTGTTGTGCCACTCAGGAACTAAATTCTCTTTATTTTCTGCCTCCAAAGCTACAGTGAAGGCAAACAACCTCAGTACACCAATCTTTACTTCATCTCCATTACCGATAATAATAAATCTAATGTAGACAGCTAGCTAGAGTAGTTAGTTAGTTAGTTAGCTGATATTAGCTAGGACCTGGAAGAGTGGTACCATGGTTACAGCGTGCAGCTTTTCATATCAGCACTCTCTAACAGTATATGATCCTTATAATGTAATAAAGCTAAGCATTGGTGTAGTCGTGAACATGGAAAATATTTCCTTAAAAAATTATACACACTTGCTTGTTTTTGTAGCCTGTTTTGGCTTCTCGGTATCCGCCAAGTCACACTGCTTAATCAGGATGCACGAGCATGCTGCTGAGAAACGCCTGATATCAATTACTCACCTCTATATTTTATTACAGCTGTGACATACATCTGTCTGATGTCATACCCTGGATTTCACATCTGATGAATCATAATAATCACAACACTGTCTAAGTTTGGGATTAGTCTATTTGTTTGTGTACTGCAATTAAGTTCATCATGATCAAATACAATCTGATCAAATAAAATCTGTTATACTCCATTCTGTCACCCAGCCACACACACACAACTTGATTGAATTGTGGGTGTAACCCAACAGCTCAAGGGGTGGAGCTAAAACTGTTTAGCTAAATTTATACTAAATTTATTGCAAATGTCATATGAGGTTTTCAAAGGTTTTCTCTGGTGTCTCGCACTTTTTCTCTGATTGATGGCGCACAGGAACCTGGCCGCAAACTCACTCATGCACATCGGCTGGAAGGTCTTCCACTCGCTTCCTCTGCTGAACCTGTGAGTGCAATCTTAAACTTTTTCGAGAGTTCTTCAATGGTTCTTTGGGTATTTAAGAGTCTTCTAGAAAACTTTAGAAGCTTTGTGGAAGGTGAAAGTTGTAGGATTCTACAGAGGACTGTTTTATGTTCATGTCTAAAAACACAAAATGGCTTCATTATTCACTCAGAAAAAAAATAAAGCAAATGCTATTCTGCATTAGCTTATGTTACACTTTGCTTTGGTTTTTACTTGCTAAAATTAAAATACAAAAGTTCATGCAGTTTTGGTTGTGTTGGTTTTTGCTCCAGAGTCTATATAGCCACAGTCATTTGAAAATTATATTACATACTATAAACTTTAACTCTGGAAAAAAAAGTTTCATTAATGTCAACAAATACGTATTTGAACCTTGGACTCTCCCACATTGAGGTTCCAAAAATCTGAACATCATTAAAGCCATTATTAAAAATGGAAAGTATATAACACAACTGCCTAGAGGAGATCATCCACCAAAAGTCAGTGGTAAAGAGGGGATTAGTCAGAGGAACAACCAAGAGACCAAGGTAACTCTGAAGGAGCTGGAGAGATCCCCAGCTGAAATGGGAGAAAATGTTCAATACAACCATAAGCTGGACCCTACACTAAGCTGGAATTGATGGAAGAGTGGTGAGCCATATGAAATCCTGTTTGAAGTTTGCTGAAAGGTATGTTGGAGACTCAGCAAATGGGTTCTCTGTTCTGATGAGACCAAAACTGAAATTTTTGCTCTTGGTAAAAAGCTATACATTTGGCAGAAACTCAACACTGCTCATCAAGCATGCTATTGTCAAGTCCAAGACTAGGACCAGCCGAGATCAAGCCAAGACCAAGTTCTAATTTGGTTGAGATCAAGTCCAGATAAAAGCGAGACCACGTCATGATCGAGACCGAAAACCATCAAATCCTTTTCAAGACCAAGCCTTTATTTCAACTAGTTGGCTTCAGTTCATTCATTGAGTCAATGACTACACTGTTTTCTGAAAGAAGGAATTTCTTCTTGTCAACATTTCTGCCTGCGAAAAGAAAAGACAAAATGACCAGTATCTTTACAAACTATCCAAACCAAGACCAAGATCGAGACAAGTCCAAGTACAAATGCCAATAATCTGAAAAAAGCTCAAGTCAATACACAAACAGGCTCAAGACAGTCCTAAAGCTGAAAACAGCATCCCCACTGTGAAGCATGGTGGTGGTAGCATCATGTTGAGTGTTACCCTTGGCCTCTTAGTTGCTTCTCTGTCTAATCCGCTCTTTGCCGTGTCACTGACTTTTGGTGGACAGACGCCTGTAGGTGAAGGTGTGGTCTACACTCACAAAATGTCTTTTTTGTTCATTAATCTCTAAGTAGTTCCACTTTTGGAAGCTAAGAACACTTCATTACCAAAGAACCCTAAAGGAACTCTTTTTCTAACTGTGTATATTTTCTCCATTTAATAGATAACATGAATAACACACATCCAATGTGTATCTAATCAAACCAAGAATAAATCACGTTTCACCTTCTCAGGGTTCTGAGGGATAACCCCCTTACTTGCTCGTGCGGCCTGTACTGGCTACAGCAGTGGCAAAAGATGAAGCGAGCCGACATCGACAGCCAGCAGAGCTGCTCGTACAATGGCAGCAGCATTCTGCTCGACAGCTTTGTGATGGAGAACTGCAGTAAGTGCATATGTTAGGAGGAAAACTTGGATTTATGTCTTGATTCATGATGTCTGCAACCCCAGTCCCCTGTTGTTCAGGTGTTCCCAAGGTGTCCATCACCGCTCCAGTTCTCACCATTAAGGAGGGTGGAAATCTGACGTTTGAGTGCCAGGTCACTGGCGTTCCAGTGCCTAGAATTAGATGGAGGACGGAGCACCTTCATTCCACTTTTATTCTGCAGGTACGGTGTAATGTTACTATGAAACCTTACAGTCGTCAATGTCATTAGCCATTTTTTTAATAAATGAAAAATAATCATTGGCAAATTGCTGTTGGATAAAAAGAATCTGTTTATAGTTATGTTTAATGTTTTGGAACGTTCATGAAACAGGTTAGTTCCTGCTCTCGCTTATGCTATAGGAGCTATAAACACTCTTTCCCTCACCAGCCTATTTATTTTCTCTATCTTGAAGTTAATAAGACAAATAAAACAAAATGCAGCTTGCCATGTTACCGTGGAAACGTAACGTCAACTCCTCTGTCCTGAAGATGTCCGAGAAGTTTAAATCTGTAAAAAGCCACAGATCTATCACTGGCTGTTACAAAGAGCTAACACTGGAGACTCCTTCCAAAAAAAAGCACACTATTGTTGTTTTTTCAAAGGTTGTAGTCCTTGCCCCTCCCTGTTTCTCCCTATGCAAGAAATTTGTGTTGCTATTTACAGAATTACAAAATGAAGAATTTGCAATGCGTAAAATTACGGATTTTGACGAAAAATTAAAAAATTTGAATTTGACTCCATAATCAGGGTACGTTTGTGTTATTACTCTGCCTCTTAACTGCCATTATAAGTGTGTGTGTGTGTGTGTGTGTGTGTGTGTGTGTGTGTGTGTGTGTGTGTGTGTTTAGCGTGGGATTTGGGGCTCCACTTTGGAGCTGGTGCTTCGCCTGTTAAATGTGTCTTATGTGGACAACCTGCACAATCTCACCTGTGAGGCAGAGAATGAAGCGGGCCCGGGAGAGGCGATGGTACAGCTCAACATCGAGTGTAAGTCCATTATTCTAATAAATCCCTGAAATCTGCTCTGCATGAACAACCAAATCCGAATCTGAATCCTGTTTATTTGCCAGGTACATTACAGTAGACTCCCGGGGGGTGCGTAGTGTTCTAGTTTTTGACTTATCCATGTAGATCCTCATGATACTGTATATATATATATCAGCCTTTCAACAAATGTTAACCTTCATAGTCCTCAAGTCTTCATTCACACCTCCATACATTTTGACTTCTGTTTAGATATTAATCAGCTCTTTTCACTGACCAATAATTTTAAAAATGTTGCTGTTTGAAAGCTGATGTTCCATCGATTTTCTCGCATTTCCAGATTCTCACTGCCCATTTATCGTTATTATTGCACCTAGTGGTCAAAATAAGAACTGCAACAAGCGCTAGCAAACAGAGGCCCATTGGGGCTGGAATCACGCTGCCCCATGCTCAAGGTTGCCAGAGTTGCATTTTTTCCCAGCAAAGTGGGCTAGTTTAAAAATACCACCAAGATCATGTTTAATAGCAAATAATCTGAAATAAATGTAAAAGATTCCCACAAACAAAGGCCAAGTCTAAAAGCAGACAGTGTGTCTATGATGCACAGAACCATTTCGGTTGTAAGCTATATTACAAAGTTGGAGAGAGAAAGGAAGATTTACAGAGTGGATAATGCCTGAAATGCGTGCGCACTACGGTGACCTCGTCTCCCACGTAAAGGCTGAGAAAAGGAACAAAAGCGTCTCTCTTTTTTTTTTTCAATACCCAGATCGTTTCAGGGTTTTGCGTGGCTTCTGAGATGTATTTGGGCTGGAAATGTTGTACTCTGGATGACTGTATTTCTCTAGATAGTAGCCTATAGCATAAGTTAAGTGTAATAGCCTCTGGACTCTTTTTTGTTTGAGGCTATGTCATTATTAATGTCATCCTGCTACACCGAAATGTATGATCATGAGCCTCTGCTGAACACAAGCGTGTGAAACCAGAAGAGAGGATTTAATTGCAGCTTGTGACTATGTAGATACGAACAGCATGTATGACGTACATCCTTATCGATGAACAGAGTTAAGCGTTAATAATAACTTAATAACGTTTACAGTGAAACAGATCGTTATCACCTCCTGTTTGGAAAGAAGGACAAACAAAAGTGCTTGACTTCAGACAAATGTATGACTGTCATGGGAGTGATAATGATTGTCAGGGAAATGGGATGATAACTGTCGTCAGATCTTATTTGTTCTCTACTAATGGACTTCTCTCACCCAACCCCCCTCATAGTCCGGAAACATAATTGTGAGGATTGATTGGCAGACGGTAAGCACGCTAGCTGCTAATCCATCAGTAGTGGGCTGCGTCTCATTAACAGCCTCGGCTTAATTACTCCCTAAAACCCAAGTCGAATTCAACTTGTGCTGTACGGTAAAATTAAAAACTCCTTTCAGCAGCACCGGACGAATTAGTTCCACCTCTCGTCTTAACCAGGGACTGACGAGGGCTATTACTCAATTCCTTTAGCTTCGGTGCTCAGGACCAGAGCCTGGAATGAGGAGCGATCTTCTGTCATATGACACAAATGGCTGTGTTTCTTCCTTGCAAAGCACTTTTTGGGAGGCGGGTCACAGGTTAAGAGCAGAGAAATGGTTATAGACGAGCGAACGGCGAATGCCGCGTGCATCAGCAGGTTCCTCGCTGATCCAAGGAACATTTCCGGCATCTGGCATTCACTCGGCGTCTAGGTGCTTCTTGCGGTTAGTTTCCCTAAAAACAGGCTGGGATTTATTATTCATGACAGGTCAACAGGTTTAGAGTGAAGATGGAGTCTATTGATTCATGGGGAAATTATGACACAGCTTCTGAGAAAGCTTCGGGATGCTAATGTTCCCGAATTAGCCTCATTACGGTCGTTTATTACAGAATTAGCTGGAGATGTGGTTACTACAAAAAAACAAAAAAAAAAACACTGCATGGATTTTACTGACACAAGGAAAGTCTTACATGCAAGCTGTCTTTACTTTCAACATTTAACATAAGGATAGTAAAAAATAGATAGATAGATAGATAGATAGATAGATAGATAGATAGATAGATAGATAGATAGATAATATTTAGTTCACTAATTAAAATGGATTTAATTATTAAACTGTTGGTTTTCCAATATCTTACTATTAATAAAACACAGAATATGTATTTTAAAGCTTACAAAAAAAATGATTCATTAATTCCTAATGAATTACTCATTAATTACTTATTAAGCGAATTATTACTCGCTTATGATGGTTTTCTTACCGAACGCTAAAGGACAGTGTTGCGTGTCCGTCTCTCCTCCAGTCCCGGTGAGGATCCTGTTCTTGAAGGAGCCGGAGCAGCAGCATCACTGGTGCTTCCCCTTCGCCGTAGACGGCAATCCGGCGCCGAGCATCAGGTGGCTGTACAACACCACGCCGCTGGTGGAGACCATGTACACCTACACGCAGCTCATCCCGGACTCGGACGACGGCTCCGTCCAACATGGCTGCCTCTTCCTCAACAAGCCCACTCACCTCAACAACGGCTACTACACACTCATCGTGGAAAACACGCTGGGCCGGGACGAGGCAACGGCCAGCGGCAAGTTCATGGACAACCCGTTCGACCCCTTTGACCCTGAAGGCATTATCCCTGGTGAGCACATCAGAAGATAAACATGATGAAGCCTTTCATGAGCAACCTTTAATGTAACGTCAACATCAAAAACATGATTGTTCACTCTTCTTGGGTGCCTAATGTATAATCTATATAAGATAATATATAAAAGTTTCATTTTCTTAAACATTCCCAATTTTCTGTTTAAGCAAAGACTGAGAATTTGGTAAATTCATGATTGATGGGCGGGGCTACGTACCCAGTTAGCAATCTCATTAAATAAACTCAATCGTATGCAAATTACAATAGAGGATGATGATGATGATGATGATGAAGATGATGATGATGATGATGATGATGATGATGTGGCTAATCATTGACTTTTAGCCACAAAGCCTATGTGCGATATCAGCCAGCTAGCAACCGTAGCTAACCCTAGTAATGAAATAAAAACAACAATCTTTTTTTTTAAACAGTTTTTACTATTTGTTTGAAACTAGCAATGCTCAAGCTATGAACTCCTTGCATAGAAAACTGGGTCATTTTTTTATGCTGGACTGCAATTGCAATTTGTGAGTTTTTTAAAGGAAAAAGCAAGTTTTATTGTTTTCTTAATGAACTGAAATTTCAGTAATCAGAGTGGAGCTAATCAGCTGAAGCACCACTCAGTGAGAACACTACCTGAGAATGGAAAAATGACATTTTAACCCTGTCAGATCTCTTGAATAACAGCATAATTACATAAAAAAGAACAAAGGATAATCATTTCTGTCTTTTTCTTTTCCCTCTGACACATGCCAGTGCTAACCAGTGACCCAAGTAAGTCCTCAAAAATTCAATTTCCCAATTCTTCTCCATTATATTTGAATCTTTTGTGTTAGATTATAGAGTCCACTAATCTAGACTGAATTAAATCCACATTTGCCCCGTTTATTTCAGCAGTGCCTACTAACCAGTCGACCGAGGACGTGACAGAGAAGCTGGAAAGCCGGCTGCTTGGGGTGAGAACGTGACGAGTGCAGGTTCTAGCAGATGCTAAACATCTCCTCGGTGGTTGGGAACTCATCGCTGGGTTGTTTTTGTGTGTGCAGGTGTCTGTTGCTGTGGGTCTGGCCGTATTCGCTTGCACCTTCCTGCTCATCATGGTGCTGGTGATCAATAAGTGCGGGCAGCACTCCAAGTTTGGCATCCATCGTAAGTCTGGAGTGATCCATCCGTTGTACACAGAGAAATGATCTGATTTTAATATCAGCACACTGCACACGACTACAATGTTGTATTTATTAGAATAATTAAAGACATGCTTTTTGTCTATAAAAAAACAACACACAACTCTTCTTACCATGCTACAGAGGAACCGCAAAAAGTTACAGCTTTACCTGAAACTGGAGACTCCTTCCTTAAACGTCTCCTCGCAGAAAACTTCACCACATCGATATGAAAGATCACACCTGCTTACGTTTCAGCTGTTACTCCAGAAAAGATGGCGCATTAGAACGAGAGCGCTGATATGAACTTGTGATGTGCAGCTGCGGTACGGTCGGGGCTGCCGTTAGAGAAAACTCATCAACACAATCCAGAAAGTGATACAAGACGACAACATGTAGAAATCAATCCGAAACACACAATCTCAGTAAAAGCACACGGCTGAAACACCTCATGCTTTTACCGTTCCGTAACTCGAGCTCTTTGGCTGGACACGCCGTTGCTTTTTAAGTAATGCAGCAGTGGCGGCAGCAGCGGCGGCGGCGATATACGGTTTCCGCTAGAGCTGTGAGTTTGCTCATGGTCAGCCTAACAGCCTAGCGATGTGCTGCCAAGTCTTAATTACAGTTTGCGAAAGTAAAGAGCGCGAGGAGAGGCAGCTGAACACGAGCCATTAAAGAAAAGTGATGGAGCCGAAGCTTTTGAGTCACCAAAGTGCCTAAGTGCAACCGACTGCCTCAGATCTCACATCTCAGATCTCCTGCCTCCTGCCTCGAGGCTCCAAATCTATTCGAATTTGTGAGATAGTTCAGATTTTTGTCGTAAACATTTTTCGCAACATTTTCTATCAAGCCTGTATGTACTGTGTATCGACTCTGGGTTACATTCATAACGTTATAATGCATTTTTTAAAGAGCTAAAATGATTTTTTTTATCAGCTGTGCTTGTGTAAAAACACTTTTTTCGGTTCCCTTTTTGTGTTAACAGGGTCATCAGTTCTAGGGAAGGAAGACGACCTGGCTGTCTCGCTTCGCTTCATGAACTTCGGGGCGAGTCCTCCTTCCTCCGATGAAGGCATGCTGGACTCCGGGCTCTCCAGCTTTGTGGAGAACCCACAGTACTTCTGCGGCATCATCAAAGACAAGGACATGTGTAAGTCGATTATTTTCCTATGACATATTCCTGATTTTTCCTGCTTCTGAAATGTGAAATGTGAGGAATGAATCATTGCAGGTGTGCAGCACATTAAGAGGCAGGACATCATGCTGAAGTGGGAGCTGGGAGAAGGAGCTTTCGGGAAGGTTTATTTAGCCGAGTGTGCTAACCTCTGTCCGGACACGGATAAGATGCTGGTGGCCATAAAGGTAGAGTGACTCAAAACAGAAGCCTTTTACAGACAACACACACACACACACACACACACACACACACACACACACACACACACACACACACACTCTGCCACTCAGTACAAGAAGAAGCAAATATGCAACCAGGGTGTCATACAACTGAGAGCAAAAGTTAGCATACCCCTCACCCCTCCTCCAGGTGTACAAACTTTTGCACTCGACTACACAATACATAAAACATTTTATATGTTGAATAAAAGCTTGCTCTCAGGTATAGTAATACAGTCAAACTCATGCAGGACTTCACAAGCATACAATAACATGACAGGGACTGTAGAATTGAGTGCAAAAGTTTGTACCCCCCTTTTCTTTCTCTGTGAGTTCATATATATATACACAGAGAGAGAGAGAGAGAGAGAGAGAGAGAACGTCATGTTCTAACAGAATTTTGCCATCGAAATAATGTTAAAACATTACAGCAGCTGAGTCTCAGTCAGTAGAACTCAAGCTCAAAAGTTTGCATCCCATTTCACACGCTCATTTTGGTGTTTAATGACCTCAGCGTTGAAACAGTCAGTGCAGGTAAACCATGAGAAATTGCCGATCAAACATGATCTAATACAGAGAATATTGTGATCAATGGAAGAAGACACCAAGACATGAGCAGAGAGTGGGACAAAAATAACTGCAAGAGAAATCTGCAAAAAAAAAAAAAATCCTAATGGTTTCATTATTTATTAATATCTTGTTATACACTTGTGGACTATTGTTGCTACTTGCATTAGAGAAACCGTCTGATTTTAATGTCTTCTTGTTCATTCATTTAGGAAGGGTGTGCGAAATCTTGCTCTCAAAGCAGGTTCTTGACTGTTTTTTCTCATCTAGACTCTGAAGGACGCCAACGAGTCGACTCGACAGGACTTCCAGCGTGAGGCCGAGCTCCTGACCGTGCTCCAGCACGAGCACATCGTCCGCTTCTACGGGGTGTGCACGGACGGAGAACCTCTCGCCATGGTGTTCGAGTACATGCGGCACGGCGATCTCAACCGCTTCCTCAGGTCAGTAGCTGGAGGTTTTGTGTCAAAATGTGATCTTAAATGGCCGCAAAATGATCGGTGAACGTCCGATCCCACTGCTTCACCTCAAAAACCACACTGACCATGCTAAGAAGCTAAACACAGCTAGTGTAAATGCCTGTAATCGACGCAAAACGATGTGGTTTCTTCTAACGAATTTGTCTTTTTTTAAGGTCATACGACTTAAGCATTAAAGCTGGTCCTATTACTTTTCCCTCTGGCTGATCTTGACAGACAGCTCAAAATATTCTTTGGCCAATTTCACAAACCTTCTGCGTAAAAAAACCTGAATAGCTGCCAGCCGTATAGAATATAAAACCATTAGCGAGTACTCTAATAGATCTGAAGTATGGTAAGTGGTTAGTTAAAGTAGATAAAGCCTCCATCAAGGAGCATGTCAAAAGAACTTTTTATGAGGGTCTATTAAAATATATTTATACTTGTCACAATCACAAAGGAATCATGGTAATGGTGCAATTTTGTCAAATTGCAAATCCAAGCTCGCAAAAAAAAAGTTACCATCAATCTTAGACCTAATCTTTAACTTTATCAGCATGTACAAGTTGGTTCATCCATCCACATTTCAGCAATCACTCCAAAACCTTCCTTATGACTTGGTTCCTCCAAATTTCAACAAGTTCCTGGCCCCCTAACCACATCAGCACCAAGCGCCATGGCTACGCATAGAGGAGCACTGTACACTCCATCCAAGCTGCATTCATCTCTCAAACATGATGAAATGTGTGAGCCTGTTGGACGGTGGTGGGAAATGAAGAGACCATATGTCCAGCACAGAGGAGTCTCAGTGACATGTCCAGTGCGCAAAGATCTAGTCTGCCAGGTGGTCCTGAGGCCAGATTGGGAGTGGGGGGGACACATGCTGTTGAGGAGGTGGAAATCTCATTTTGAGTAGACAGTCCATGGATGGAGTCTCCAGGCTGTGCAACAGCTGCTGCTCTCCTGCCACCTGCCTTATAAACGAATAGTAATGGCATTGGGGGATCTCTGAAGAACAAGGAAAAAGCCAGCAAGTGACAGCATGGATAGGCAATAATAGTAGGATGAATGGAGATATTGCAGAAGGGGGGAGCTTTGCTCAGTCTGCTCAGCAACTCTATAACATTAATGAGTTAGGGGAAGCCAGAATGGGGTTTGGTAGGAGGTTCCCCATCAAGATGGATTTTAATATATGAAAAGTCTGTCAGAAGTTGCATGCTTGGTCATGATTGTGATGAATCTGCCAGTTGAGATGTAGATTTACTGTGCCATTATGTTTTGTAAGCTTCAATCCCTAAAATCTAAGACCATAATGCAAGAATACTCACTTGTAAATGAAGGTAGCATTCCCTCTTTTATTTAGCGTGAAGCTACATTGATTCCAAGAGAAGCTCATTTAGCTGCTCATTTGGCCAATGCTTGTCTCTAAAGCCACTTAAGCCTGGATCGTACTTGCTTTTAACTATGCTTACACGTACACTAAATGGCTGCCTAAGCTATCCTGTGGCAATTTGGCATGTTGCTTGAGCAAATCTTCAGACATTAACGATATGGACCTGAATGGTGCAATACCAGCATAAATATTGGGGGCAGTGTAGCACCACATGGCACGCTATCTGCAACCGAGTAAACAAACTAGCGCTGGGTCTCAATTTTAAAAAAACTTGCATGTAGTCTTCAAACCTACCAAAATGTCTATCTTGCATACCAGTCTTCTGGATCTTCTAGATTAGTAAATACTTTTGAATTGAAGGTCAGAGTTTTTTGATGGCAATGTTGGAAAGTTTTTTTAAGGAAACCGATGTACATAAAGTATGCAGGTGAGTGTTGGAACGATGGTATGCATCAAGTATGAAGTAGGCATTACAACTGAGACAGGATTCACAGAGCGGTTGAATGGTAAGAATCTTGCTCAAGCGGTTTGGTGGTGCTGGGACTGGAACTCACAGCCTTCTGTTCATTCGCCCAAACCTTAAACTCTGAGCCAGCACTTCCTGTTATTCCAAGAATGGCCAATCATTGATCAAGTGCAACCGTTTGACTTAAGACATACCAAGAACATTGAATATTCGTTGACTTATATATTACTGGACATGTGTGGAAGACTAGAAGTAGAAGAAACACGTCCCGAGTACCAGGTCTACGAGCGATCCTGGACGAGGTAAAGATGCCTCCGATGGGTCAGCTGACCCTGTTGCAGATGCTCCAGATAGCAGCCCAGATTGCCTCCGGTATGGTGTACCTGGCTTCACTCCACTTTGTGCACAGAGACCTGGCCACCAGAAACTGCCTGGTCGGTGAAGGTCTCGTGGTGAAGATCGGTGACTTTGGCATGTCCAGAGACATCTACAGCACTGATTACTACAGGGTTGGTTCAAATTCTTGTTAATCTCTGCTGTTCGTTTAAGGGATGAATGTAGGGTGAAATCGTTTGGGTTCCTCAAAGGTTCTTCTGGGTGTTGCTTATATATTGTTCATGGTCTATCGTTCCTTACCTCTCAGGTCGGTGGAAGAACCATGTTACCTATTCGTTGGATGCCTCCTGAGAGCATCATGTACAGAAAGTTCACCACAGAGAGTGACATCTGGAGCTTCGGCGTGGTTCTATGGGAGATCTTCACCTACGGAAAACAGCCGTGGTATCAGCTGTCCAACAGCGAGGTACACCATGGAAACATACAGAAGGGTCTAAAACTCTGGATCCATTATTAACCACTGTTTTAATTTCATTCATAGGGTTTAGTGATATTATATTTCTCAAATCAGCTTATATCATAGTACATTTCAGACAGCTTTGAGATTTATAACACTGTTCGGTGATGTTTTTGTGAATTACAAGCTGAAAAATTGTTCATATTAAATACATTTTTATAAATGACACAAAACAGCTTTGATAGTGGACTCGGAGCTGAAAAACCTGAATATTTCTGTCAAAACTGTACATTATTTTTGAAATTATTGCATTATTGTGATTTATTCATTCTTTAGTTATTCTTTATAGGGAAGATGTCATTAGAAATGAATTGCAGGATGCCGATAACTTTTTTTTGTTGTTTTGTAGACGTTAAAAAATGCCTAATGCTTAGGGAAAAAAAACATGCTGCTTCACACAGTATTTTTAAGCTCAAACTACTATACACACACACACATATTCGCTCGTTTTTTATTAAGGTGCCAATATTATATCTGTACGTCATTATAGTCTTTAACACTAATCACCAGCTGAACAGTGTTGGGACTAAAGCAACTTGATTTCCTGTCAAATTTTCCAAAATGTGATTGTAATGACATCTTTCTACCTTTCCGCTGCTTTCCTATCGCTCCTAAGTGCCAGGTAGAGAAAAAATACAAATAAAAATAATACGTAGTCGCGAATATAAATAATGCCACTAAATAACAAATGCCAGGTAGATCATTATGGTTTATGTACAGGTGTGTAAACACGCTGCGATTGAGGGAAGTGAGAGACGTTTTTTGTGCTGGAGGAAAGGAAATGATGCGTATTAGGCTGCGGTGCTTTGCAGGGACGTGTGTTTTTGAACAGGACAGAACAACAGTGATGTCAGGTACAAACACAAGCCCTTGAATGTGATCAGTCTGCACTCTTATGCACTCATAACAGAGCAATCGATGGATTTATCAGTATTATGAACAGCCCAGACCTCTCAGATTAAAGACTGAGAAGTGGACTCTACGTGTGACCGCAGCTGTGCCATTACGGGAGAGAAGCCTCTCTTCTTTCAAGATCAGGGTAGATCGCTTTTCCCGTTTACTCGATTTTTATCCGATTAGGCCCGATCTTCACCCTGCGCCGACGTCGCCTAACCTCGTTAACCTAATCCTCGCCGACTCGTAATGGACAGGGATAATTATAGAGATTGTAATTGGAAGGGTCGTGGATAGAAAGCCCGTGACTTTCCATCCAGAATTTCGGAAGGGTCAATGCGAATCTTTGTTAATTCATCCGAGTGATTGATAGGCCATTTCGGCATGATGTAGTGGACTGCTGATGGAAGAGTACCGTACCATTCAATTACTCAGAGGCGATGCCTAGAGGCTGGGGTGGGACGGACGCTCGCTCTGAAGTCACCGGCTCTGGAAGGGTTAACCAGTGACAAAGCTTATTCTCATACACCGTGACAGTGATCAATGCAGGAATGATGCCTGAGGAACTCTCACACACACTTCAGTGACACGACACACAGACCTGTGTTTGTCTGAACTCGTATCTAAAGCTGGAGCCTCAGTTACACAGAGTTTCTTTCTTAAACTGCAAAAAAAATTACATCTCAGCAAGTGACGATCTGTTAAATAGAGTCAAATGTATCTAGAATTTCCTGTTATTATATTACAATAAAGCAAATATAAGCCTGAAATAGTCTCGTTCTGGTGACAGATAATTTTGTTAATTCTACGTACTTGTTTTTAGAAAGAAGCAAAATTATCTGCTGGTAGAATCAGAAAAACTTAAACTTCAGATTATATTCAAGACATTTTCACTTGCTAAGGTCATTTTCAGCAGTGTACTTACGTAATACTGTTTGGACAACACTGCAAACATATATTAAATATAGTCCAATTATATAGTTTTCCTACTAAAAGATTACAGTTCACCAAATATAAGATTATTAAACCTATTTCTATACATTGTTCTAATTTCAAGCTTTAAACTTTATTATTATAGTTCCAGATCATTTTGCTTCTTTCTAGAAATAGATCCAGACTATTTCAAGCTTGAAATTAGTAAAAAAAAATGTATAGAGACAAGTTTAATAATCTTGACTATATTCAAAACATTTTCATCAGATGAACCATGTTAATAATGCTTTCATTTGACTTTTGGAAAGTGTCCAATCTTCTCTTTGGGAACTTCGTTCTGCTGTTTTACTCAGAAGCCTCTCTGAGAACCCTGGAAACTTTAAGGGTTTCTGCAAAGAGACAAAGTGAAGATCCCTTCAGACT
This sequence comes from Pangasius macronema, assembly GCA_037577455.1. Taxonomy (NCBI): domain Eukaryota; kingdom Metazoa; phylum Chordata; class Actinopteri; order Siluriformes; family Pangasiidae; genus Pangasius; species Pangasius macronema. The sequence goes on along the minus strand of CM074966.1, from coordinate 1,450,159 downwards.
GTTAGAAAGAAGTTACTAAATTCTACCTTACTTTATCACTGCGCTGGAACCATCACAGCACTTCTTACCAACAATCCCAGAGCCATCCGTAACCGTACCTCGTCCCGGAAGTAGGCGGAGTTCCTCTGGAGGTTATCAGACCTGAGTAGTAAAATGCTCCTTGAAACAATTTTGAAATGAAAATCTCTCATTCGATGTTAAATGCCCGAATTATGATGATGTGAAAATAAACAGGAGCGAACGTTCACTTGCTGGACACACACACACCCAAACACATCCAAGGGTGCCAATACTTTAACCTATAGTGAATGGACAGAAGGGTTTGAATGCAAATGTTGTCATGAATTTTACTTTTAGTCTGCTACTGAAGATTTTCGTTTAACTAGAGAATCAGTTCCAGTCCTAGACGATAATCAGGACGTCTGTAATTTAGGGTATTAGTCACTTCTGCAGAAACCCTGAACCCTGACTGAACATTTGGCTCATGTGCAGGCGATCGAGTGCATCACGCAGGGCCGGGAGCTGGAGCGGCCGCGGACGTGTCCTAAAGAGGTCCACCAACTCATGCAGGGGTGCTGGCAGAGAGAACCGCAACAACGTCTCGTCATCAAGGAAGTCTACAACCGGCTGGTGGCCCTGGTCAAGAACCCTCCGGTCTATCTGGACATCCTGGAGTGAAGCAGATCTGCAGAGGGACGGCTGGAGGTTTGGGTCCAAGAGACAAATTTGTGGAGAGGAAAAGAGACAGAGGGACTGCAGAAGATCCAAGAGTCCCTCGTTCTGTGTTCGGTCAAACTGAGCGTCCATCAGGACCATTGAGAAGGACAAAGTTGGCCAGAACATTTCGTAACTCCAGAATAACTCCTTCAGTCTTATGAAATCAGGAAATCGAATCGAGTCAAATCCCCTCTTTCGTTCAAGCTAGCGGGAGAAAGTTCGCATTTTATTTTAAAGTTAAAGGCAGGAACATAAATCACCGCTTTATTGTGATCTGTGTGTCTTTTTTCCTCCTATAAGTCACGTTGCGGTGTTTCACAAGCTCGCAGTGTCGTGCCAAGTCGTGCATCAGAAAGTTCACACGTCCCTTGTATTGCAGTTGTGAATATTCGCTGTATTATATAGAAACATGTTATGAGTGCACTAAATCGCATGTATTGGACTTTCCTTATTCTTAAACAGCACCTTTTCACAAACCCCTGTATGTATTTAACCCCAAGCCCCTGTTAGTTCATTTGCACACACAGTTACACAGTGACACACAGCTACACACACACACAGCTACACACACAGTTACACACAGCTACACACACAGGTACACAGGCACACAGCTACACACACAGGTACACACACAGCTACACACACAGGTACACAGGCACACAGCTACACACACAGGTACACACAGCTACACACACAGGTACACAGTTACACACAGCTACACACACAGGTACACAGGCACACATACAGTTACACAGGTATACACACATGGATACACACAGTTACACACACAGTTACACACACAGCTACACACACAGGTACATAGGCACACATACAGTTACCCAGGTACATACACAGGTACACACACAGGTTCACAAGTACAGCAGTACACAGACAGGTACATACATACACACAGGTACACAGTTACACACAGCTACACACACAATCACACATAGGTACACACACACACACACACACACACATAACTGTGTCGATGATGTGAGAAGTTGAAATGTCTGTGCTACAGGTTTGTATATTTACTTTTTTCTCTGCACTTATTTTATATCATAAGCTAATTTTCTTCATTAACGGCTTAAATGACATTTAAACACTCTGTATATAAAATGCTAAATGTTTCTCAGTGCTAATTTGGCAGAAATGTACATTAAACTGACAAACAGACTTTAATCAGAGTGTAAATAGCGCTGCTGCTCTTATACGGACAATTTATAACGTGTGGAGTTGTGATTCAGACACAGCACACGCTAACTGTGCGCAGACCTTCATCCCTTCTGTAGCACCGTGAGCTGGTTAATGAGGCATCCTATTCACACACACACACACACACACACACACACACACACACACACACACACACACACGGTAGACTCACTGAATGCTAATTAAAAGCTGTCAGTTTTTGCTGATGCTTTTTCATCTGTTTAAAGAACAAGCATACAAAAAAAATGGGGAAAAAAACAGAGAAAACTTTATTTATATTATTTTTAAGAGTTTTGAACATTTACAACTTGCTCTTCTTAAAAACAGAAAACTCTACCTTTTTTTTTTGTAAAAAAAAAAACAATCTGGCTCCTATTTCAGTTTAAATTTTAATCTCAGTGGTCAGTTTCTTCCTTTAAATGTAAACGTCATCGAGTGCAAAAGTTTGTGCACCCCAGGACAAAATAAAGACAAGGAATTTTTAATTATTGCAACAAGACATTTAGTGTTTCATAGATTTTTTTTTTAAGTGTATTATTAGTTAAGCTACAAAAACGTAGTAGCTTAATAGTTTAAAAACAAACACAAACATGACATCATTTAATAATCTTTCTGGACGTTTCTGAAATATTCTCCAGCTTGTTTTCCCTTTTTTGCCTTTAGAGGAAAGTAATCAGTGACACGGTGGTGTGATGAAGCGGAGGGAATATTTCCACTCTGAAGCTGCATGTCCTGAGGTGTTTTATTCCTCTTATACCACAGCAATTTGCCAATGATTACAACACTTTTTATCCGTTTATAGTTACAGTATATAGTTAGACAGCTGCAGTTATTGTTAGCTGTCTTTAAGCGTAGTAAACTCCTCTGTCCTGAAGATGTCCCAGCTTTATCTCTGACACTGGAGACTCCTTCCATAAGCGTTAAATAAACACATTTCTCCTTACAGGAAAAAACTTCATACCATCGATTTTTTTATCTGTTTATATTTAGCGTCCACTGTACATGTGAATGAGCGGTTACTACGGAAACGATGACGTATCAGAACGAGGGCGTTAATATAAACCTGATCTGCGGCTGCACTACTGTCAGAGCTGCTGTTACAGAAAATTAATCAACACCTTCTGACCAATCAGGATCCATACATTTAATCCATACATTTAATCCAGCAGACGTTTATAAGCCATAAATATCCCACAGCTCGCAGGTTTATGGCCGTGTTATTTTCCAAATCAAGTGCAAAAACAATGACAGGAAATAAGACCAATGTTGTTGATTATATCAGAAACACAGACAGCGCAGTTCTCTGTTCACAGGAGAGGCCCGCCCCTCAGACCTGCCCCTCAGACCTGCCCCTCAGACCCGCCCCTCAGACCCGCCCCTCAGACCTGCCCCTCAGGTCCACCGCTCAGACCTGCCCCTCAGACCTGCCCCTCAGGCCCGCCCCTCAGGCCCACCACCTCAGACCCGCCCCTCAGGCCCGCCCTTCAGGCCCGCCCCTCAGACCCACCCCTCAGAGCCGCCCCTCAGACCTGCCCCTCAGGACCGCCCGTCAGGTCCACCACTCAGACCCGCCCCTCAGACCTGCCCCTCAGGTCCACCACTCAGACCCGCCCCTCAGACCTGCCCCTCAGACCCGCCCCTCAGGCTTGCCCCTCAGACCTGTCCCTCAGACCTGCCCCTCAGGCCCGCACCTCAGGCCTGCCCCCTTTTTTTTAAGGAAAATATAAATGTAATGTAACTCATCCCCAGAATCACTTGAGACCGTTTGAGACTGTTTGCTGTCTCTGGTTTAATCTTTACACTTTTACACTGAATATTCCAAAATTAAATAAAACAAATTGTCTCAAACTCCAGTGAAGACGCTTCGCTCTTTTTTTAATTGAACACTGAAATTATTTAATATTAATATTAAATTAAATATAAAATTATTAAAATTAAAATATTAAATTATTCGTAGTGTTCAGCGGATCAAATCAACTTCAGTGTAGAAATATAATTTTACTGTTTTCGCTCCCAATTAATTAATGAATTCGCTTCTTTAATATTTACTAAAATATTAAAATATTTTGTTATTAACCTTCGATAATTCAAGTCAAATCAGTGTAGAAATAATGTTTATACCTTTAATTTGACCTTTTTACCTTTCATTTTTTTTCTCCCATGGATTTGTTCCTGTCTTATTTATTTATTTGTTTGTTTATTTCTTCCTTCCTTCGTTCTCTTTTCTCTCTCTCCCTCTGCTAGGAGTTTATGAGGTATTATTAATTTTGCGTATAAGCCACGCGGTTGTGATCGTCCCCACGGGAGCAGGCTGCGGTGGAAACAGCACACTGCACACCGAGAACAATAATCCCCCAGGCTCCTGTACTGGAGGAAGTCCGGAAGGTTCTACAGAAAACGCTCCTCAGGTTCCCTTCCTTAACGACGGTACGCGCGAGTCGTGTAGAGCGTTTTACCTTCACTGTTGCTGAAGTGTTATTCCTCCAGTGTCACAGCAGCTGCAGATGGTAAACATGTTCATAAACACACTGCTCTTTAAATAAATAAATAATCATTCAATCATTAATAATTTCATATGTTTCATGCAGGAATATTTTCCTTCTCAGGAATTTCACAATATCAATGCAATATTTAAAAAAAAATACACATCTCAGTTCACTCTCTAAACACAAAAGCACATTTATTATTATTATTATTATTATGATTATTATTATTATGATTATTATTATTATTATTATTATTAAGGCGTAGCAGTAATTGTACACCACCGTTACAGAAAGCAGTTCAGTCCTTCCTCATCATGCTCCTCTTTTATTTCTCTTTATAGATCAATTCCACTTTCAGGACTTTTAAGACGCAGGTTTTGAATTTTAATTCAAACAATTAATCTTTCCACATGTGGACAGTTTGGAAATAAGTTTATCTGAATGTACAGAATGAGAAAAATCAGAATAATAAACAGGAAACAGGAAGTGCTGGGGAATCGGCAATGCTAATCGTTATTATTATTATTATTATTATTATTATTATTATTATTAAATGATTATAAGAAGAACTCTAGTGTATATAACACTGAAGCAATAACACAAAGATTATTATTATTATTATTATTTTAATCATCAGCACTGATCTATCAGTTTATCTTCCATCACTCTCAGTGTTTCTGGAGCTGAGATTTTGAATTTATTTATTTATTTTAAATTGTTCGGTCCACTCACGCCCCCTTCTGACCACACTTTCAAAATCTGCACACATCAAAAACACGTTTCTGTGTGTTCTCTGTAAAGGAAAAGGACGCAGTGTGTATTTTTACACACGTTACACATTTAACCTCACACACTAACACATTCAGCACATTTCTGTTCTCTGAATGCAGCAGAAACACAATCGAAGAGTTACTAGTGCATTTTATTTAGAAATTTCACTGACAATCACACACACACACACACACACACACACACACACACACACACACACACGAGTTATAAAAATACTTTATTGGCGAATGTAAAAACGGGGAATTAATCAGTGTTAAAGCTGATTATAGTCACTGTGCTGTATTACAGTAACAGGGTTATCGGCGTACATCAACAGCACGAATCTAATCTCATTTTAATAAAGTTACAGATCAATTTTAAAAAAAAAACAAAAAAACATTTTGGAAATAAAACCTGCCTTTGCCGTTTAAGCTTCGTGCTCTCCAACTCCAACGCCTCACACACCTGCCCTGTCGAGTGAAGCCCATTTCCTCATTAAATAAGTATTTAAACAGGTTTTAAACTTCGTCTTATTTAACAGACTGAAGGCAGACTCTGACATTTTAACACACACACACACACCGAAACCTAAAGTTTCAGGACATGGCTACATAACACGACCCCTTACACACACCGCTTCAGCACAAACATCATCCAAACCCACAGACGCGCATGAACACGTGTTTAAATCGACGTTTAAAATAATCAGATGTACAAAAAGGTCATTTTGGTGGAGCAACACGAGGCATTTCAATTTCACCACTGAGCACCGAGTCATTTACTGACTGCTGAAGAACAAAACACCAAACAAAAAGGAAGAAAAGAAAAGAAAAAAACCCTGAATGTGTGTGTGTTTGCTTTTCTGGAGTTTTTGGATGCAACAATTAATTGAACTGAGTGAATATTATAATTAATAACATAAAACTCTGACTTTGAAAAATGAATATAAATGAGAAGAAAGAATAATTAACTAGAAATCAGTCAGAACCAAAATAAAAGAGGAATAAGAGGAAAAAATTGAAATGCTTTGTGCAATTGAAAAATTCGCATGTGAGTTTTGTACAGTTGATTATTTTTATTTTATGACTGAACTGTTCGCTGGATTTGAGACGAATGATTTAATTCAGTATATTTTCTATAAATCAAATTTAAACACAGAGATCACTGCTCAGGATTTCTGCTGTAGATACATTAAACACGACGCCACGTCACCATCTCAGCACTTACTACTGCCTTCCTTCATCAGCCCAGAAGCCCTTTCCAACTCCTACTGAAGCCTGCAGCTCGCTAGACCAGCTTATAACAGCAGGTTATAACAGCAGGTTATAACTGCACACGCAGTGTTAACAAGCGTTAATGAACCTAATCATGGAAATGAATGAAGCTTTAGTGCGCTTTACGCTGCCAGGTCGGGCTTTTCAAACCCCACGACGCTTCAGGATCCGCGTCCGAGCCGTAATCCTGCGGCTGTAGCGTTTGTTCAGGTTACGAAACAATTACGAAGCTTCTGACGGAAAACGAAGCGGAATATCGTCGCCATGACGCCTCAAACCTCCGCCAAACAAATGAGGACAGAGCTTCAACAAGACGCTTCAGGATCGGACAATCCTTTAATTCTATCGTCTTTTTTCCTGCCCAAGACTCAAGAGGTTTAAAAACTTTTGACTGGCAGTATGTGTGTGTGTGTGTGTGTGTGTGTGTGAGTGTAAATGAGTTCGCTGCTCATTTACACTCGTCACTGGTTAGTAGCACCTTTACAGCCCCGGTCATAGCAGCGTCATGAAACGTGGTTGATCCCCAAATATGTCTTTACTCTAGACATGAACGTGTTTTGAGCGTGAACACTGAGGACTGTAAACAACACGTCTTACAAATTTAAAAAAAAATAAACACACACTCACGACGCGGTGCCGCAACCGGATGCTAGCATGTGAGCTTTTTGCATCAGTGTTTCCGCTAAAACGTTCATGTTTCTGATGTAGATACGGAGAAAAAAATGCTGACAATCAGCGATTATCGTTTCCTTCGAGAGTGAACACTGAAAATAAAAAGAAATAAATCTCTTCATTCATGATTTTCAGCTAATGTTGGTCCGCTCTACCCAAACACGTCGCTACTTCGGCTGGAATTATGAGTCTGTAGGCACTTTACCTCCCACCTACCACCTCAGGGTGGTGCTCATAGCACTACATAACACTGACATAAGCCTTTTATGACTGACATAAACCTACACAAGCCTACATAAACATTTATAACGGTTTGTTCAATAAAATAATATCAATAAAAAAATAAATACACACACACAAAAAAAAGCCCTGTTTACGTCGAGATGACATAACACCTGAGCGGAGTGACATTTCTTTGTGTCATAAGACTCTACATTAGTGTGTCATGACAACCGACTGTGATTTTTTTTACAAATACGCATGAACTTTATATTATTAAGGCTCTTAACAAAAGTGTGTTTTTAATTTACCAATTATTTTATTACGAGTGTTATGAATTGTTATAATAGTTCTATGACACCTTAATGGCAGAGGTGTGTATGTATGTATTTATCCCAGGCCCTTTCGTAAAGTCAGGTTAAATGTATTAAATCTCTTCCTATGAAGGCCAAATGTATAACGACTTACAAAAGCATTCACAGTGTTATAACGCATCGATGAAGCATTATAGTTATTTATGACAAGACATTACAGTTCGTAGCATTGTTTATAATGCATTTATAAAATGTTAAAACGTACGCATTATAAAACATTATAACACCATTATATCGTCTCATAATGCTCTATGCGAAGTGGCGCATGGTGACATAACGTGTTATGAACGCTATTGTTTATAATGTGTTAACAATGCATAGTAAAGATAGCTATAAAGTGTAACGCCTTTTCAGAAATAATTATAACAAGCTGTATAATACCTCATGAATGCATTATAACATGTAATGAACATGTTCTTTATTATTAATTGAAAGTTACCAAGAATGTATACACACAGTTAATTGCCACGACTTTCGAGTGTCATAAGGCATCGTGTAACTGACGTAGGTGACGTTATGCCTTCTGAAGGTGACTTATGACGTTTAAATCAACAAACGCAGTCCTGAGGGTGACATCTGATGGAATCAGTCTTTATAAAAGTTTATGTAGGGTTATGTCAGTTGTCAGGAAAGATTTAAGTAGCTTTATAACCACCACCTTTGAGTAAAACGTCACAGGAAATGTCTTACTGCAGAACACTCAAAATGGCGGCTGAATTACATAAGCCCCGCCCAATCGCCCAATCGCCCAATCGCTGCGTAAGAGGTTAGCATAACACGCCTAGCCTATCAGATTCTTACGCAGAAACAGCTTTGTTGCTTTCGTTACGGAGAAAAGTGCAAGTTATAAGCCGTACATTAACGCCATTTATTCGGATTTTAACAGCTACCTGAAATCTGTGTCTGAAGTGTCTACTGATGCGTTTCTGGTTCGTTCAAGTAGATATGATCTTTGTATCCAGAGAAACAAGATGGCTGCCGAGTGCACGGAATTTCCTCGCAGGATTTCCGTGTTGCGCCGAAGTAACTGCGCAGACGTAGCGCAGACGTCTCTTCTTACAGAATCAGCAAGATATGAACCGATACTCTTAATCAATATTAGCATGGAAGGATTTCACTCTGATTAGCCTACATTAGAAACAAATTCCTAGATGATAAATATTTACACTGTAAATCATAACCCTAGGACTGTAAAACGATCGGAAAACGGGAACGCCGAACATCTTCAATCATCAGCTCAACCGGAGAGAAATCCCTGACGCATCCCGCAGTGACGTCGTCCAGTTAGTCGCTGTTACGAGTAACATTCGCATAAATTAGTGACATCATAATCATAATATATCTTGTACATTAAAATCTCTAGAAGGCACTTGTGTTAAAATACAACAAAAAAACTCAGCATTCGCCTCATTTACGCCCCGAGCTTTCTGCAGCGACTGGCTTTAAATACACAGAGAGAGAGATATAGCCTCCATTCCACTGAACAGTTCTCTAACAGAAAGCTCGTAACTTCAGGGCCATCAGCTGAAATACCGAACTATAGAAATATAAAGAACTAAAATAACTATAAAGTGGATGAAGTATGAAGTAGTTTACTGCGTAAGTGCTCAGCTGTTTAAACACGGTTTAAAATAGCGATGCACCGAACTGAACACGCAACAATTCACACGTTTCACTTCAGGAGTCATGTTGAGGAAGCTGCTTTTCTCGTACCATTTCATAAAGTGTATTAAATATAATATTTTATATCGTCTTTTTTTTTTTTAATGAGGATTTTGATGACGATACGATGTCGTGATGAATTAATGATGAGGTGTAAAATACGCGTCTCTGAGAGATCACAGCTGTCGTGATAGAGGACTTTTATTATTATATTATAAACAGGAAAAACTGCTGATATTAATGTTAAAATTTTGGATTTAAATGGTAAGGTTTTACATTTTACATTTATATTTAATCTTTTTCATCTTTTGAGTTTTAAATATATATACATTTTTGTAAAAAAATTTTTAATCTAAACAGTTACTGAAAAAAAAAAAACAGGCCAACAGTCAGGCTTTTAAGAAGTGCTGTTAATTTTGAATATAAATCTATATGAAAAAAAAAAAAACACTTTCGGAGCCGAACCCCACCCCCAAAACGCAAATACAGACAAATCAGTAATAAACGCAGAACCTGTGATTAGTATAAAACGTGCGCCAGTCACTGGTTTGTGCCAGCAAAGATTTTAAAATCTGTCTTAAATCATATTTTGTTTTATTTTTGAAGCAATTTCAGTTGTGTGAAAAGTCGTTCTCATTTTTTATGCATTTGACTGAAGCATTTTTTTTCAATATTTTTGTCCTTTTTTAAAAAAAAAAAACTTTTTAGACAACAAAGGAATTAGATTATTATTATTTTTTTGATAACTTTATATTATAAAATTAGTAACTGATTATTTTGATGATTTTTATAAATGAAATTGATTTTAAATAATTAAAAGAACTTTTTCTCTCTTTTTTTGGCATTGTTACCTTCTATAGTTTATACATCCGATTATTTAAAAAATTAATCTTAAATAATTAAAATAAAAATCTCTGGATTTTTTGGGTTTTTTTTTTTTTTTGCACGATTATATTTTCAAATTAAAAATAAATTAATTTTGGCAGAATTATTGTAAATGAAATGAAATTTCGGTGCATCTCTATTTTCTGAAGAAGTCCCTGGGCCATGTTTAGAGTTTAGAGTTTATGTTTCTGAAGTGCTCGAGGGTTTTACTCGTCTTTCGCGGCGAGGTTCGGCTGCAGCGTGCGGCTCGTGGCGACTCCTTTCTCGGAGCCGAGGTTTGGAGCACGCAGCAGGCTGGCGCTGAACAGGACGATGATGCCCAGGTTGAGCAGGATGCCGAGCGCCAGCGCTCCCAGCGTTCCCAGGAAGGACGGGGCGGCCGAGTGAGCGGTGAGCCAGCTCCGGCGCGACGTCATATCCGCCAGGACGGCCTCCATCTGGAAGTGCGTGCCGATCACGGCGCAGATGTGGAACAGCTGGTGACTGTGACCTGGGAGAGGAAAAGACATTATACATCTGTATATGAAATGAGAGCAGCATTCTGAGCTAAGATGACTTTCACACGGCTTTACGACTCTGTGCTCGGGAATAAGATGCTCGGGTGACGTCATCAGCCGTTACAAACACGAAAGCGCTTTCCAGTCCGTACCGATGTAGTCGAAGCGTCCCGGCGCGAGTCTCTCGGGCAGGTGAGAAGCGAACAGGAAGCAGGTGAGGAAAGCGAACAGCAGGTGATAGCAGTGACTGGACAGAGCGTCGGCGTGAGTGCAGCTTCCACCAAAACACAGCAAGAGCTACAACACAACATCACAGCACTCAACAACACCAATAAAACACACACACACACCATTTCCCAGCAAGCACGTTCACAAACATCTGAAAATCACAGTCGTCATCACTCACTCTGTAGAAAAGCGGGATGTTATCGAACATGAAGGGAATAACGAACGCCCCGGTCCGCAGGATTTTACTCCGGTGTGGGAACTGCAGCTCTAAAAACCTGGAAAAAAGAAAAAATGATGTATAAATCCTTATAACTGTGTTTCTCTGTAAGTCGGAATGATTCTTGTTGGATTAAAACCCTCCACGTCACACCGTTACAGGAAAACAATAAAAAAAAACGTAAAGAAGCGTAAGCTCCTCTGTCCTGAAGATTGAATGTTACGGTTTCACCTCTGACTGTTACTCCAGCGCTGACACTGGAGACTCCTTCCATAAATGTTACATAAACATCTCCTTACAGAAAACCTCACCATATTAATTGCTGACACATTTGTAATTCTGGTTATTTGTTCGTCCACTGTACAAACCTCTGTCAATGGGCGGTTACTATGGAAACGATGACGTATGACAAACCCGTGATTTGCGGCCGAACCACCGTCACAGCTGCTGTTATAGAAAATGAATCAAGGCGACTCAGCGATTGCGGTGTTCACCTGGAGTAGCAGGACGTGCTGGTGCAGAAGACGGTGTTAGCGATGGCGATGGGTACGAAGTGGTGATGGAGCCGACCGTTCACCCAGCAATCAGGCATCACGTAGGACCCGTATGCGATCGCACAACCTGCGCGATAAATAAAAACATTTCATCCACGATAAAACAAAATCCACTTCACATTATTACTCATCACATGGTACGAGATCCCAATAAGATCTGCACTGAACTGTGTGACGGGTTCTGTAAGAGTGTGTGTTCTCCGTGACGGATTATACGAAGAAGATCCTCTAACGACAGACTCGTTTTACAGCATTAATCGCATGTTTCTCTTGAATATTTTCAGTGTCTTAACAGCTACATGCTAGCTAGCTAAATCATTAGTTCCAGTTATAAAGGAGGTCATGTTCGGCGTCCCTGTTTGCCATCCTCACAGCTTTTAAGGACAGTTCGTGGTGTTTTTTTGTTCCATTTGAGCTCCATTTGAACACATCAAGTGTTTGTTTTTTTTGGCTTATCGTCCAATAGTCTCTGACTCTTTATCAGTGCTGGGAAAGCAGGAAACTCAGCTACGTGTTCTTCTACCTGCACGCATCCTCCATACTGAGCTGAGAGCTTTGAACTGTGGCTTTTGAACATGATATAATAACTGTGCACAAGCAAAGTCCAAAAAAAGCAAACAGTGTGAGTTAATGGAACCGTAGCAGCCAGAGCGTTTCAGTGGCCTGGTGTGTGTGTGTGTGTGTGTGTGTGTGTGTGTGTGTGTGTGTGTGTGTGTGTGTGTGTGTACCTAGGCTGTAAAGGCTGAGAGCTCCATAGTCGAAGAAGTAGCAGATGTGCCGGGCTTCAGGTGACATTGTGCTGAAGGTATGAGCACAGCTGGATGTGAACGGATACACACAGATCAGCAGCATGTACACCAGCAGTGGCCAGGTGTAGCTCTCGGACAGGAAGTCCACCGTGGAACAGAGCACGCAGAAGCGCCACAGGAAGTACCTGAGGAGACGAGCGAGAGCGGGAACAAAGCTGAGGCGTACTCTCACTACCAGCTGTAGTCTATAAGTACTATTAAGATGTGGATTTTTCATGTCAATTAACGTAAAATTGATACTCATGATGTTCTGTTTGCAGAAGAGTTGACTCTTTGAATCAGCTCTTTTTGGTGAATGACAAATTCTCACATGACACATCACTACTGTATGGACTGCGGGGTTTAGTACTCAACCAAACAGTAGTGAACTGTCACTCATGAATGAGTCGATTCTTTGAATCAGAATGAAACATCACTCTTAGATGGACTAATGGGATAAGTGATCATCCAAATAGTAGTGATGTCTCGTTTGCAAATGAGTCGACTCTTTGAATCAGCGCTTTTAGGTGAACGATGAAAAGTCGACTCATTTTCAAGTGATACATCACTACTATTTGAATTACAAATTAGAAATTCAAAAATAAGTCCAC
>CM074966.1:1416695-1436886 GCA_037577455.1 Pangasius macronema | reverse complement strand
GGTAATAAATGAGGAGATGAAGCTAGTGGGTGCAAGTGTTGAGGATGCAGAAGATAGGGATAGGTGAAGAGTGATGAGTCGCTGTGGAGACCCCTGAAGGGAAAAGCCGAAAGAAGAAGAAGAACTTCAGGTGTTAGAATTATCTATTTTCGATATCCTCTTTACTTTTTGCGTACGGTATGGTGTTTCTCCTTGATGTGTAGCACACACTCCACTGCTGCCTAATCTACTTTTCCCCGAAAGCCGACTGAATATCACACGCTGCTCTGCATCTCTCACCATGTTGGCAGGAAGTGGGTCCAGATATTCACCGTCTCATTGGTCATCTGAAAGCTGCTGAGGATGCAGTCCAGGGCGGAGCTTTGAGGATGTCGGTAACCGGATATGATGCCGTCCTCCCAAAACACCTGGGTATGACCATGCAGACGTCCACACTGTAAAATTCAGCTTTCAAATCTGTACCATGAAAATGACCTAAAAGTTTCATCACTATAGTTACACGCTAATGAACATGAAGCGTACTTTATATTAAACTCCACAGAGATCTTCTCTCTGGAAGAAAGTTCCAGGCAGAACCCTTTTCAAAAGCTAGAACTGTTAAGGAACCTTCTTACAAAGAGTGTAGGTTACATGCTTAGATCTTCGCGTGTGGAAGAAAAGCATATAATCGTTGATAAGGTGAAGTTTTCTGTAAAGGAGGCGTTTACTTGTTTATGGAAGGCTTTGTGGTTTGACAGTAATGTGAAAAGTAATGCGAGTTTGTGGGTGAGGGAACGACTGTTAGCTGCTATAACGTAAGTGAGAAAAGGAACTAGCTTGGTAAAACACTTTGGGGTGTGCCGTTATAGGAAAATAATCAACTTGATGCTGGTAACAGTAACATATTTCACACTTGTGCTATAACACGTCACAGAGCGGACCAGTGGGACGTCTGTTGCGGAAGTTGGCCTTCTGTCTCACGCCGTTTATTCCTTAAAGGTATGAAGTGTACTAGACTACACCTAGGGCACTTGAACTGAAACACACCTTTGGGACTTGGTGGATGTTGAAGAGGCGGGGGAGGCGGAGTTGGAGCATGGCTTTCGGTAGCTGCAGCGCCCCCCTGCCTCTCTGACAGGCCTGCTCGAGCTTCTCCCGGCCTCCGTGGCACAGCATGCACCAGACCCAAGAGTCCAAACCCCAGGACTGAAGCCCTTCACCGGCCTCCCATTTTATACAGAGAGGCCAGGACCAGCCTCGGCCCCTGCCAGGCCCCGCCCACACAGGAAACACTGCGGGGGGACACGGGGAAAGAGGGGGAAATGGGGGTGGACAGGGAGAAAGAGAGAGAGGGAGAGAGAGAGAGAGAAACAGAGGGGGGAGAGAAGGGGAGACAGAGAGAGAGAGAGAAACAGGGAGAGAGAGGGGAGACAGAGAGAGAGAGAAAGAGAGAGAGAGAGAGACAGAGGGGGGAGAGAAGGGGAGACAGAGAGAGAGAGAGAGAGATAGATAGAGAGAGCGAGGGAGAGAGAGAGACAGAGACAGAGAGAGAGAGAGAGAGAAACAGAGAGAGAGAGAGAGAGAGATTTGCATATGACCCATATACAGTTAGTACAGAGCAATAGCGTGACTCTGAGCATTATAACATGTCTGAATGAAGCGCAGCTCCTGTTCCCACAGTCACCCGGCTACACAAATGACCAAATTACGCTGTTATTCCGCAGCCTCCAGGTTTCCTGTTGCCGAAGTTTTACCGCAACAACTAGACAACTAGACAATAAAAGTTGTAGATACGAAGTAAAGTTTGTACAGCAGTAACGTTTGTACACCGATGTACTGTATGGAAATGAAAAGCCGCTAAAAACATTTACCTGAAACAGCAAATGAAACTCGTCCGGCTCTTTTTTTTTATTTCTTTCATTAGTCTGTCATATAAAGGTGAGATTAAAAATAAAAGCAGTGCAACACTGCAGACAGTTTAACCCTGAGGTAAAGCTAGGGAGGGTTATGTGATGTTAACCTGGTTAAACAGCTAACACTCGCTAGCTAGCCGGATATTTTACACAGAAAACCTGCACAGCTCAGATTTACGTTTGTTTCTGTGGCGTTCCTGAGTGACTCACTGACTCACTGCAGCTTCTTACTGCACAATCTTTTATTTTAGCAGTGTATCATTGTGTAATCTTCTATTTTAGCAGTATGTTATTGTGTAATCTTTTATTTTAGCAGTATATGATTGTGTAATCTTTTATTTTAGAAGTATGTTATTGTGTAATCTTGTTCCTGGTCACATTTTATAACGCAGCAGTGTGATGTGTCCAAACACACCCACAGACACACACAGAGGTCAGTGTTGACGTGAGGCCTGAAACAATGCTAGCATGCCAACACACCATTCTGTGCCTGTCGTATCGTCTCTCTCTCACACACACACACACACACACAGTGTGTGTGTGTGTGTGTGTGTGTGTGTGTGTGTTCACAGAAAACATACCGACCACTACGATAAATACTTTCACTAATATTCCTTTTCTGGCAACACACTCGACGTGTGTGTAAGGCGTGCAGCGAGCTGTGAGCTGACGATCCACGATATAAAACTGCACTTCTAATCAAGTGACTTTAATTATTAAAATATTGAGATTTTATTTTAGTTAAGGACTGTTGTAGGATCAAAACACTTTCTCAGAATATGGCGGGAATCTAGAAAACATCCAAAATACTGCTTGATTATATTATTTTGTTCTTTCCGCAAAGCCAAAATATTTCAATTGTTCTTGCACAGTGACGTCGAATCGCAGGTTTATATTAACGCACTCTTTCTAACGCATGACCGTTTCTATAGCAACAGGCGATTCACAGGGACTCGTAAAGCTGATGATAAAACTTGTTCGTAAAGCGTTTATAATCGCTGATGAGTTTTCTGTAAGAAAAGTTACCGAGAAGTTTGTTTAACATTTGTGGAAGGAGTCTCCAGTGTCAGTGCTCTGTAACATTCAGAGGTAAAGCTGAAGGTTTATGTTTTCCTACATGTTTCCTATATCTTCAGTTATCCTCACATATTTTCTCTCTCTCTCTCTCACACACACACACACACACACACACACACACACACACACACGCGGGCTTATGTCATGACATTGCTAAAGGTATGATCGAGCCCACATTTGTACAGTAATCTATAAGAGTGAAGCGTCTGGGGAAACCTGAACTTAACCCCTCGTCTGTGTTAAAGAAACACACAAGCCAAGGCAAGTCAAGAGACGGAGGAAAACCACGTCAAGAGAAACATTTCACCTCCCAAAGAATTCATCACACACCCAAAAAACAAAAAAAAAAAAAAGAAGAGTAGCCTGTGATCCCACACTCGAGTTTGTCCTTCTGTTCCTCTGAACAATTCAAATTCCTGGAAAAAAACGAATTCGTGGAAATGTGGGAGGGGAAAGAACTGGGAGAACTCAGGAGGGAGGCTCGGGTGGCTTTTCTGCTCGATCCCCCCTGCTGAAGAGAGGTGGAGGAGTGCAGCAGTGTGAAGAAACCTTAGGAGAGCAGGTTCCTCCGGTTTAAACCCTGCTCGCTGAGGGAGACCTTCGAGAAAATAGTTTATGATTTCCTGCTTATAGATTAAACATCAGAACAGGACGCCATCTTGCTTTACTGCACTGTTTACACCGCACGTCAAAAGAGGAATTTCAACAAACAGGTTTACGTTCCATCCACTTAATTAAAATCCCAATCCCAGGAGAACACATTGGAATCCTGGATCATTTACTACATACTAAGGAAAAACAACAACGTCTGTGCTGTGCTGTTATAGGAAAACAATCAACAGTGGAGTGGTGTGCTGAAGCGGAGTTTGACGACGGTAGGACTTCAGCTACTAAAGGGATTTTAGTGCAGTGTCACACAAAATAAGGAAAGTGTTGGTGTCGTTTTTGCCAACAATTTGACATGTTGTATTTTTATCCATTTATAGTTACATTTACTGTTGGGGAACTTCGTTTGTTCCTTCACCAGCCTCTCTTTTTTTGCTCTCTTAAACAAACAAACAAACAAACAAACAAAAAACAGCTTATGAAACTAGAAACATGAAACACTTTCCTGTGGCGGAAAACTTACCGTTACAAAGCGCTGACACTGGAGACTCCTTCCTCAAATGCGCTATAAACAAACATCTCCTTAAAGAAAACGTCACGATATCAACGACCAATCAGAATCCAGAATTAAACTGCACACTGGTTTTAAAAAACAACAGCTGCTTGGTTTCGCACTGAACCAGAAGCAGGATGTTTAAGTATGAAGTCTTTGTGTGCACTTAAACGGTTTGTCACTTAATATGTAATAAAACGTCCAGACGTTACAATAATTCTTAAATTATACATCTGGAATAAAAAAGTATAAGCCGATCAGGGCAGAAAATACATAATGTCCTTTTTTTTAGGTTTTGCTCAGAATGTTTGGGAATCCTGCTATAACGTAAGCGCTAAGTTGCTTTGCGACATTGCGCAACATTTCTAGCCTGTAAACACACCGGTTTATTTCACAACACTCCGAAACAGAAGCTCAGCGACAACCACGAGAGTAAAACAGTCCAACATGGCGATGAGCAACACTTCCTCCAAGTCCCCCGCTGATCAACACACTGCGTTATAGACAACAGATTAGCACACACACACACACACACACACATCTCTGCTGAAGAATAAAGGCGTTTTTATGGCTTTTTTTCCATGACCCAGGGATGTGATTTGATTTGGGTCCTTCACTGCATCTCATGATGTTTACCATCATTTCACAATACACACTCACGCTATTAGAGCAACACTGCGTTACACACTCTCACTAACCCGAGACCCTCAACAGCATCTTATTCATCTTATCATGAGACATTTCTTTACCAACAATCCCCTGCCGTCTTCTCAGCTTTTATAAATCGAATATTAGTGACGATAAATTCAAGTGTGGATCGAATATCGCTGTAAATCATCTAATTACACCGAAATCATGGAAAAGAGTTTGTATCTGTTTCTGTCTGCTAAACAGTTATTATTAGCTTCTTTCCAGCACTAGCATGCTAGCTACATCATCTAACTTAAGGTTAATTAGCTAACAACTAACACCAACTGCTAAACTGACATGAACTAGGTTAGCTGGCTAACTAACATTACACACTAGATAATAATTGTATCATTAGTGAGCTTGCTAACTTACAGCAACTGCTAAGCTGACTCTAACTTGGTCAGTAGCTAGCTAAGATTAATAAAGAGATCATTTACCGATTATTAGCTAACTTACATCAACCACTAAGCTGTGGGTAGGTTAGCTAGCTAAGTTACATTACTCACTAGCTAATTTATCTATCAGCTATCCCTCACTAACTTGCATCAACTGCTAAGCTGTAATTACCTAGGCTAGCTAGCTAGTTAACACTAACCACTAGCTAATTTATCTATCTTTAACTAGTTACATGAACTGCTAGCCAATAAAATACAATTATTTATATAATGCTAGCAGACACTTTATGATAACATGCAATATATGTTATTAATGTTAAACATTAATGAGCTAATGTTATTCCGTTAGCAGTTATTCTGTGTGAACGATCTCACTCACATTCACACCTGCGCAGAAATTTTCTTAAAGCTGCCCGAATACGTGCAAAAACATCGTCACATGCAATTTTACTAATATTAGTGTTCTGTTTTAAATATTACTGATCTCAGCTTTAATCTGAAAATGTAACACTGTGTTACTGCAGGAAATAAAATAAAGATAAAGCTCCACACTGCTGCGTGACTGTTACACACTTTTCCCACGGCTCGACGTCCTCGAGACGAGTTTAAGACGAGACGAGTTTACATTCTTCCCCTCGGCTCGTGACTCGGTCACATGACCATCCTCAATAGACGTCTTTATCACTCGCAGTCCACAGTACTAGTCTGTGCGTGCAGTGTGTCGGGCTTCACGTCTGCGCAGTGGACGCAGACAGGAGGGCGACTGCAGCTGCGTCAACTGCACGAGAGGATCGTAAACAAGCAAACGAACATCCACAGGAATGGCTTTTTTATAGAAAATCTCTCCGTCCACACAATCAGCGTTTTGTAAAATATTTCTGTTCACACGAACATCGTTTTAAAGTTATCGCCTTTAACACAAAGTGTTTTTGAAGTGAACTCTGAAGTGAACTTTGAACTCTGTACTGAACTCTGAAGTGAACTCTGAACTCTGTACTGAACTCTGAAGTGAACTCTGAAGTCTGAACTCTGAAGTGAACTCTGAAGTGAACTCTGAAGTCTGAACTCTGTACTGAACTCTGAAGTCTGAACTCTGTACTGAACTCTGAAGTCTGAACTCTGAAGTGAACTCTGAACTCTGAAGTCTGAACTCTGAAGTGAACTCTGAACTCTGTACTGAACTCTGAAGTGAACTCTGAACTCTGAACTCTGAAGTGAACTCTGAACTCTGTACTGAACTCTGAAGTCTGAACTCTGAAGTGAACTCTGAACTCTGTACTGAACTCTGAAGTCTGAACTCTGAAGTGAACTCTGAACTCTGAAGTCTGAACTCTGTAGTCTGAAGTGAACTCACACAAACAATATTTTCAAAAAATCCCCGTTCATACGAAATTTTTGAAAATACTGAAACAAGCGTGTGTTCAGTAAGGACCGCCCCTTTCTGTTTGGAGTTGATGAATTTGTTGGATTTTGCTGTGGTGTGTTTGGTTTGTTACTGCGTTTTGCACTTACAGCCCACTGAATGTAGCCCCTGTGTCTCAGCTCACAGCAGGGTTTGATTTGTACAGTTTTGAAACAGTAAAATGTTCATTTTTTTGGACACCTCCCCCCAAACCCCCTCCCCGTCTTAAATCAGTTACCTTTATTTAAACTCAGTTTTAAAAGCGCTATTGTTTTGCCTGCACTTCGTTAGCAAACCTGTTCATCAGGATACATCAAGTATCGCAGAAATGTCTTTCAGTATCGTGATCATTTGTTCATATCCTCCACCTCCACCTGTTAAACACCCGTCTAATAATTCATCACCAAACCGGTTCCACACACACACACACACACACACACACACAGGCGTTTGCTCAGCTGCATGTCAGGACGGCGGTTTGACCCCAGGACGATGGCGTTAAGGTCAGCTCTCAGAGCAGCTGGACACTGGAGAAGGTCTGAGCTGCTGCTCACAGAGCTGGAAGAAAAACCCAACTTGCTCAACTTGCATTTTCAGGAAGTGGAAAATGTAACAGAAAAGCAAAGTGAATGGGTTCCTAGGAAACTTCCAGGCTGTCCACACTGAAGCAACAGCACATGTGCAATAAAGCATGTGACGTGAAAAAGCCGTGAAATGCGTGAAAATGCTGTGACTTCTGAGTTTTGCTCTCTCTCTGGAGAAGGTTCCAAAGACGACAGAAGTCCACGAGCTTGGTGTACGACTAGAAGTCGAATATTAAATAACAGCCACTGCACTGTAACTCTTCCTTCACATACATGATCTGCACCTTTACTATTTATTTTTAAAGGTGAAAGATGAATGATGGACCACTGAAGGACGTCGAAAGCGTAAGTAAAGGGCCCTTCCCAGGTTATTAATAATAATGATGATGATGATGATGATGGATTATTATTATTATAGTAAATATATAGAGCATACACCATTCATGCTACTGACCAGGGACAAGGACAAGTACAGTTAGGTAACTTTATACCTGAGAGTGTGTTAATGATAAACCAAATGCAGATGTGTGCGGTATATTTTTAGAAAATGTTCATGTTCATGATCATACTGGAGGACGAGTTACAAGCAAATCGTGCGCAACTCTTACCTAAATACATACATACACACATGATGTGTTAAGGCTTTGCTGTGTGCATGCTGCAGAGAAAGAAAAGTAGCAGCACGCGCAGAGAGAATTCTCCAACACCTCACTTCAGGAAAGGTTTCTAATCCCAGTGCTACACAAAACACACAATAACACTCAAACATCTAAAAACACACATGCAATTTCTTTTACACTCCATGGAGCATGCAGGCGAGCTCATCAAGGAGACCAGGACCCAAACTAAAATGAAATAATTCCATAAACAAGTGTCAGAAAACGGGATACGTACTGTGCTGAGGAATGCGCTTCATCCCTGCGAGAGAAACTGCTGCACACCACTGACCAGAGTCAGTCAAGGGAAAAAGTTACAGCCTGGTCGCGTCCCAATCCGCACTAGCACCCTACCTAGTGTCCCACTACGAGGGAGCTTAAGCTGTGCTCTGACCAGGCTGGACTCTTTTAAAGAAGTCCTTTATCCATGCGCACTATCAAGTGGGTTGACTAAGTGACCGATTTGGGACGCGACCCCAAAGTAGGCGTGGCTACAGAAGCCTCCAAAAGAACTTCATGTTCGTCTTTATAATGAGTTTGCTTAGGGACTGGGGTGAGGTGAGGTTTTTTTAAAGACCATAAGTATTAAAAACAAGTTGTTTTAAAGCTGTAATGCGTTTTATTGTGCTTGGGTTGGGTACCTAAATCACAACACTTTTTGTAGGTTTGTTGTTTTCGTTCTCTTCATACATCCCACACCTTCTCACTCACTACTCCCCTACTTAGTGCACTACAGGTTTAACAAGACATCCACTTAGCGAAGGATGAAAAAGGGTCAGATGAAGGAAATAAAGGCCAAACCTTTGCACTTGATTTGGTCTATAAGCTGCTGAGCGCGTCTCGGGGGCGGGGATGCAGCCGCCAGCCTGGAGTCCAGGGCTGATTTCTGCCTCTCTATAAAGTGAAATGTGTTCAGAGTGTTGAGCTCCAGCTGGGATTAAAGCTCCATGAGGGGAAAGCAGAAAGCTCCAGTGGATCATCTCTTCCCCCTGGCATTCCCCCGGCGCGGAGCTGTGAAGCGCTGTTGGAGCTGAGCTGTTGGAGCTGAGCTGTTGGAGCAGAGTGGAGATCCTCCTCCGCCTGTGCGCTCCGGAGCGCAGCGCTCATTGGACAGCGCGCAGAAAAGACGCTTTGTTTTGCGGAATCAGGAGACAGTGAAGAGAACAAAGCTGCACAAAAACACCGGGTTCACAACAGGCTGCGTGACGCCAGGCCTGCAAACCCAGCCCTACAACTAACCACTTTAAAGCAAAAAAAACACACACACACACACACACACACACACACACAGAAACAAAATAAATAACGAATCTCCATGCAACAGGACAGCTTACAGCTTGGGCTTCGTTTATTTTTTGTGCATTTAGGGTACAATCACGCATCTCAAATGAGATTTAAACGCGCACTGTGGCCATTTCCCAGGTAAGAGATACACACCTGGGACAGAAGACACACCTCTGAGGGACATTCAGCTCAGCACTCGTTAAAAAGTTGTTAGAGCTCTTTAACAATAGAGCGAACAATCAGAGTGACACTAAACACGACATCTATCGTAAGGAAGTAATAAAACACTCCGGGCCATGCAGATACAGGAAAATCATCATCAGCGCCAGGGTGCTCTTACCAGCCTGAAGTCTTTCACTGCTCTTATACCGCACAGCTTCGTAAACCATTACACTTACGCTGTACTTTTTATCTGTTTATAGTTACATCTACTGGTGTGGAATGACTGCGAAACAAATTCTTGCTCTTAAGTTACTAAGACAAAAAAAAACACACACACACAAAAAACGCAGCTTGTCACGTTAAAGATGATGATGCTACAGCTGTACTGCTGACTGTTATAAAGCGCTGGCACTGGAGACTCCTTCCGTCAGAGTTAAACTGAAGATGCTACAGCTGTACCTCTGACTGTTACAAAGCGCTGGCACTGGAGACTCCTTCCGTCAGAGTTAAACTGAAGATGCTACAGCTGTACTGCTGACTGTTATAAAGCGCTGGCACTGGAGACTCCTTCCATCAGTGTTAAATAAAGTAAAGGTCTCCTTGCAGAAAACGTCAACATGTCACACGTTACACACGTTTTTGGAATCCATTTATTAGAGCGTCCATCCGTACAAATCCCCCCGAATGAGCCGTTACTATAGAAACGATAACGTATTAGTATTCAGCTGTAACTGAAAGTCGAGTTACGTAAAGATGTGGATAAGCGACGTACGTGACTGGATGGCAGCAGCATGTAGCTTTTAAGGCTTAACCATTAATGTAAATACGACGACTGGAAGCAGTTACGCTTGGTTTTGTACCGGAGCTTCACGTGACCACGGCTGAGCAGCGCTGTGAAACACTCGCATTATTGCAGATTGCAGAGAGCGGGACATCGGTCCGAGACCAGACTACTCGACGGAAGTCGATTTAGTAAATTTACACACCTTAATGAGGATCTGTTACAGAAGCCATGATGGTTCGTGTTTAAAAAACTAGAGTCACTGAACGGCAGCCAGTTTTTTCATGAACACTCGGTTTGGTCCACTGAAATACTTTACTGGACTCGTGTCCTTAAGGGTTCTTTTGAGGTTCTTGGTGTATCTGTGTGTCAGAAATGTGCCTCAAGATTACAGCAGATATTAACAATAAAAAAAATAAATAGCCTGGATGAGTGGAAAAACATCAGCCTGCAGGAAGCCTGCGTGTCTTCTAGCGCCTTTGTGGTGTGTGTGTGTGTGTGTGTATATATATATAACATGATCTATATGCATGTGCTATAAATAAGCAGCACAGTCCATAAGCACTTGTGCTGGTTCTGAAGTAGAGAGCGATTACAAAGAACTGATCAAGATCCTTTTGGGGAAGGAAAGAAGCTTGAAGTGGTTCGTGATTCCCAGTGTTTCCCAGAGTTTTCCTGTCGGGATGTATGGAGGGAAAAAAAAAAAAAAGAGAGAGAACGAAGGCTTCATTACGAAATCCATCAGTAGCCTTTTCCCCACCGAGCCACAACGTTGGCACAGAGCCAGGATTCAGGACTTTCGAGTCATTCGCCCCCAAATGGAGGTCAGCGTCTGGTTATCTTTCGACTGGGTGGAACCAGTCGGAGTCGGTTCTTCGCGCTTGCTGTCTCACCGGACTACTCCGTGTCCGTCCCCCGGTTTGCTCTGGGCTCAGCGTCACAGACGTGGCGTGAAGGCAGAGCTGCGTACGCTCTCAGCAACGTGACCCTGGGGAACAGGGATTCGCTCCCTGGGATTCATGCAACGCTGCTAGCAAATAGCAAAGTTTTTTTCTTTCATGTTAGTAAAGAAAGTATAGAACTATTCATATACAGCCGAGTGCAAAAGTGTGCACACCCCCATGTCATGCAGTGACATTTTACTTTAGCAACAGATTTCCAATAAAAAGTTAGAAATGCAAAATGTAAAGACAAACAGGTTAAAATAAATAAATAAATAAAGAAGTTCCATCATGACTTTCTGTCTCCAGACCTGATTAGACAGAGAGAGGATCCAAAGGGCTCATAAAGGGGGACAAATGATAAACATATTACATTAAAAAAAAAGGATGATGCAATCTTTTGACTGACATAGTTTGGATTTTTTTAAAAATATGTCTATATGTACACAGTACTGTGCAAAAGTCTTAGCATCCCTATTTATTAGTACACATTCTGTTACCGATGTTTAATTTATGACTTACTGAGTCACTAAAAAAAAACCCACTTTTATTCTTTTCTAGAAAAAAAAAAAAGTTACAGAAATGTTAGTTACAGATAAATGTTTATATGTCAGTAAAGAAAGCATCATATTACACACTTTTAGGACACAAAACGTAACGAAGGCTGTTGGGTTTTACAGGTTTGCAAAGAGTTCCTGAGATTACTGACGTTTTTTTTTTAAATAACACCTAATGTTGCCTTTTCAGTTTATTTCTCTTCACTGGGTTTTTATTACTGAACATTTCACGCTATTTTCTTTTTAAAAAAAATGTAGAATTGTTTCATTTGATGATTTTTCATGGGAACTTTGCTTTACAACATTTCTTGGCACGGCATTGTGTTAATAACAGGCCATTTTGTGAATTTAAAAAAAAATCCTAAGAATCTAATAAATCAGTCTAATCTGTACTAATGAAGGATTTTCTTCTCTCTGTATTTAATTCCAGTAATTTAATCTAATCCCAAACTTCTTCACTCAGCTGTACATACTGCACATGGATATCAACTAACTCTTCTTATTAATAATAATAATAATAATAGTAATCAATAATAAATGATGTGATTAATAGTGCAGTTCTCACCACAACACCTTTAAAACAGTTTTCATGCTCATTCCAGCACGAGGGGAAAAACATCATCAGTGCTTCTGTACTGGAGTGTGATGATGTTAACGTTAAAGGACGTCAGGCTCCTAATTCCACTGCAAAAAAAACAATCCAAGCAGCTTAAAATCTCACTCGAAAGTTAAAGAGGTTTGTATGAAGCACGTGAGGCTGTGATGAGTGCTGACGTGAACACGTCGCCTGCAGCAGAGGCTGAGACTCGCTCTGTAAAATGTCTTTTCACTGATGATACGAGTAATAAATAAACAAAAATAAATCAAGCTTTCTCACGCCTCTACTGTCGAGGGGATCTTCCAGGCATTACCAGGGCGAAGATAAAGAGTAGACATGTTTCTGATTTGCATGTTCATGGTCGTGAGGGTGAAGGTGCCTGAGGACATTTTGGTGAAAGCGCAACGTCAAAGAAATGAAATGATTCCTTCGTTAATCGTCTCTCTGCTGCTGAACTGTAAAAAAAAAAACACAAGGAAAAAAAAAGAAATCATGGTGGGTTTTTTCCCTGTTTTCAGACGACGAAGAGAGTACTAAAAAATAACAAATTACGGAGTGTGTATGTAGCCAAAGGAAATCACTGTGCGGTGCGGGATGACTATGACGGGGCGGCGCTGGCGAACAGCGCACACGCTTCTGAACAGAGCTACCTTCACGCATGTTAATGAGAAAACCGCGAGGGCGAGATGGCGAGCGGGGCGGTGACGTCACCTCGGCGTGGAAACCCGTTCTGTGCTCCTGTAAGAGGCGCTGAAGCCCCGCCCCCCCACGTCACGCCCCCCTACGCCCCCCCGTCACTACAGTGAAGCCTACGAAAGAGCAGTTATAATGCAGGAACGACATAGAAAAATAAAATCAAATAAAACCGACCATCTGCGTTGACATCTTTACACTGTCTGTCTTCATGAACAGAAACACAATCACAAAACAAGCCCAAAAAAAAAACAAAAAAAACAAAAAAAAAAGAAAAAAGCAGCCATGTAGGATAGAAAAGAAAACCATCCGAAAGAAAGTGTACATCCAAATCAAATGATCCGAGTCCTTCGTGAACCGAGGAGTCAGGAGTCGCTCTGCACAGGACCGGGTCGTGAAACCGGATGGTCGTGCGGTTCTGCTCGGGTGTGTGTGTGAGTGTGTGTGTGTGTGTGTGTGTGTGTGTGTTGAGTGGGTTCATTTGCTCAGTGGGTTACCGTTGCATCACTAGTTAGACAAAGACGCAGACGCGACTCCCTCTCAACAAGAACAGAGGAAAAAGGACCATAATCAAAAAAAGTCTAAACTCTTGCTCTATATATATGTATACTTATTGTTTTTGTCTTTGTGTGTGTGTGTGTGTGTGTGTGTGTGTCTCATACTCGTTTCATCTGGTCATGACAAAACCAGGCACACTTTTAGCGCTGCTACGTCTCTCTCTCGTGTTTTTTTTTTTTTTGCGTCCCGTTTCGGTGCTTTTCCGAACACATCCGTATCGTCCTCCGTCTTTCCTTCTCTATTCTGAGTTTTTTTTTATTAAACCCTGGAGATGCAGACACAGACAGAGCAGTAAAATGAGTTAGAGAGAGAGAGAGGAGGAGGAGGAGGAGGAGGAGGAGGAGGAGAGAGAGAAGGAGAGAGGGAGTCGATGTGTGATTAGCTGAGTGCCGGGCTGAGTCCCCTGTCCCTCCGTCTCTTTCAGCCCATTTCCTTCCACTGCCGGTAAAATTCCAGGATGTTCTTCAGCTCCATTCCCGCCGCCGCCACCGCCTGCACGGCCGACTGTCAGAGAGGGACGAGAGCAGAACGTTAGAACTTCAGAGAGCAGTTAAAAAACTACATTTTAACACATGCTACTCAGTCCTTCTCAGGCATGTCTTGTAGACGGGACTACACAAACCCTGCGCCAATACAGTCGCTTAGGACGCAGAGTCTCGATGAAGCTTTAGCGCCTTTCTGATGAAGTGAAAGGAATTGTTAGCGCACGGTTAGCGATGCACTTTAGTAATCAGTGTTGGCGTGCTGACGTTCAGACACTTCGTCTCTACGCTACAGAACGTAGCAGCAGCATTAAGAGCTTCAGCCCTGGGTTTAACTGGGATTCCGCTGTGCGTGTGCGCTAACCGTCTGTTAGCATCGGCGCAGTGAAGGCACTAATTACGAGCGAAAGCCTCTAAAAATAGGCAGGTAGACAGATAGCCAGGGGACAGCGCACCGGACAGCTGCACATACCGCCCGATTTAGCGAGTACAAATCGACCGGTGCGTCGCTATGACATTCCGCACGGCGGCTTTCCGCTTTTCCACGAACCTTCATGGGGGCGGAGCGGTCGGCGAGCTCCTCCACCGCGTACCCTGTCAGGATGGTCACCATCCCGGCCGTGTCCTCGTCTCCTCCACTCTGAGAGCCCGTCAGCTGGCGACAGCTGTCCACCATTTTGTAAAGGTGCCTTTAGAGAGAAGGAGGAGGAAAGAGGGAAAAAAAACCAACACGTGATACAGTGACGATCGCAAACGTCTAATATAAACGCAGAGCGCGCTGATAGCGGAGACTCACCAGGCTTCGATGTCCTGTCTTTTCAGCTTATCCCTCTCAAAACTCCTCCCGGACTCTTTCTGACACCGGATATATCTGTAACACAGACACGGTGATGACACACGGCTGTAACTTTCAGACGGACAAAAATAATCTCTGCTCTAATCAGGCAAGCGAGTGGAACCTTCTAGAAGAGCTGTTTATTCTAAGAAACAATGAAAGCGAGTACTGATCTGTTCATGACAGAGAAAAACGTTTTCTTGTATGTAACATTTATGGAAGGAGTCTCCAGTATCAGTGCTTTCTAACGGTCGGTGGTAAAGCTGTAACTAAGTTTTGTGCATCCTGGCAATTATTTTCAGCAAGAGCGCCGTCGATGTCGGCTTTTAGCTCCAGCCAGAGCTGACTCGGTGCCTGAATGACCACGAGCACAGTTTGTTCAGCTTCTCTGAAGTAAAAGTCGAGCACATTTCACTGCGGGTAATCAGACGTGTTCCGGTAACTTTGCTGGAAACGGAGTCTGAGAATCTGAAAGGCAGCAGGACGCCGTGCTAGCTAGCAAGTTTAAAACGATGCTGTCAGGTTTTTAATTTATATATTTGAGCTTGAAAGTGTTCGAGTGGAACAAATGATAAACATCAAGCCAAGACGCTGATTTCTGTCCTGCAGAACGTATGCTTACAGAAAGTATATTTATCCCTCGCTGTAACCATGACGACCTGTGCGTACCTTTCACTTCCGAGCCAACCGAGGTGCAGGACGGCCTCGGCGTAACGTTAGCAAGCGGGTCATCTCCTGATGAGCTTTTTCTCCTGGTGCTAACTGCTAAATAGAGTGTGTGGCTTCAGGCTTTCGTTTCTACCGCACCGAAGTCACGTCTGACTCTGATCCTGTACATTTAATTAGCTGGTCCAAGTCGGTCATGAATGCTGAATATTAGGCAGCTGAATCGGCTGCTGTAGGTCAGAAACAACGAGGGATTCCGACGTCATGAAAACAAAATCATCCTTTACATCTTTTTCTTCCTCCAGAAAACAAAAGTGAAACAAAGCGCACTCTTCTCCAATGCAACCTTCGATCGAAGGTCACTAACACAGCTACCTGATGCACCATTTACTATCAACCTGGTAATGATAGATAGATAGATAGATAGATAGATAGATAGATAGATAGATAGATAGATAGATAGATAGATAGATAGAGGCCACTGGGTAAACTGAGGAATATAAACAGAGATGAATTATAATGTTCCATGACGTCCCTAATTGATTAATGAGAAGCAGGCGACTTATTACATTATCGTATCGACGAGTATCAAAGAACACGCACTCGTTTACTTCGTCTGAAAAAGAAAGAAAGGAAAAAGATACTGATGCATCCCTAACTAAAATACAGTGGAAGAGGTGCAGGACAGATGTGCTGAAAAGTTTTATACAAAATTTTATAAAATAATAAAGTAAACTTTGGATTTGGTTTTGATCTGCTGTTAAAACAAAAAATACAACATGCATGTGAGATGATTTCTCATTTTCCAAACAAAAATAATGTCAATTTTAAGCCAAAAAAAAAAAAAACCTCATAACACAGAAGTGCAGTGTGTGTGTGTGTGTGTGTGTGTGTGTGTGTGTGTGTGTGTGTGTGTGTGTGTGTGTCACACACACACACAATCCATAAGAAATCTTACCGATTCCCTTTCCTAAACTCGGACTCCAAAAACCGGATGCCGTCCCTCGCTCCAGGATTTTCCTTCTTCAGGACATCGAGTCCATCAATGACTGAGGAGAAAACTTAAACTGTCATTGTTATACAGATGTGGAGTGTGCACACACACACACACACACACACACACACACACACACACACACACACACACACACTCCAGTTTCTACGACTTTCTCACTTTCATCATTGAAATCATTTGTAAAGTGACACTTCAGTAATATGTTCGTATATATATATATTAACTGATGCTAAATATATACTTGTTTAAATGTTAGCCAAGTCAAACACACACTGATAGCTTTTATTTCGCAAAATAAAACATCCTCCATTTACCTCGACAGGCGGTACGAGGTGAGACGAGAGAGGAAGGGAAAGGGGGCGGGGCTTCCACAAGTGTCTTAATATCAGAGAATCTTTGTAGTATTTTTGAGTGATAACTCGTACTAGCGTACTGATAAAACGCAGAGGTCGAAAGAAAAATGAGTAAAGGTCTTATTCTGGAATCTGATTGGCTGGGAGGAGAGGGAGCATTAGTCATCACGCACCACGTCGCGTTCAAACACACTTATAAGCGATTCACCTCCTCTACACTGACTCAGATGGACGTGGTTTCAGACAAACGGTACAATTCCGCGACCTGAACTCTAAATTTGAACTGCGTGACTCGGCGGCGTTCCTCAGGCGGCTTGCGGCCGTAAAGCTGCAGGGCGAGCGTTCTGACCTGTGCGCGGGATGATGATGATGAAGCAGCCGCTCGCTGCCAGCTGCCGCAGCAGGTTCAGGTGTTGGCACAAAGCTCCCGTGTCGGGCACCAGGTACGGAGACATGGACGACTGGGCCTTGGGCTGCTGAAGACTGCCCTCCAGCTGGGACACCTCTAACTGCACACACACACACACACACACACACACACACACACACACACACACACACACACGCAGTGAAATAAGCCAATAAAGTCTGAGAACTTCTACATTTTTTTAATGTACGTACAGATGTTCCTCATAATCCCAGAGCTTGGCGATGTGACGATATAACTCCGGTATCGTGATAAATTATGTCACGATACACTTTCCTGACATATCACAGAAATCACGATTTCTTTTTATACAAATTTGCATTTTCATATTTGTTTTGAAAAATAATTACAAACTGACTGGAAGCGGCTGATTAGAGTTTAGGAAAGAATCTTTAAATGCTTACGGAAATGTATTTTCCTCCGTGTAGACGATAAATAAAAGTGTCACTGACACCAAGTCAAGTCAAACCTGTGACTAAGGTCAGGGCCGCCGTTATAGAGAATCAAATCAACACCTTTCTGACCAATCACGATCCAGAACTCAGCGAGGACATCGGACATGGTTTCTATAAGTGATGTGAGGACTCAAACCTGCAGGCGGAGCTGAGCCATGTCCCTCATGAGCCTGTTCCTGCGCGCTTCCTCTTCAGCCTGCAGGAAACACAATCACACAATCACACAATCACACAACACGGCGACGATGAGCTCCCGAACCTCACACCATCACATCAGGCTGGACTTTTTAAACTTTTTCCTTTCTTCACTTTTTTTTTTTTTTTTTTGGGTTACTTTGCTGAAGTCTCCCCTTCCCCCAATTTGTCAGAACACCACATCTCGTGTTTCTAAAGCCTTGTCAGCGTGAAGGAGCTCCAGAACAGCACGCGGCACTTTAATCAGCGTTTGTTCTACGCGGCGAGGGCAGCGTGGTTGCCTAGCAACATCAGACTCTGGAGAACACCTTGCTAATATGACAAGGCGGTGCGAAAGGGAACGTGCTCTGCTCTCCACAGGCCCACGTACCCCATCATTTATTCCTGCTTTAAGTGAGTGGCACTGCTACAGCAAAGGGCTTTTTTTTTTTTTTTTTTTAAATGGCTAGTGCTTTTAAATTTTTTTTTTTTTACATTTATATAAGCGGTCTGTACAAAGTTCAGGTGCAAATTAAAATGTCCTACAGAACAGGTGATGAAAAAAACCTGGTAAAGTCTCCATCCAGCATTACTGCTTTGAGGCTTTAAACCAACAAAATCCTACATGTATAAATGTACACAGGTTATAAACCTTAATATGAATAAGATAAGCAGCGTGTCTGTTTGAACATCATGATGCTTAGACAGTATGATGTGATGTTAAATTATTTAAAACAGATTTAACTGCGTGAGAGTGACTGCGCAAACTCCTCTATCCCGGAAATGTCAGAAAGCGTAATTACAGCTCGTGTCACAGGAAAGCTTTACAGCTACGGAAAAGCTGAAAGCACGGTTACTATAGAAACGATAACGTATTAGAAGATGCGCGTTATGAGGATATCATGGTCTATCTGGCAGGTGAGACAGAGGGGCGCCAATACTTTGCGCAGAGCGACAGATGGACACGTTGACGCTCAAACCTCGAAGACTCGTGAGCTCTCACCATGCGGAACTGCGCCTTCGCCTGCTGGACCATGTTCTCCTGCTCTGATTGGCTGATGCTGGTGAAAATCCCCGCCTCCGGGTTGTAGTGCAGCACGTTGCCTTGGAGACCGGTGAGGAAGTGGCCGAAGCTGCGGATGCAGCACAAGCGCACCACACACTGGCGGAGGAGCAGAAATAAAACCGCATTCAGATCATTCACACTGGACCTCATAACAGCAGGAGCCACATCCTTAACGATTCATCAGTAAAGACGTTTCTTACTTTTTAATTAATGTGATATTTTCTGCTTATGTGTCTCTCTCTCTCTCTCTGTCTCTCTCTCAGTTCTCTCTCTCTCTCTCTCCCTCTCTCTCTCTTTCAGTTCCTCCTCTCTCTCTCTCTCTCTCTCTCTCTATCAGGGGATTTATCAGAGGATTTAAATAAATACATTAACATAAGTAAAAAATAAATAAACAAATAAATGTAAATACATTTTAAAAAAATTAAATGAATGAAAAAACCTGGGGACTGAAATTGCACTTTTACACGTTTATAAGGAAGTAAAATGTTTATTTGTGTAATTGCGTAGTAATAACTAAAAGCTGTTAGTTATCGTTAATAACGTGATGATTTTAACGCCACTGTTTGAGGTCGAAAATCGAACACGGGCGTGATTCGTCGTGTTTGTTTTAGCGTTTAGCGTAAACGGCGTGCTCTCACCTCCTGCAGTGGGCTCAGGCTGGCTCTGTGGTGGGTGAAGTCGAGGCGGCGGTGTGCCAGGTTCAGGGCGGGGAGGTGGCGCAGCGCCTGGTCCTCCGGCAGCAGCAGCGTCTGCGCCAGGTCCGGCTGCTCGCTCCTGGCCAGAAGATCCCTCACCTCCTTCTTCAGACCCAGATCTGAAACACAGCAATGCTGAACTCACCCAACCTGCCTCGCCACGAGGAACAATGCTGAGGCCATTAAAGCTTTAGGGAAACGTCTTTATTAATAACGGCGCGCGTTCAACCGACCTGCTTCCAGCACCTTGTTCCCATCAGGCAGTAAGTTCAGCAGCACTGAGAGGCGATTCCACAGACTCTGAGAACTCTGGGAAAAGGACAGAAAGCAGAAAGACCTCAATAACCGACCTAAGCTACATCTACAGAAACATTTCGGCAAAACTGAGCTCTCGATAAAAGGAAAAGGAGCTTTAAAAAAATTTGCACGCCTTCACTGCACACTTTCTTCATATTTTTTGGAAATTCTTTATTAATTACAAATGGGGTTTTATAAGGCGTGTGTGTGTGTGTGCACTGTGAAGATGTTGAGGTTCTCTTTGGGAGTGACGAGGTTGGACAGGATTAGGAACGAGTACATCAGAGGGACAGCTCA
>CM074966.1:1372938-1411113 GCA_037577455.1 Pangasius macronema | reverse complement strand
AGAGAGAGAAGGGGCAGAGAGTGAGCAGAGAGAGAAGGGGCAGAGAGAGAAGGGGCAGAGAGAGAAGGGGCAGAGAGTGAGCAGAGAGAGAAGGGGCAGAGAGAGAAGGGGCAGAGAGAGAAGGGGCAGAGAGTGAGCAGAGAGAGAAGGGGCAGAGAGAGAAGGGGCAGAGAGAGAAGGGGCAGAGAGAGAAGGGGCAGAGAGCGTTCACTTGTTCCGCAGGCTGATGTTCTCCGGTTTGAAGACCTCCCTGTAGGATGACTTGCTGCCGATGATCACATCCAGCTTGTGTACAGATTCCACCACGGCCCTAAACAGAGAAGCACAAAAATATAAATAAATAAATAAATACATGAATTAACCTCCACAACAGAGGTGGGGCGATAAGAAAAAATATCATATCACGATTCTCAAAGACATGACACGGATCGTGATATTTAGATTTTCTAAAAAACTGAAAGCAAAACAGCTGTTTCATTAAAAAAGCTGCTCATGAGATTTAATCAGGTTGCGATTAAAGTTACACTGCTACAGCACGCTTGAGCAGCACACGCTGTAACGCCACACGCTGTAACGCCACACGCTGTAACGCCCATCTCAGAACAAAAACCTTCCAGATGTGGCACGTGTCAAATGAAATATTATTTTATCATTTCAGCCGAGGGTGATTATTAAAGACAGTCATGTCTTTTATGGTGTGATAACAAATCCAGTACATTTTACATTTTAATAAATTTAAATATAATAAGAGAATATAAATATAAATTATTGGAGACATTATATGAAAAGTTCCGTCATTTTTGCTGGCTGCTCGTGATGCATTCTGTGTCTCGCAAAGAAGTTTTGGAGAATCGTGTTATGATATGATCTTGTTTCTTATATCACTAGTTATAAGATCACTTTAGAAACAACATGCTCTCTGTAATACACTTTAGGGCTAAAAGTTTGTGCACCCCTGACCATCACACCCATATGTGGTCCTTCCTCAAACTGGTGCCACAGAGTTAGAAGCACACAGTTGTACAGAGCGTCTCTGTGTGCTGTAGCTTTACAGTTTCTCTTCACTGGAACTAAGAGGCTTAAACCTGCTCCAGCATGACGATGCCCCTGTGCACAAAGCGAGCTCCATGAAGACATGGTGTGTGAAGGTTGGAGTGGAAGAACTCGAGTGTCCTGCACAGAGCCCTGACCTCAACCCCACTGAACACCTTTGGGATGAGCTGGAACTGGAGACTCCTTACCCAACATCAGTGCCTGATCTCACTATTGCTCTTGTAGCTGAATGAACACAAATCCCCACAGCCTCGCTCCAACATCTACAGCCTTCCCAGAAGAGTGGAGCTCATTATAACAGCACACACAGGGGTTAAATCTGGAATGTGATGTTCCACAAGCACGTGTGAGTGTGATGGTCAGGTGTCTACGAACTTTTGGGCCTAAAGTGTATTTTTGATTCTCTGGACTGCATTAAAAGATCATGAACCCAAAATACCAGCGAGGGGAATTCCGGGTCTATTCAGGGAGTCGTAATCATTTGGCTCAACTCACCGATACGTCGATAACATGCGAGTGTGTCGTTTTACGCTCTCCAAGACTGCGCCAAGCTTAACTCATGACTACCACTTCAGGAAGTCTACTCAGATAATTATTTAATAAGCAAGGGCAGGACAAAAGTTTAGGCACCCTTGCAAGTTATCCTGATAACTCATCACCTTACCTTCTGGCCATTCTGCCTCTCTCTCTCTCTCTCTCTCTCTCTCACACACACACACACTCTCTCTCTCTCTCTCTCTCTCTCTCTCTCTCTCACACACACACACTTCACCTTCACACGATCACACAGCTTAGATGATAAAGAGGTTTCAAATCTATTTGAATAAAAGAAAAAAAAAAGTGTCTCATAAATGCGAGTCGACTCTCAAGTTAAAAGAGCCGACACAGAGTCGACTCCTTCTCAAACGATTCTCAAATGACAAACAGAATACTCGCGTGTGTGGACATGAACAATGAATTATACAAAATGTCGAGTTTTTAAAGATATTTAAGTCAGATATGAAGTGAAACTGAAGGTTAGACGTGAAATCCAGGTGATTTTTGACAGCTGTCATCAGGCGAGGAACTCTGTCATGGAATCCAAGATAATAAAGTGACTCTGGGGTTTATTATTGCCTGAAAATATTAATGAATTTATTTAAAAAAGTCGGAAATCCTCGCATACTGTGTACTAAGACACTT
The DNA here is from genome assembly GCA_037577455.1 of Pangasius macronema. Lineage (NCBI taxonomy): Eukaryota > Metazoa > Chordata > Actinopteri > Siluriformes > Pangasiidae > Pangasius > Pangasius macronema. The sequence goes on along the minus strand of CM074966.1, from coordinate 1,408,878 downwards.
ATTTCGTGATTTTTTTTTTAAATGATATTCAGGTCCTTATTTCTGGTAGCTAAGGCTACAGAGAGAAGATGCCTGCTAGCCCAATTAGCTCATGTTCGGTTGAAACTAGCTCTCATGTAAAATGTTGCTGATGAATTTAATAAACAATGTCATTAATGTAAAGGATAATGTGCGTCTAATGTTAGCTAGGGTTGCAGTTAGCGAGCTAGCTGCTGCTTCTGCTGTTGTTACGTGATTCACCAGTTTGCTATTTCAGCTAGTTCACCTGAACGCCGCGGTGTTGCTGTTGTTGCTCACCTGTACAGCCGCTTGATGTGAAGGATTTTGGCCTCTGGCTCGCTGTCTTGTCCCGGTCCGCTCATTCCTGCGGCTGTTCTCGGCTAGCTTTAGATTAGCACACCGAAACCCAAGGCGCTGATTCAGGCTCGCGCGCCTTGTCTTAGGTTAGCTAGCAAGCTAGCTAACGTTGGCCAACGTTAGCTTTCTAGCTAGCTACCTGCTTCCTCCGACTACTTAAACGGACTCGCTGTGGTTCCTTATGCCCCTTGTCGCAGGCCTCTTTACCCATCCGTTCGGAAGTCGGGTAAAGGACGGACAAAACCGGGTTCGCCGTAGGTCAGCTGTCACGCCCCGGACTGTATTTTATGTTGTTCCCCGTTCCAGGAATCGTTCCGTGAGCGGCCATTTTTCCACAGCGACCGCTCCGGTCTCGCGAGACTTGCGTTGTATTTTCTCTCCTACAGTGACCACTTAAAATACCGCGAGAGTTGTGATGGTTTCCACAGTGACCGCTCTGGTCTCGCGAGATTTGTGGGATGTTCATGGACGGTATTTACACTTATTTCAGTCCAAAAGTTTTTGCATTTTCTTTATCGCTTTTCCTTTATCGATGGAATATTGCAACAAAGATGATTCAAAATGCTCAGAGGATACAAAGAGAGTAGAGGAATCATTTAAATGATGTGTAATAATGAAGGAACATGAGTGAATTTTAATTTTCTTTGTTTCGTTTTTGTTTTTTGCGCCTATAAGACTATGCAGATGTCTAAATGTCAGATAAGTAGGAGTTAAAAAAAAGTACAGAAATAATACTGTGCTAAAATCATACTTAATTTAAGATAGAAGATGCATGATTTTTTTTTTTTTAATTAAAAAAAAAAAACATGAAAATTGACTCAGGGGAGAAATCCTGTATAATCTGATTTTCCTGAGCTGTTCCTAGTCACTGCATCAGTCCTGTAATTGGAACCGGTGTGAAATGTGAACGCAGCCGTCATATGGCAACTCGGATACGTCAAATGTCATCACACCTCAACTTTAGGCACAAAAGAAGTTCCGGTGACAGGCTAAAGTTGGCGGCCAATCAGGGGAGAGATAGAGCGAGCGGATGGGAGTCCAGCATAATCAAATGTAAAAGTTATTAAAAGTATTATTAATGATATTACTACACTATCAAAATCGAAACACCATTTTACTATCAAGAACACCGAGTGATGCAGCTTTTCCTCTCTGCTTGGGGGAAGTTGTTTTAAACAGAATCTACATGATTATTCCTGTCACAACATTTTCATATTTTTTCATAATTCTTTTCATGTGTAAAAACACTGTTGCCCTGAGGGGTAATTTCATCACTCGCTGGATGTTTGACCTCAGATGTGCCGAGATGTACTGTGTGTGAACATTTTCATGCTCATGTAATAGATAGATAGATAGATAGATAGTATCTATCTATCTATCTATCTATCTATCTATTTTCCGTTATATCTGTGGAAGTGCAGTACAATACTATTCTTAAATATTTTATTCATGTTATTAATCTCATCTCTATGATTCACCCACCCCAAAATATAAATACCTGCTTAGTCCAAAAAAAAAAAAAAAACATAAATAAAAAAAAATAATAATAATAATGGAAATGAACGCATTATCTTCAACGGCATTGAATAAACTAAAGGATGAGAATAGCAATCCCAATCATTATTACGTTAATAATAATAATAATAATCATAATAATAATAATAATAATAATAATTACAATTCAATAACCAGAATATCAACATTCATAACAAATCCATAAACATTAGCAACACTCCAAATTGATCACTCTTTCCATTAATATATATTTATATTTATATATATATATATACAAAAAAAAGAAGAAGAGAATTAAATCCCCAAATGTCTGCCCTTTTCATAAAAGATAATTTTTTGGGGTGGGGCTTATGGCTTGCCAAGGAGAATGGATATGATTTTCTTATGGCTGACAAAGGTCAAATGAAGATTTAGCAGAAGGAGGCACATCATGGGAACTCCATCCATTTCCAGGGATTAAAGATAAAATAAATTATTTTAAAAAGAAAACAAGAAAAGCAGGGAAGGGGGGAAAAAGTGTTAGGTGTACAAAAGGTCAATAGAATAAATTGGGACGGTAAATATCTCGAGGGGTTGACCTTATAAACGGATTCATCTGCAGCTCAAGGCGAGCCTACACACACACACACACACACACACACACACACACACACACNCACACACACTGGAGCACTGAAAACACCCAGCTGTAAGAATCAACAGCCATGAAGATGAAAATTAATCAGAAATATTGTTATATTCCGTATATAGATAATATATAGATATGTACAAACATTGCTTTGTCACCTAGAAACTATTACAAAATGCCCCAGTCAATGAGAAAATGGGTGCAAGCTCGAGGTGTGTGGCAGCGTAATGGTGATGCATCATACGTCTCAGACTCCGTATGTTAAGTCTGTGCAAAAAAGTGCTTCCAAAGACACCTGCCTCGAAATTGCCACTTTGTCTCAAAAAAAAAAAAAAGACAAAAAAAAAAAACAGAGAAAAGTTTCCTCCTCTCGGACAAAATACATTCTGTACAATGCATATATAAACAAATCATATGTACATGTCCATACAATATATACCCATACATCAGTATATACACAAACACTGTACACACACTGTATATACACACATTCACCCACTACACAACATTATTTCAACTGCAATACATACCTGCAATTGTTAAAAAAAAAAATAAAGGAAGAAAAAAAATGAAAAAAAAAATGTCCAGGCTGCTCAGCCATGAAGTCCAGAAGTTAAAGTTAACGTTATCTCCAATCCGGAGAACTCTCGACTGCCATGCGGATAAGCGAGAGGCAACGTTTCCTCGTCCGGGATTTCAGGATCGGATAGTTTCTAATAAAAAAAGAAAAAAGATCTCCGTCTGCTTCGTTTCAGAGGCAGATCACCGCGACGTGGGAAGAGTCGAAGTAAGGGGGAGCAGGTTAAAAATGACAAAATCCAAAGAAACTTGCTTCTCAAACAGTTATTTTCTTCTCATCAAAGTCTAACTGAAGCACGTGTGATAGTGTGGCATGATTAAATTGAAAACAAAAACCAAAAAAAAAACGGGCATTTCCATTCTCGCACGCCTCACGAGCGGTTCGTTTCACTGGTATGTATCTTTATGCATATTTAAATACCTCGAATGAAGAAAACGCGGAGAGCCGTAATAAGCAGAATGAATCTGTAGATGTCATGTCTTAGAAGAACAGCACCGTTTGAAACACCCACGGAAACGTCTCTTTCCCTCTGGATGAGATGGTCACGTAGTTGTTTTGGAGATTTGTGTAAATCTGTAAAGCGTTGCTCAAATGTTTGAACACGAGACAGAGATCGTCCTCGACACCTTCCTTCCCCGCATGCACGTCCAAAAGCCTGTGAGATGTCGTTCGTGGTTTGTTGTGAAAGCTGAGAGTTAACGTCCTACAGAGTCAGAGAAAGAGCAGGAGACGGAGGGTACCTATGTTCTCTTTGGATCACCTGGGGCTCTAATGTTCAGAGCCTCAGTTTCCTCTCTGTCAAGCGAGCGAGTCGCGAGACAGCGCCCTCGCGTTAAAGCCACGCCATCCCGAGGACGGTCCTAGCTGAGACGTCCAGTTAGATTCCAGATTGTCCTCCACAAAGCTGTGCGATTGGCTGGTGGGAGAGAGACGGGATACAAAGGAAAATAGTGGAGAAAAGGGATGCAGAAGTGCGAAGAAATCACTGCTACTTCTTAGAGAAGAGAAGGACCGACTACCCTGCGCTAAGCTATGAAGCAAAATGTTTACCTGAGTCTCTTATTCCTGTGGCTGAGGTATATCACCGACCAGAGACCCTGTAGACCATGTTCCTTCAACCATGTCTTTAAGGATGCCTTTTTTATTACTGAATTTTAAAAACTTGCTTGTAATATAGCCATAAAATAAAGGCTCTTGGGGAAAGAAAAGGTAATCAGCCCGTTCTCTTCTCTAGACTCAATGCTAATCTTTAGCGTTACAGTTAAAGATATTAATGCTTCTCTTATTGTGCAGTTCATCTTTGAACCCATATTCTCCTTTCAGCCTGTACTGTTAGTGCATCTATTTTTACAATCAACACTCAGCTCCAACTCGATTCGAGTGCTTCACAGCACAAACATGAGTCCTATAAGGCCTATAGGCTTACAACAGATTAGTTATAAAAGACATTTCAGAGCCTGCTGCATTGGATAAGCCAGGTCTTGTCATGATTATGACAATATAACAGGTTTATCATGATAACATGAGTAAAATGGACATGAAATCTAACACAATCTGCAGACACGGGACATGATTCTGTACAGTATATAAGAATGTAAGGTAGAGCTATTGTATGTGCAAATTTGTCAAGGTAAAAGTTTGGGCACTGTAATCAGAGGTGCCAACATTTACGGCTGCGAGCGAAATCTTTGCTAAACTCCTACAAGCTAAATTCAAGCTTTTAGCTAAATCAGCGTTCAGAACAAATGCAAATTAAGTCAGTTCACTGAAGGGGAAAGGGCGCAGGACACGAAAGGGCAGCAGCTGCTTCTGGAAGTGGTTACTTTCATTTCACAGACTTTATCTGGGTGGAAGTTGACCTGTGACTTCACGGGCCTCGTTCTTGGGAGCCAATAGAAACCAAGAATTTCTTGTCAGTTATAAAGTATGCAGTAGCTGCTGATTATTAAGTAGCAGTCTCACCAGACTTCTGTCTTCTTACTGTTGCTTGGCGCACACCTGAAAAAAACCCTAGCCATTACGTCCACTGACATACGTTCGTTTTTTTTTGTTGTTTTGTGTGTAAAATTCTGTTTTATTCCGTATGCTTGTTATGATTAAGTTAGGGCAGTGAGTACTGGCACCTCTGTATAATTATAGCGTAAATGTTTACTATAGGTTGAGCTACTTAAAAACTATAGAAACTATAGCCTACAAAGAAACGTAATTGCACTGTCACTTATTAGTCACTTGTGTCAAACCCTACACCATTGGGAATGCTTATTAATAAATGTACTGTAAAACGCAAGCAAAGAAAAATGCAAAAAGATATCGTTTACAATATGATCAGTTCCTCTGTTATCGGCCTACTGCCGTATAAACTATACTTCTGTCGGACTGTCTCTGGTGGAGTGCGACGTAAGTACTTTGTGACTTGTAAGTCTCCTCGTTACTTCAGCATGGCAAGACAAATGGACAACAAGGAGTTGGGGGTTGGAGGGAGGGGTTGGGGGGGGCGTTAATGGGAGGCAGTGCTATGAGACACAGATTTTTGAAATATCACTGTTTTTTTTCTTAATCTATAGCACCAGTTGATCACACACAGGTTCTGAGATTGAGAAGAGAAAAACATTGCACAAGTCCAGCAAGTCTACTGAGGCAGCTTCCTTCATTTCAAATTTCGAAGACCAAGAGCACTTCTCATTAAGCGTGATGTTAAAAAAAAAAAAAAAAGAAACCACTTCTTCTGCTTTTGAAAGGAAAAAAAAAAATCAGAAAACGTTTCCCTGTTCCAGATCACAATATCGTCCAAGTCACTTTAACGCGAACGAGCGAGATGCGAGATGCGAAATGGAAACGTGGTGTTGAGATCGTTATTCTGTTGCTCGTTTGAAAACCCTGTTGAAGGATGCAGAGAAGGCACTAAGGAAGCCAGACGACATGACAACACGAGCGTATCTGCTTCAGAAGGCCTTGAAAGCTGGCGTTTTCTGAACAGGTTTAGACCTTTTACCCACTTTTTTTTTTTTTTTTTAGAGAATTATATGTCTTTTTGTTTCACACAGCACTCAAGAGGTCAGTTACCCAGCTGATTGTTTAAAAAACAAAAAAAAAAAAACTAAATTCAGGAATTCAGATCATTCACAAGAATCACCCACATTTGGTTCACTGGACACCACCATACGATGTCATTCCAGAGGAATATACGATGGAAAAGTTGTGTGTTTTTTTTTTTTACATTAGTCAAAAGGAAATATGAGATCCATCCACTGGAGAGCCCTTTAGTAGTTTGGTGTGGATGGTGTAAGGATGAGCGCCTCCCAATAAAGATGTGCCTCATGCAGAAAAAAAAAAAAGATGAAAAAGGGCAGAAGTAAGGGATGTTATCGTTCTTCGTTCAGATTGGCGTAGCGCCGTTAGAGACCTGCTCCCCCTCCTTCTAATCCGCTTCCCATGTTTGATGTTGTTGTGGTCCCGTTTGCCATAGAGGCTTTTTGGTTGGCGCGCATCTCTCCGTTCCGGCTGACGTGTGTATGAAGTTGGGAGTGGGTGGGAGAAGCTACTTTGGGGGGCGGGCCTCCGTTCTGGGGCGGGTTGTCGGAGGAGATGTCCGAGGGTGAGACTCCAAAGGCAGGAGCGGCGCTCATTTCTCCTCCGCCAACACTCACACCGGGGTCTGGAGAACCCAGGGAGGGAAGCTGCTCTTCCTAGCAAGACAAAGAGAAAGAAAGAAGGGGGGGAGGGAAAGAAAATAGAGGAGAGAAAGGACACAAGGAGCATTCGAAGGACAGAAGGCAGATGAAGAAAAGAAGAATAGAAGGAAGAATGAAAACATAACACAGGGAATGGGGGGGGGAGGATACAGTGGCACAAAAGGGTCCGAATCAAAGAATACACAAGGAGAGAGGGAATAAGAAAAAAAAGTAGGGATGGACAGATAAGGTCACAAGGGATGGGAGAAGTAGTGGGAAGGGAAAAAGAGGAGAATGAGTTACACGGCCGAGGTATGGGAAACATCCATAAAAATGCTCCAGAAGGGAGAAATGAAAAGGCACGTAGAAAGAGAGAGAGAGAGCGAGAGAGAGCGAGAGAGGAGGAGAGAGAGAGAGAAAGAGAGAAAGAGAGAGAGAGGGATGAGGGAGGGATTAAAAATCTGGGGTTGATATACAAGGTCAGTCGAGCAGTTCGACTCCCCTCCTCTCCTGATGCTGCACTGTGCAGACGAGACAGGAACGTCATGTGGTGTGATAACTATTACACTAAGATGAACGTTAAAAAAAAATAAAAATAAATAAAAAATTAAAACCACTTGCTCACAGAGAAAATCTTAAACTCTATATTTTGGAAAATGGGACAAAGCTGATTATTCTGTGCAGGGACAGGAGTGGCAGAAAACATTAGTGAGAGAAACATCTAGTGAGAGACAGAAATGTAATAATGTACTGAATCGATAGATAAAAGAAAGAACCGATATACTAATATCTTCTACTTGGGTTTATATCCTATGAAAGACAGCTGACTCCACCCATTCAAGCATGTTATATAATAGGGTCCGAAGTTCTGAGTCCACTAACAAGAACTGGTTTTATTCCATTGCTATGGAAAATGAATACCATTAGTGATGCACTGATCTCTTCATTTTAGTCGAAGCTGATAATGACACACATTCCTGCAATAAAATACAGACTAGCTCGAAAAATGCAAAATTAGATCAAAATCCTGCGTTTTGGACTAATATTGGTAACAATACTGTTGTGTAGTAGCCCTAAAATGGACTGGCGAGCCAGCCAGGAGGGAGAATATCCTATATTGAGCCAAAAGAAGTCAGCTCAAAGGGTTAGCTCTTAGTTTAGACAATGCTTAAGTTATATTAGAATTTAATTTAAAGTGATTAAAATATCTCTGAACTCAAATTACACTATAAATTCACCAATTGGACAGAGATTTAGACTATATCAAGCCGCTCGGTCCGTCCTCTCTCTTATATAGTACTTGAACCAAAAGTACTCAGAAGGTTAGAGTCTAGTTTACAGCTAGACTTGGATGAAGCTTTGTGTTGGAGATTTGTAATAAATGTTCTCTGTAAAGCAGCGATGGTGGATTTGGTGCAATTGGTAAACGTTTGCCATTTTTACCATTTAGTCCAACTGTCTCTCTTTATAACAGTGAAGTCTTGAAGAGTTGATGTTAAAGTGTCCAGTGCTAATGCTGTACACCAGTTTTGTCACGTTAAGTGTGCAGATGCGAAATCTGCAGCGTGGAAGAGGATGAGTGTAAGATGCCACTTCCACCCTGTTGGGAAGCCAGGTTTAGATTGGTGAGCCAGCCAGGAGTGAGAATATCTCATGGTGAAGTCAAAGATTTTAAAACTATACTATAGCTAAGGTTAGGTCTTGACCTCTCTTTAGTCACTGTATGTCGTGAGAGTTGTAGGTGGGAATTTTGGAGTGAATTCTGGTATAATTCTGACATTGGATTGTTAGCAAAAGAAGCAAAACGTTAGAATTGATTTTGGTCACATGGGTAGCTTAGGTGCTGTTGTACTGCAGTTGTGTCATTAGATAAGAGTCTGGTATCCTCCTGATCCAGCTCAGGTCTAACTACCTCTTGGTCATTCTTATCAATGGTTTCTCTGATTAGTCACTTTAGTCTTAACCATCAGTTATAAGCCATTTTATGAACAGGAGAACAGGAAACTCTGTGTTTCTGTGTTTCCTGTTCTCGTAGCGTTCATAGTTTCACTATTTTGGTTCAAAAGGATCAAAACGTAAAAGTGGATCCGAACAACTGAACTAGATACTTATATACGGACGCAAACCTAAACATGGTACAAATATATAGCGTCATGAAATGAAATGATGTACACAATGATGTGCAATTTCATATTAGATTTCCCAACAGTTTTATTTCTTGGTAGTGGACTCAGACCTATGGACACCATGGTAACTGAGACAGCACTGATTAAACGCCATGGTCTATCAGCTTAATGGCCCTTAGAGCCAAAGTGAAAACGTTTCAGAGTTCCTTTGTGGAACATTTTCCATAAAAGTATCACATCATACTACAGCTGTGTGTTTTATAAATGCTGAGAAACATTTTGGAGCAAATCGAACAGGAGAAACAGGAAACTATGCTGTGTTTTTACTTATACATTTACGCTTGAACATTTGAGGGTTTCTTTTAAGTAAAATTTTAACTTGTTATATCATGTCTAGGCTTGTGAGATATTGTTTTTCCTCCCATGAAAGTTTACCATTAAAAAAAATCGTGATGAACAATTTAATCATCCAGAAACAGGAAATAAAGACAGGAAAACAAGCATTTCCAGCAATTCAGGTTTAAGGATATATATATATAATATATATATACAGCTGTGCGGTCGGGAGCTGCTTGTTAGCAGTGGCACTTGTGGAAAACTCAGCTGGATGATGCTTTTCTAGGAAAAAAATAACATAACTGTAATCCTTTTACAAATCAGTTGTCTACTCTCAATATGGCCAACATTTTACTCTATAATCCAATTGTGATGCTCCTAAGTATAGTGCGAAAATTTCTAGATTATTTCTAGTATTATATATAATAATTATTTCTAGTAATATAATCGGCGTAAATGTCACTCCCATAGTACCGTCAAATTACAAACCATAGCTACTAATTTAGGAATATAGCGTGTTCGGATTAGTGCAGGGAAGTTTGTATTACAAGTCTCTCATTAATTGCTTAGACACGGATTATTTCTGGCTCAATCAATAAAAAAATGATATCAATTTAAATCTTATTAGTTATCTTGGTTTAAAAAAAAGAGTGTGTGTGATGTACATATTTTAATACAAACATTTCTTTGGCCTTATCCTCTATTCTTACCTACACAGGTGAAGCCCAAACCAGAGTTCATTTACTATATAAACCAAGTTTAGTGAGCGTGTCGTCAAGTTCGGTCCGTTTCAGTGAGGTCTGGATTATAGCAGTAAGGGAGGAAACAACTGAGTTAAAGGGGCTGATAAATAACAACGATAACAACAACACTGTAATCATCTTCAATCTCAAAACTTCCGTTCAGAAATGTGTTCGTTACAGGAGATAAACATGTCATAAGCATGAAAATACTCAACTGCATGGTGGAGAAAATGGCTCGCATACTTATTCATGTTTATCGCAGGATGAAGAATGATGTGTGTACCTTGTTTCAATGAGTGTGTGTGTGTGCTACAGCTTTGAGATAAGTGTATACTCACTTGCTGAAATTGGACGACTTTTAGAATGAGTTATTTTTTTTTTTTTAAATACACATTTAAACAAAATGATGCTTGATTTCAGACTATTACATTAGCAAGAAGCGAGTGTTGCTAACATAACCCAGTCTGAATGAACGTGCAGCATTGACGTCATTTATCATTTCTAAATGATGATTTGTGTTTTTTTTTGTAACAGAATGAACAATTTGTTTTCTCTTCTCAATCAGAACCTTTGACATGATACTTGAGAATGGAAGGAATCGAGGAAATTACACATGAGCCTGTGCGTAGAAGCTACGGGCGACACTAACGACAAGGAGATGCTGGTTGATGAGGACAACAGGAGTGAAGGATGTATCTCTGTCAGAGCTCAATTAGTCATCAACTGGGATCCTAATTACAGCTCATACAAGGGTCGTTATCTTTGGACAAATTGTGGCTGAGGAGTCCACAGATGACATCTCCTGTGGCGAGCTGGAGTTCTCTGCTAGCTCGAAGCAAAATCTCTGTATATAGTAACGAGATATTAACATAAAGAAATGGCTTATAGACCTTAAAGCATTTTTACAAACATAAAAAAAGCCACACAAACCCACGTTTAATATCCTACTTTACACTCATTCCCAGAATATGGAAAAACTCCCATTTCCTCTTCAATTCGAAGCAAAGCGACAGTACGGCACTTCCACCAACACAGCGTCGCTCGAACGACCGGACAACAAATGCACAAGCTGTACAGATACAAACGCACACTGACGTCCACTCACACACATGCATGCACGCAATGCACATCATCGACCCGATCCGGGCAGGATTGAGACGGATACGGAGATTTCCCAGAATTCCCATCATCTAGTTCAGAGAGCAGTGGTGAAGTAGATGACGGCGTGGTAATGAAACCTTCTCCCACCCTGAATCATAGCACATGCCCTGTGATTACATGTGTGTGTGTGTGTGTGTGTGTGTGTGTGTGTGTGTGTATACGTCACCACCTTTCAGTCGCACACTCTGTCTTGGTTTTTTGGCTTTATTTCCGTGTTGACCTGTTGACCCTTATTATACAACATAAATAAACCCAAAGACTAACTAAATAAGACTCGATTATTTTATCTTTAAAAAAAAACATATTGCTAAGAAATAAGACTCTTTAGCCTTACACTGTAATGTGGCGAGCCAGTTATTCCTACCAGTAAGCAAAATGGAAGTTAAATCCCAGCGTCACTGCACTAAAGCTGCAGATTTTAAAGGGAATTACAAGAACTGAAAATATTCAAACTCCGCCCCTTTTATTACACCGCACTTATCTTACCTAGGGGTTATCACCTGTGCTGATGGTCACAAAAATAAGTGAGGCTGCCAGTGATTTATTTGCTTTATCACAATCAATGGTAACATCTACGTATTTCGTCTAACTCTAAATAGGGCCATTATAATATAAATTCGGAGAGCCAGACACTTATGAATCACTGATCTGATTGGGTATCAATCACCTCTTAATAATATATTTATTCAAACCCCACCCCTTTTATGATCACACCTGTCTTGACCAGGTTATGGTCTGTACTGATAGAAAATAGGGCCCTTATAATGTAAATCAGATGAGCCAGACAGTTATTTCCTCCACCGGACACTAGTCTAGCTCCGCCCCTTTTCCAATCACTTTGCTCTTGATCGGGTTACTGTCTGCGCTGAGGGTCACAAGCCAGACAGTTATTTCTACCACTAAATAATCATCGTGGCATCTTTATATTTTGTCTCTACACGTTTTTACAGATTATTGCCTGTACTATACCAGTCCTTTTGTCTCGGGAATACGACACTTAAAGTCGCTCGGTCGGTCAAGAAGATGGTGATTTGTTAGTCACAAACATCTTTAAATGTAATTTAACTCTGTCTTGTGTAATCAGTTTATCACTTGCGTCTGTGGTCACAAATATGTGGCCCTTAAACTGAGATTAAAACGTCTAAACATCAACATTTACTTTTAATGTAATTAAGAATATATACTATACAGTGTATAATCTTTTCTCTTTCCACCACTGACATGCATATTACCAGATATGAGTGAGTGTGAAAGGTGTGTGGGGTGTGTGGCACGTGTCGTCCATAAGAATAAGAGAACAAGAGCATAAGTGCATGCCGTTGTGACAGTAATGACAGAAAGGCACCTCACAAATGAGAAAGACATTTAAAAACAGCAGTCTTGACCCTGAAGGCAACAGCTGAATGGGATGAAATGGGGGTCGTGAGCGTTCAGCGTGGATGTTGGACTTTTCTTATTGGGACTGGAAAGCAAATGTATGTCATTTATAACATCGGTGAAAAAAATAAATTTGCAGTGGCGGTATTGCTCATTTGGAGAATATTAGTAGAGTTATTGAATGCATGTAGTAATTATTATTTGAGGTGACATGCCACGTATAACTTAATAATGATGACTGTTTTTAAAGTGTGAACTTTTTAAAATTCTTATTCTCATATTTGTGAATGTACACTGGTGTGTGAGGACGAATGCAGCACACACACCACACACACACTCACACACACACACACACACACGCACACGAAACACACAGGTTGGGTGTGGTTGGTTGGTTGGTTGGTTGGTTGGGTGGGTGGGTGGTGATGGGTGGCTCACACTCAGCTGCTTCATTACCTGTGCATTCGAGGAGGGACGGGCGCGAGACGGGGCTGCACTAGGATGGATTGCCGCCTCCCCTAAGAGAAATCACCGTATCTCATCAACACGAGGAGGTGAGACAGAGAGAGAGAGAGAGAGAGAGAGAGAGAGAGAGAGAGAGAGAAAGCAAAGGAGGAGGTGTGTGTGTGTTGTGATGGTGCGTGAGTGAGGGTTTAGGTGTGAATAGAGTAAAGAAGAAGACGTAGAGGACGTGAGGAAAGTGTCTCCCGGTTTGAGTTCACACACACACACAAACACATAAATACACATATATAGATAGACCATATATATATAGATATATATATATATATACACACACACACACACACACACACCAAGTCATACACACATATTTCAGATAACTGACACAAAAACGCACACACAAACATAAAAATACCGACAAAGAGTAAAACATCTGTAGGAAAAAAAGGAACACATTCATTACAAGAAAGTAAATGATCATTCTGTGGTAGAGTATCAGCCAGCATGCTGTAAAGGATTAACTCAAATTTAAAATAGATAGGGATGATACTGAGTTCTACAGACTTAAACTTAAACTTAAACTTAAACTTAAACGGCCATGCTACACACCTACAAAGCATGCACTCAAGCGTATCTGCATGCCATTCCTGTAGAGGTAGTCAAGGAAAATAGAATAGTTGATCAAGTACAACCATAAAAGCATGAAGAACAGATAAGTGGTTAAGAAAAGATACAGGAAATCAGCAAGGGCAGCAGGAGATACACGTTATTCGTCGTAGTGGTATTGTGGTATCACTCTCACAAACATGTATACACAAAAAGCCAGGATACAACTCAGCCATAGGTTTCATTCACATAGCTAATATTTAAAACCTAGCACGAAAACATAATGCATGCAGAGAAAAGCTGTCGAGCTCGATCATGTGCGTTTATGGAAATGATGATGGAATTGCGTGTGGGTTTTAGCTTGTGTTGGCCAAATCTGTGCTGATTCTCACTGTGACTCAAATATGGTCTCATCAAGATATACACTGAAGCTTTTCACACTTGTGTTTTTTTCCCCCCGAACTCTGGGCCATGTGGTATGTTTTGTGAAGTGTCTCATGGCATGCGTGGCCAACTTCTTATATGAGAATGCCTCCTGGTTTGCAGGTATTCCTGCACGATGCCATGGCATGCATCCAGAAAGCACTGCTCTTCACGGCTTGAGTGTTGGTACCAAAGGACAAAATGTGAAAGCAACTGCAACTTGCAATTCTGATCCCCACCCTTTAACAAGACCAGAATCGGTCCAAGGTACGGACTCAGGCATTCACGTCAAGCGTGAAAACGCCTTCAGGTGTTTGTTGATGGATGGCAGCTCATCAACTGAAATTAAATCCCAGCAAGACTGAGCCAGGTGAACTCTGGGGTAGTTCTGGACAACCAGCTGTCCTTCTCTTCTCATACTGCTAACCAGACATGGACATGGACATGTAGCGTTCCACTTTACAACAACATCATAAAGGTCCTGCCATTTCTATCCATGGAGGTCATTCAGGTGCTCATTCCATTCCATGTCTTCTACTGGAACTCACTGTTGGTAGGTCTTCCCCACAACTGATCCACTTGTTCTCCCACATTACCCCATCGCTACACACCTTCCACTGGATTCCATCATATTTAAATCAATTATGCTTCCCTACCTGAAGACACTTAACCTGAACCACGTCCCCTTCGAACACTTAAACAATCCATTCACCAACTTGTCAACAGGTTGGATTTCTGGCCATTTTTTTTTTACCAAGTTAGCAACCTTTGGTAGTAGTACCCCTCCTCAGGGCAACTCCCTTGCTCTGTTTAGGTAAATCTTGCTCCTCAAACTGAATGATCCTCCTCCAGTGTTTGCTCCACCTCACCTGGGCTGGCAGGGGCTTTTAGCCATTTTACCAGGCTTTTACCATTCGTGGTTACTAACCAGTCACATTCTGGACCCAACACTGATAAGAGACTGCCTTTAGGAGCATCTGCCTGGCCTGGGCTTCCACATTCCCCAAATTTCCCCAAGGATCAATAAAGTTCATTTACCTCTCTATCTATCCACGCAAGACCCAAGTGCCCAGTCATGGGTGTTATGGCGTCACTTTTAGTTACGCGCTATGATCCGATGGTTACCTCACAATCCGTGATTGTAAAATACTGATAAAATGCATTTATATCTATTATGTTCTACTTGTCATTTTTTTTACCCAGTCAGGTTCCTTACTCCAGCGGCTCACAGAGATCAATATCAGCCCTGACAAAGGAAGTAGTTTCAGACAATTAATTGCAAAGGTCGAGTCGATATCAATTACCAAGTTAAACCTTGCATAAACTTTTCAGCTCCTGGTGTGTAGTTTTTTTCCCTATCAAGGAGTTCTTTATTTCTAGATAACATATGAGTAGTTTTTTCTACGCAAGATACTGAGTGCTCCAACAACTCATAATTTCAAGAGCAGTGATTATTAGTGTGTCTACGGCACTACGTGGGATGTAGAGATATGTTTATTTTAGACATATGGGACAATTATCATTGAGGGATCACGAAAGAAATGTCCAGATATCACCTTGCAGAATAGTGAGGTAAATTCCAACATGATGAACAAACTGTTATTTTTTTTATCATGTTGGTTCTTCATGTCTTCCTCTTCCTCCAACCGAGATCTCGCCTGTGCTTCACTGCATGGCTTCTTTCCCTTCCAGCTCTCGCTATGCCTCTGCTGCAGCTAATCCCTTGCTCTTGTGGGAAAGATTCTCAGCTGAATGGTAAAACAGCAGGAGCGCTAGACTGCATCACTGCCTGCAAAATGAGGATTCTGCTTGTTCACCCTACGTCTGCTTCTGAGAATAGACTACAAATGTTATTCTTTGAGTCTCCATTCTGATTTCATCACACCACCACAACAGGTGTTTTATTTCTAACATAACCAACCACTGTTCAGCAATTACGAACCCTGATTTGGTGTATTACGGAATGAAGTATATGTCCAGTCCACGGTCCCCACTAAAATGGATCTGATTCCCCTCTGATACTGAGACCAATAAAAATGTGCTTCAAATAGGTATCACTGGACGCGAGGGAGATATGTACGAGACAAGCTTGGGCCTGTTTTGGTGCAAGATGGTGGTTTACCAGTGAGCAGATGATTGGACAAGCTCAGAAACACATTCGCTTGCTGCTGAAAACAATTGACACCCCAGAAGCAGAAAGATATGCCCTGAAAACAGCACACTGAAGAGGAAAGTCAGTTTAAACACTGATGTGGCTAACAATGCTAAGGTTGAGTCCTGCTCTCGTTAACAGCCTATAACTGCGCTATGAAACTATGAATAAGCTACAGATGTATCAGGCATCTTGGCCAGTGGTAGCAGTGGTAGCAAAGGGGCAGGCGGTACCGATCCCTCCCATATACTCTTGCATAGAGTTATTATTGCAGCTAGTTGTCAGAAATTGGAACTACAACAAGTGCTAATTGAAAGCCACTGGGCGAGGAATCACGCTGCCGATTTTCCCGCTCTACGAACATCTTCAGCAGAAAAGTCGCAGCAGACAGGACAAAACTAGGCATCTAGAGCTCATATGAAAATTTAGTTAGAGAATTCATCATGTCATTTTCATTTTCAAAGGTCTTTATAGGCTATTTTCTGCTATACCCTTGTGACCTTTTCTAGCGTTTTTAGGTATTTTAGGTGGTTGAAGACTTTCTTCCGGTTGAATCCTGAGCTCGTGTTGAGTTTCACAGGTTGTTCCCATTTTTGCGTAGGCTTCCTCAAGGTTCTCTGGGTTCTCCCACCTCCCAAAAACATGCCTGTAGGCAGCCTGGCGACTCTAAATTGCCACGAGGTGTGAATTGCCACGAGGTTTGTGTATAATGGGCATCCATTCCAGGGTGTATTCCCTCCTCCTGCAGGGATGGGCTCTGGATCAACCGCAACCCTGACCAGGATAAAATGCTTAACCGAAGATGAATGAATGAATGATTGAATGATGGAGAAAGGCACTGCTTCCTTATTTCATTGTTAGCCACAATGTTTGTTCAGACTCTTCCCTTTAAGCTGCACGCTGCCTCAAAGCGCGACTCGTCTCGAAGATTCAGAATCGAGCGCATGAATATGAATCGCCAGCATTCACACTGAATCCAGCCATGACACGACCCGTATGCAAAGCACGTAACGGGTTCCACTGCTACGGATGCAAATAATTATAATTGTCAGGCAAATGAACTGACAGGTAGCGCAAAACCGGCACGGAGACATTGCAATACATTGCAAAACAGATGTACTGACACACAGACGGTAGACCAAAACTGGACAGAGCGGAGAAAAAAATCGTAAGAGAGAAAGAGAGAAGACAGGAAGAGCAGGAGCGAAAAAGGGGAGCACTGACCTGATCTGCAAACATCCTGGCTTTGTGCTCTGATGCTACCCCGACCCTCAGCTCGTCCTCCACCGCCATGAGTCTTTATGTGAGAGAGAAACAAGAAGAGAGAAAGATGGGAAATTATTCCTAATAATGAAGAACACATAATGAAGATCATATTTATGATGTGAAATTGTTTAAATGTGCGTGAAACAACTCTCCCATTTTCATTTAAATGCACTGTACAGGGCGGCTCTCGGCTGTTTCCGCGTGAGCAGCAGGAATTTAACAAACCTGCAATAATTCTCGTGAATTGTGATCCAAAATTCCCTGGGGAATATCGGGAATAATGGAATAGGACCGCACTTAGAAGTCAGTATGCGCAAGAAAAGAAATCGCTGATCATTTCATATTATTTAATCCTGGAAAAATAATTCACATTCCTCTGTTTTTTTATTTTTTGCATTATATCCAGTCACTGTAACTGTATAAAACTCTTAAACACACACACACACACACACACACACACACACACACACACACACACACACAATTAAATATCAAGACAAGGTCAAAAGAGGTCTTTTCTTTTTATGACTCTTTTATTAATTCATCCCAGTAAAGGAAGAGTAAAATATATTACTTTAGATTATTCTGGAATAAAAACAACAAAAATGAAAAATGGTTCATTAAAAAAGGCAAATGAAATGAAAGCGAAAAAAGAGAGTGATGCACAAATCATCAGCGAGTGGCTTAGAAAATCCAGAACCATCAAGGTTCTTTGGTTGTTCCTCTGAGGAACCCTTAAAGCTGCTGTAGAACCCAACAACAAGAGTTCAGAGTTAGGAGAAGCTAAGAAGCCTTAATTATCCAGCTAAATTTTAAACAGCAGGTTCTAGATATTAAGAAGAAAATAATGGGTTTGAGTTTCCCTCTCAGGGAAAAGGGTTCTTCAGGCGTTCTTTAGTGGGTTTGCTGGAGAATTAAGAGTTCTTGGTTTCCCAGAAACGGTCTCCGAGGGTTATTTAATGATTCGTTGGATAATTAAAGGTTCTTAGCTTTCAGAACCCACTGACAGGAAAACACTACAGAGAACCTTCCAGAGAAAGAGTGCGTATGTTCATCAGAAGAACGTTAAAGCTGGTGAAATGCACATGGACAAATAATGAAATGACAGAAACTGGTTTCAGACAATGTGATTGGTGGTTTTTTATTCCGTTACAAAAATATAAGTATGTTTACAAAAACAGCAATGAAATGAAAAGAAACATATCAACAGACAAACCAGTTAAAATGGATCTACATGGAGACAGCGAGTACAGGAGGAACATCGGGACGGCGAGATGATAAAAACATCAGGGTTCTCACAGATATTTACACGAAACATGATGTGCATCGTGATGTGAAGATTTGCTAAGAAACTTCCAGAAAAACTCGTGTTTATCGAGTTTAAATTTTAATTAATGGATATAAAATTATTACAAAATAAATTATTTAGCATGGAAGATGAGGAAAAATGATTAAAAAATATTTTTTAATGAATTTAAAAATTCAGTACAAAATTGTAACAATTATATTTATATATTTAATAAAATGAATTAAATAATCCATGATATCTCAAGAGATTATATCATTATATCGCTCAGCCCTAGTAAGAGGTTTTTGTTTGAAGTAGTCTGGGAAATATGTACATTACATAACGAATAAACAGGAGGTGTGATTGATAGAAGATATGCACAAAAATATTTTTTTTAATCAACACTTTGGAAAAAATATGTTCAGAGCAACAGCAAATAACGAAGACGTGTTTTTTAACGTTACATGAAGCAAAGCATGTTTAGTAATGGAACAGATGAACCAATACTGCAGTTCTATAAAAAATAAAATATAAGCTATAGTATGAATAATACACTGTCATTTGTTAAAGATTTATATTTTAATAAACATTCGAAAAAAAAATACACATTGAAGAAATATCAACAATTAATTTCTTCCCAAATAAGATAAATGAACAGTTCATGCAACTTAATTAGTATCATTTCTATGTTTCATGATTTATAATTTATAATTTATAATTTATGATGTCTTTGTTTATCATTTACAGCATTAAACTAAATTAGTAGCGATCTTAAAGCTTCGGCGTTAATCCTGAAGTCTTAAGATCGGCTGTATTTCCGTGTTACGGTACATCGCTGCTCTGAGGCGTGAGAACTGCATGCAGGTTGATTACAGTGAAAGTTATGCAACAACTCAACAGGTATAAATTACTTCAAACGTACAGATGATGAGACAGATACAGATGAGAACATGAACACCTGAAATATGTAATAAAGCAGGTCACGTTATAACTTTTCCATTAAGGAACATTATTTACTGCATCAGTTAACATTCACAAACTTTTCATGAGCGCTGAAAGTGAATATACGTAGATGCTACATCTCTCCAACTATTGCTACCAAGACCATCATAGCCAAAATATCTGCAGATAGATATAGATATATATCAAGCTAACTAAACCTTGACTTCTTATAATATGAACATGAGCCAAACCCGAGCTGAATTTACTTCCTTGTACCTACAGTTAGGGGTCCAAGCACTAAGCGCTAGAATCTTATGATCGACCTGCTAGCAGAAATTCAACCTGAGTTAGCGAAAACGATATCACATCTGCCTCTCATATCATTTTTTATTACCTGTCGATTATTCCTTTAATCTGGGAGTCCTTCTCCATCTGCTGTTGCCTCAGCCTCCTCTCGCTGTCCTCCAGCCGGCTCTGGTACTGCAGCAGGATCTTGCTGGTCTGCTGCTCCTGAGTGACTAGCCTCCGCTCGTATTCCTCCAGCTTGCGGTGGGACATCATCAGACGCTCCTTCAGAGACTGGATCTCCTCCTCGTACTCCCTTACCTACATCAGTTCCAAAAAATTTATAACAGTCTACCATCACAAAATACTGTGGAAGGAGCTAGCTAGTTAACTATAGCTAAGAGATACATGGTCATTTTATTAGCTAGCCACCAACATTCCTTTCTAAGAAGCAAGAGCAGACTTAGCCATGCTATTTTAGAAAATGTGTTTCTAAATTTAATTCAAGTGCTGTTGCTGGCTAACACATCCAGAACTAATGACAGCTAACATTAAAAGTTAGTGCTAGCTAATACATCGAGGACTATAACAGTGAAAATACTTAAAGGTAACGCTAGGTAAGACATTGAGAAGTAATGACAGATAACATACTGAAAGTTAACGCTAACACATTAAGAGATAATTAAAATCTACTGATAGCTAAGCTATCACACACCATATGCTAGCTAATGTTAGCAAACACTACTTTCATTAGCTCTATGTAAATCTTTCATAACGTAAACATGATAAGGATCTGATTTGTATTTACTGAGTTTAGGGGTCCAAGCACTAAGTGCTGGAAATCTATTGTTTTTGTTCTGATTTGTCTGATTTAGCTTGTTCCGTTTGTCTTTCTATGTGTAAAGTCCTGTATATAGAACAGATTTTTCCAGGCGGTGTTTATCATAACTACGCTTCAGTACATGTTTGAGTGCACATCTGCTCATTAGCGCTATAACCATCATCAGCAGTCATCTGATCAGTGCGTAGATGTGGGTGAAGAATGAACGAACGCCTGCAACATAGCAACGTAGTGCAGTTCTGCTCTGTTTTCTCCTCGAGTTTATTTACTCCAGAAGACTGTTCAGGTTCATTTCTTTCATCTGTCTCTTAAATAATTCATACGTGAGCTACAGCACCATCTGTTGTAGAGGTGACGGACATAACGGCATTTCCTGGGCACCTGTTCACCTGTTCCAGGCAATAAGGAGCTGCTTAAGGAAGGATACAAAACTTCTGCCACATCACAGTCATCTCTCTCTCTCTCTCTCTCTCTCTCTCTCTCTCTCTCTCTCTCTCTCTCTCTCGTGCTGTTATAGCAAATAATTAACAACAGTTATTGTCCAGAAGCAGTTAATGCTTAGCAAAATTAATCAACACCTTCTGACCAATCAGAATCCAGAATTCAACAGCACTGTGGTATAACAAATAAACTGAGCCCAACGTTTCTGAATGTCGTATTATTTCTAATTTCTTTTTAATTCAATCAGCCAGCTTTCACAAACAGATTTGGATGTTTGAAACAGGAAATCAACCACTGTGATGTTCCAAGAGCACCGAGAAGAAAAAGGTTTTACAGTTTGTCATATAGCAAACTTAATGAACTGCGAAAGTTGTGCATGTTTTGAGCTGTGTGTGTACGTGTGTGTATGTGTGTGTGGTTATAATAATGCAGGCTGGTCAAAGCTTGATAAACAGTCTCAGCCCAGTAGTTTCGGCTCTTGGGAAAATTTAAATTGCAGCCAGATGGAGCCTGGTGTCTAACTATAGCACTGATACATATGGCGCATTGACGAGTTAGCGTTAGCAAGCATCTGCTCTCAAACACAGCCAGCTAAATAACCTGAGTTAGCTAAAGTTCTGCTCCTGCTATTTATATCCACAACCTGAAAAGCGTGGACACCAACAAATCCAAATCCAGTTACCTAGAAATCATGGTGGAAATCGCTAAATCACTCCTATCAGAGTGAAGCCAATGTTTTACAATGATACAGTTTCCCTTCACTGGAACTAAGAGGCTTAAACCTGCTCCAGCATGACGACGCCCCTGTGCACAAAGCGAGCTCCATGAAGACATGGTGTGTGAAGGTTGGAGTGNGCGTCCTGCACAGAGCCCTGAACTTACTCAACCCCACTGAACACCTTTGGGATGAACTGGAACTGGAGACTCCTTAATCAACATCAGTGCCTGACCTCACTAATGCTCCTGTAGCTGAATGAACACAAATCCCCACAACCACACTCCAACATCTAGTGGAAAGCCTTCGCAGAAGAGTGGAGCTCATTATAACAGCACATTATAACACAGGGGGACTAAATCTGGAACGAGATGTTCCACTGATGGTCAGCTGTCCACAAACTTCCAGCCATATAGTGTATATTATGGTTTTGGTGTTACCTTGTTACTGTTTGTTATCGAATGTTAAAGTGTTTCCTTGTTACTCCTGTGAACATGGTGCAGTAAGATGAGAGAAACTCACCCGATCTAAACGTGACTCGTCCATGCTTTTGGAGTACTCCTTAAGCTTAAAATCCTCTCTCTCGATGCGTGAGCTCTCAATGTCTGCGGAAAGGTGTGGCATGTTGGACACCCAGGCGACTGTCCTTTCTGAGGCAGGGGTGGGTGGGTTCAGAGTGTTGGGAGATGAGCCCTGAAAACAGAGTGAAAAAAAGTGCTTAAGTAAATTCATTTTTATTATACCTGAGTGTAAATACAAATGATTATTTGTACTCCTACTCAATTATTTTAGAAATCTAATGATAAATATGTTTTTGTTCAATGAAGAAACCACTCTTTGCTTTTATTGGAAAATAATCAGTAAAAATTAGTTCCTGTTATCACTTATGCTATAGCCTCTTTTCCTTTCTCATGAAGTTAATAAAGAAAATGCAGCGTTTATGTTACAGAGAAAATTCCTCTGTAAAATTCCTTCAAATTTGCGAGTGTTAGATTATGACGAATCTCAAATAAAATAATTTACTTTCATTTTACATTTTTAAGTGTGGAAACTGTTTAACGTTCACTCAGGTATAATTCCAACTCCCTATTTTTACTTTAATTAACTTTAATTAATATTTTGACAATACCCCATACTATCACTTAGTTTCACATAATTATGCTTATTCGGTGTAAACCTGCTGAGCACCTGTTTGCTGATGGAAGGCTTGAGTAAGTGCTGCTGCGAGTGTTGCCGCTCCTTGTGCGACTGCTGCGTTGACTGTGGTGTTCCCCCCTGAGAACCCTGAGATCCCTGGCTCTCACGGGTGGAGCTGTGCTGATGAGGAAGGCCGGGGGCAGTGTTATCCTTGACGGACAGCTGCTGCCGTGGACCCTGCTGCCTGCCCCCGAAGCCCGACTCAGGAGACTGGAGCAGGTTTCCGCTCTGAGGCCTGGTCTTGCTGGGGGGCGTGGCACCGGCAGCCGAGCTCACAGAGAGCTGATGGGAGGTTTGAGACTTCATGCGCTGTGTGGGAGGCGGAGCCATGGAGCTCTGACGGACAGGCTGGACAGTGGTGGGAGGCGAGGCGAGCGAGGAATGAGACGTGCCCGTCTGTGAGGCCATGCCCATCATCTGCTGCTGCTGGAGGTTTTCCTGACACACCAGTAAGAGAAGGTAAGCTAGGTATGCCCCGATAGTAATTTATGTTTGGGTTGATTACTGTTGTTTTGTTATCCATTTTTTTACATGGACACTGACAATATATTATAATATATAAACAAATTTCTCAAAAACACGTAGCATCTTTAGCACAAATTCAGCTGTAATGATTTTTTTTAAATTCCGTAAGCCATGTAGAAGAAAATTTATTAAAAAAACTAAAAATACAAAAAAAACCCAAAAATTTCTTTTGGTTTCTCCACTTTATAAAATAACAAACATACCTAAAATTTGAAGTCAAATGGGAATTATTTACATAAAAAAACCCATCCCTTTTCGTTTTCGTAAGTCTGATGACACATTTTGTTCAACCATTTCTACTCAGATTACAGCTAGTATTTAAATTTGTGTAAGCTTAGAAATTTCTTAAAAACTTAAAAATATTCTTTTGGCAGTTTCTCTTTAGGATAAAGAAAAGTAGCTGTACCTGCATGTGCATAGAGAGTTGCCGTCGGGCGTAATCTCCCCGGCTGTATTCGTCGCTGTAGCTGTGGGAGTGGACAATGCTGGGCTGGCCGAGGTGTGGTCCGGGTCTCAGCGTGGAGAGGTCTTCGCTCCGGGAGAAGGCGCCACGGGCGAACTGCGGCAAGTATGCAGGATGGGAGGAGTCTGGCTCCGGAGCCAGCAGGAGGGGCGGAGGCACCTGAGCACGACTGTGCTGGCGCTGGAGTTGAGGGCCGTCGGCAGCCATGTGGAACAGAGGGTTCTGGAAGGAGAGCGGGTAGCGGAGTGCGGCGGCCTGCTGCTGCTGCTGCTGGGACAGCGAGTCGGTGGCGGTCCCCGTCTGGCTCAGCTGGCTTAGTCGCAGGCCGCCGGACACACTGGAGCCACCTGACCCGGCTGACATCCGCCCTCCACCGGCGCGCAGCTGACCTCCGAGGCCTCCTCCAGCACCACCAAGGCCACCGAACCCGGCAAGTGAGGCCTGGGGAGAGTTGAGCATGTCCCCCACAGACTGCAGGTTAGAGACGCTGTTCATTCTTGAGTCCTGGAGGTCCATCATAGAAATACTTTCATTAACAGTCAGAACCTATAGGGGGTGGAGAACGCTGCAGTTACGTGCTCTTTTAAATGTGCGCTACAAAATCTCAACTCTATGTATCTACTTTTTGCCGCAACTAGTTCGAGTCGGATAAATCCAAAAATCCAAAACACACCACATGTAGACAGTCACGTTTGTATGTATTAACAGCACCCACATCATCGTGTTGCCCTCTTTCGCCATGCTTGGGTGGCATTTTGAACCATGCAGTAAGCAGGCCTGTAGCGCTTCATCTTCCAACCGGATCAAAAGGAACCCAAAGTCCCTCAGCAAAGATGGGGAAAAGGTGTGCTGATGAGCAAGCTGCCATTCAAATGAGATTTTGAACCAAACAGCTTTCACCACAGTAAAGCATTACTCATTGACATGGGCCATTATCGTATGACTTGCCCCTCCACCCATTCAGGTCAACTATATTTACCTTGCAAGCTTACCTTTGGGTCTGGGTCGGTGATATCGGAGCTGCTCGTACAGTACGCAGGACTGGACCGGGCCAGCGGGGGACGGGTGACATAGAAAACATCTTTAGAAGAGGCCCGGTGAGGATGATCCCGATCAACGTATCCACCCATTCCAGCTCGCGATGGAGGAACGACACCACTGGACATGGCGGAGGTTGGAGAAGGCAAGCGAGTGATATCTATGGAACTGCAGTGAGGTTGAAACTAAATTACTATTAAGAGCTGTTTATTAGGTTGGCAGGCAATAAGTGTAGTTGAAATCCAAATTGCTAAATTAAGTTCTTTTATCATATTGGGTGTGGTTTAGCATAGGTTGGCACTCAGAAGGAGGCTTTTGGGGATAAGCTAGAGCTGGAATAACTAATGTGGCACACAAGATCCATGCTTAGTTAGGATCTTTTTTGATATTAAAACTCAGGATATTGCGTGAAACCGTACCTCATGTATGCTCTTTGCGGAGGTCATCTGCATAGCCCGTGCTTCGGGATATAGCACTAATATAAAGCAATGTCCCGGTGCTAAACCACCTATATAATCAAAACTTTTCCTATACTGTCTCTTGTTTTAACACTACATCACATTGCAATCGACAGCCCATTAAATGCAACAAGGCATTTTATATAAATGTTTAGCCTGTCTGAATGTTTTTTATTGAAATCGCCTACATGTGCCTGTCTGAGAGATATTTCTAGCCGGTCTTGTTGCGTCATATCCACTGTATCATCCTGTTCCATTTAGAGCTTAACCTGGAGCTTCAGCAATAGATGTACCAATCAAAATCAGATTTGACAGGGGGATATTGTACGGTCCTGGCTACATGGTGCCACTCTGTGCGTCTCTGTGAGCTCCATTTCTGGAGAATGAGAGGTTGATGGGACCACACTTTTGGAACACTATCATCCAACAACACGAATCTTCAGCCTGAGAGAATACTCTTTTTTGGTCTTTGACAGAGATCCTCTTTAGTCCCTATTACCTCTGATTCTGGAATACAGAGGTATACCTCTGGACCAAACAGGGAGTTTGATAACTCCGGGATGTGGGTACTGAGAGGTACCTGATCTTGTTGAGGGACAATGCAATTTGAAGCATTTGAGCATAATTGCCTGATTTTTACAGCCTAATGGCAAACACTTGATATATCTACTGAATTTCAGTAGCTGACTCTAAATATGGCCCTTTGAGTTGTTACCTGTTAAGGTCCCTCATCATGAGGTTCTGAAACTCGGAGGAGATTCCCCTGTTGAAGCTGGGTCTAGAGAGTAACCGGTCTGTCTGTCTTTCCGGAGGCTGTCTGTCTGTCTGGTGACTGGGTTGCCTTTGGAGATGAGGATTGCGAAGGGCCATGCTGATGTCATTCAGGAGACGGGGTAATGGTCCGAGTTTGATAATGGCGTCCTTTGAGCAAAACAAAGTACAAACAGAAATGATGCTTTAAAAAAATCCATGTTCTTCTCCAAAATTGTATCACCTGCCAATTCCCACCCATGTGCCAGCTCTCCCCTATCATATAACACAAGCCAACCAGGGAGGGGAAAGGAGTATGCCATCCCTCCCACCCAGAGAGCCCAAAGAAAGTTGCTCTCTTGATCTCCCAGCCCCAGATAGCTGTGGCATCATGGGGGTTTGAACTTGCAATCTCTGGACAATAGGGCAAACACTTTTATAACAGGTTATACATACCTTGCTGAGTTGAGCCATGACCTCCCACAGGAGGCTGTGTAGGACCGAAAGCTCTCTTCCCAGGTCAATGTAGCCCTCAAAAGCCCCAGCATTGCTTATACTGTCTAGATTGGAGATCTCATACAGGAACTGCTGCATGGAGCCCCACTCCATCTCTAAAAACTCATTCATGAAGCACATATACTCCTCCTTACTGCCAAACCTTAAGGGAATACCATAACCAAAAAGGGAAAATATTCACAAAGCTGCACATCAGTTATTCTGTTATCATAATCTTCCTCATTAGCTTCTACAACTCATAACTGCAGAAGTTTGCACACCCTTACGACAAACAGAATAAGACAATAATAACACCAAGACATTGTGTGTGTTTAGGTATCATGGATAAAAAATACATAAATAATTGAATAATATCTTAGATTACTTTCTTTAATTGAAAAGGTCATGGTGGTCAAAATGTTTGCAGGATAGGCCCACAGTTCATTTTTAACATTTGAAATTCTGCAGTTTTGTAGATAAACAAGATTTAAAATTCCTTTTATCCATTCAAAAACAAAAGGGATGCAAAGTTCTGCACACTGTACATCAAGAAAATTTTGCTTTTACAGTAAGTATTTAAGTATTCTATATTATAGAGCATATTGTCAGATTTAGCAGTGCTATGCTAATGAAGCATGGAACTTTAAAACTGCCTCTACACATGTTAATAGGACTGAAAAACTGCTCTGTTTGGCTGGTATCTACTTTCCTAGAAACTGCAGCTCTCTATCAAAGGACTGAGATGCAGTGATGTTCTACATACAACGTGGCAGTCCATATGGTCCGATAGATTTAAAACACACATGCAAAGCAATTAAACAAAAAGCTTCTGTACAGCAAATTGCCCGGACTGACTTGGAGAAGTTAGCGAGGTTCTGCAGCACTTTGGCTATGAGGGTGAGCGTGCGTGATGTCTGCTCATCCGGGTATTCCTGGGTGAGGTTGAATAACGATGGGGACATGACGGCTGGACAAAGGAAGCGCAGGAAGAGGGAGCCACTGATCAGGCGGTCAGCAATGTCCTCCCTCCCCCTCTCCGCACAGCGTACTCGCCAAGACGCAAAGACCTCCTTCAGCTCACGTGGAAAAACGCTAGTAGATACAGAAAATTACCATCAAGTATTTCAAAAGAACTTTGATACTCCGGCCTTTCCACTCTTGTATACCTTTGTGTTTTGCATTTTTGACAGTAACAACAAGTATTACATATTCACATATTCATCCATAGCCCACCAAATCCAAATACAGATACAGATATTTGGAGCGCTAAACAGATACAGATATCGATATTAATCCTAATGCATTTCCTTTAGTTTGGGAATTATCATAGAATTATCACATTTAACATTGCTGACATTGGCATTGACGACTAACCAATGTGAGTTGACGATTTTGCAGAGAGCAAGCTCACAACACATGCGAAGATTCGCCTGATGGTCCAGTAGAACAGAAGGTGGAGTCCTCATGGGATCAACCTCGCAGTTCTCCTCTGACTCATACAGCGCTCGAATGAAGTCACCTGCACACAAGCAAAACAGCAGCTCTGAGCAATTGACACAAAACACCAATCAATCCAAACGATCCTCACTGCATGATAATGCACATCAAGTCAATATGGCCTTAAGTCAGAGCTGTACACCAGGACTGGGATCCCTTAATAATTAGCAGTTTGTACATTTTGTTTATTGTACAGCCCATTTCCTTGTTTTCTTCTGGCTCACAAGTTATCCAAAATAAACTTGAAATGAAATCACTTAATCATATTTGAAGTGAATTGAGTATTTGTGGAAATGAGTGGCCACAGTCAGTTTCTACAGGTGTGGTCAATTTCAGTCATAGTTTCTGTGGGAGCAGTTGAGGTCGGTCAAAGTTTATACTGGAGAGGCCACGGTTCCTATGGGAGTGGTCAAGTTTGGTCAATGCTTCTGCAGGGGTGGTTGAGTTCAGTCACAGTTTCTATGGGAGCTGGTGAGTTCAGCCACAGTTTTTGTGGGAGTGGTCAAGTTTGATCACAGTTTCTGTGGGAGCAGTCAATTTTGGTCAATGCTTCTGGAGGAGAGGTTGAGTTCGGTCACAGATTCTGAGGGAGTGGACAAATTTGGTCACAGATTCTGAGGAAGTGGACAAATTCGGTCACAGATTCTGAGGGAGTGGTCAAGTTCGGTCACAGTTTCTGTGGGAGTGGTCAAGTTCTGTCAAGGTTTTTGTGGGAGTGGTCAAGTTCTGTCAAGGTTTTTGTGGGAGTGGGTGGGTTTGGTCTAAGTTTACAGTTTCTGCAGTAGTGGTTCTGTGGGAGTGGTCAATTTTGCTCACACTTTCTGTGAGAGTGGTCAAGTTCGGTCACAGTTTCTGTGAGAGCGGTTGAGTTCGGTTACAATTTCTGTGGAAGTGGTTGAGTTTGGTTACAGTTTCTGTGAGAGTGGTCAAGTTCGGTTACAGTTTCTGTGGAAGTGGTTGAGTTTGGTTACAGTTTCTGCAGGTGTGGTCAAGGTTGGTCAGTTTTTGTGTAAGTGGTTGAGTTTGGTCACATCTTCTGCAGGAGAGGTTGAGGGCAGTCACAGTTTCTGGAATAGGAGTGCTGACTTGTTTCTGATGGAGATAGAATTGAAAAAAAAATCCTGTGCACAGCTCTATATTAACTAAAACTTATCACCTAAAGCATCCTTGAGGTACTTATGTCCGATGAGTTTGAGGTACTCTTCTATAGCTTTGGTGGCTAAGGTGTTCTCTCGGAATATAAGGTGCTCTCGGTCAATGAATCGGTCTACCTCGCACATCGCCATGTCTGAAAGAAAGTCCTTAAAACACAGCAAAGGAAAATGCAGTCACACTATAGACAGTTCATTTGTAAGCAAAAGAAACACAAAAGGAGTGATAAGTGGATAAGTGCATACAGTGAACACTAAGTGTGTACCTTTGCCTTCCCTGTGCTTTGTAGGATGTGCACCAGTGCACAGGCCACCTCCTCCTTGCTTTTGACACTCAGCAGAGGCTCCAAAACTGCACACAGCGTCCGGTAGTTGTTGGTGACGTACTCGGCAAATTCTTTGTACAGTTCCATTGGCAGGATGCTCATGGTCTGGTAGCGAGACTTGAGCCGCAAAGAGGCATTGATGATTTTACCCCCTCCCACACCCCCTCCCTTGGCCAGGACACTGGGCTGAATCACAGGGTACCATTGCTCTACAAACTGTCGACCAGTGATGCTGGATATGGG
Source organism: Pangasius macronema (assembly GCA_037577455.1). Lineage (NCBI taxonomy): Eukaryota > Metazoa > Chordata > Actinopteri > Siluriformes > Pangasiidae > Pangasius > Pangasius macronema. Next base: position 1,378,820 of record CM074966.1, on the reverse strand, counting down.
GATGCTGACCAGTCCTAGATATGTGCTTTTCTCCTGTAAAGAAGCAATGGGTAAGGGTTATTGTTTAGAACGTCAAGAGAATTGCTTGTCATTCAAAAATGAATTCCCCTGCAATCACACAAGCATGATGTGTGTGATTTATGTCTCAACAAAGTAACATCCAGCAGAAGCCATTGCCTGCTGCAATGAACACATCAATGTGTAACCCAAGATGCATTCTGACTGACATATTTAGGTTAAACTATGTTAGCTGATTGTTTGTTAGATAATTGAGAGTGCTATTATCCTTGCTAGCAATAAACGTGATTCCCTGGATCAGTATCTCTTCCAATCAATCAATCAATCACTGCCACTTAAAAATTTTCTCCAGACTGGAAAGCTACTATGTAACCCCAAACACATACTAATCAAGCATTACCTCAGCTAGGCAATGTACTACCTAGCTCAAATTTCAGGAACTAAAATGCAGAGATACACAATGTTTTTCATCTCTCTAAAACAGCATTTTTAAAGGGCTTCGCTAACACGAGCTATTTATGCGTATAAACGTAGCATTGCTAAGAGCGGTTGAGTGCTACGTGATAGCTTTTTGCGTCCAGAAGCCAACTAGTGCATTTTCTCAGTCTCACATTGACAATAACTAGCTAATTCCAACCCCAATCCCTAACCCCAGGAACCATTTATTTTTACGCCAGGAACTAATTCTCTTACCTTACGTCTTTTTTTGTCCGTTTCTTTGTAGAGATGAAGCCGGAGGTTGCGAACAGCCGGGAGGTTGTTGAACTCAAAGTGCTCGCCCCAGAAGACAGTGTCGGTGCGGGGTTTGCTGGTGGTGCGTGCGTACAGCATGTCGTCCAAACACAGTTCACAGTAGTAGCGTTTTTTGGGTGGCAGCTCCCGGGCCTCAATGATCCAGAGCTTCAAGACATTATCCACCCTCCGGCTGTTGTCCTGAGTGGGAGGAAACAGCGGGCCACTAAGTACTGGTAGAGACATGTAGGCGTATGGCATAGGAACATGGAAATAAAGAAATGACTGTGGATGCTGGTAACGGTTATGTCTGACAGCAAGTGGAACTGAATAACAGGTTATTCAACAAGGTATAAATATTAAAAATAGAAGTGAGACGGGGAGTGAGAGGACTCAGGGTTGACCATGGTTCTGTGTAATAAGTGCAAGAGAAAAAAGATCAAACTATATTTAACATCCCCACTGGAAGAGCAGAGTGCTCTGCTGGATAGAGAGAGTGATGTTTTCATAAAGGCTGAGTCATTTAATCAGATCAAAATGCCATTGGTTCATTCTGGCCTGCGTTTCCTGGTGTAATTTAGTTCAGCTAAATATACCGCTGTTTGAAAAGCAGTCGTGTCCAGAAAATAGTGCTTAATTGGTATGCTAGAAGGAGCCTCTCTGTCCTTCAAGCTTCCATCAATAAAATAAATTGATCAGCATGCTCACTGAGATAATGAGAATCCTTGGTGTGTCCTTTTATCTTTTCCTGAAAAGGTATCAGCTAAGATAAATTCCTGAGAGCTTTGATGGCTTTTGTAAAATCTTGCTGTCATCTGCATTTCATAACTCAGCCCTCGGCTCCTGCTGCCTGAGCATCTGGATCAATCAATCCATGATCCAAAAGTTCTCTACTACATTCCCAAAACTCTCTTCTGCATCCTTTTAATGAGAGACGTGGCAAAGAATGGAAGGAAGAACTTTATGACCTGAGATATTTTAGACAGAAAATGTAAAAATGGTGATTTGGAAAACATAAAATATCATCCATTTTAATAACAGGAGTGGCAAAGAATTGAAGAATGATCTTCGTAAACTTCACCGAATTAAAAATGGTGGCCCCAGAAGACGGGTATGAACTTCAAAAAGCTCTGCTGCTGTTTTGTTCTTGGTGACAGAGTACCAGTTAGCTAAGAATATCACGTTGTCCTTATGGAAAAGTGAGAAATATTTAAAACTGGTGTGATGCAGATGTGCTAAGAGAGAAAAATGAACCGATAGCTATTATGATCATTTGTTCCACTCACTTTGTTGGGTTTCACAGCTCTCTGTAGATTCTCGATCCATTTGTCTCTTTCTGCAGCCGACCGACAAGCAAAGCACTTTGTTCCCGAGGCAGTCGTCACCTGAGATACGAGATAATGGCATTAAAAGGAAAAAAAATAGTTCCACCAATCAATTTGGTGAACACTGAATGAACACTGGCAGTTAATAAAATGTCATGGTAATGGGACACTGTCATCGTTGCTCATAGTTCATTCATTGCTCATCTGTCATTTAGTAGAATTTTCTTTCTGATAAGTCTATGACTAAACATAAGACTGAAAATTTGGACAAATCTCACTCTCATTCTGTGACATTCATTCATCGTTCATCATTAGTTTTTGTCAGTCTTTCATAGTTTGACCATTGTTTAGTGGATTCGTACATTGGCAACCACTTTTTACTCAATAACAGACCTGTAACAAAGCTCTGCTGAATTCTGGATTCTGATTGGTCAGAAGGTATCATCTGATTTTCTATAACAACAGCTCTGACAGTCAGAGGTTAAAGCTGTAACTTTAAGTTTTCCAACATGGGAAAGGTTTCTGGACAGAGGAGTTTAAACTTTTTTGCAGTTTCTTGGTAACATAACAAGCTGTGTTTTTTTTGTCTTCTCTTCAAGAGAAAATGGTAAAGAAAAATGATCAAGTTTATGTTGGTTGTAAATTTTTAGTATACTTTTAATATACGGTATGTACTATTTACAGGAGCTCTAGTCTCACCTCAAAGCAGTACTCCTGCCCTAAGATGCTGGAGTGAACCGGTTTGATGATGGCGTCCTCGTCCAGCGTGAGGTCCAGTGCCTCAGCCGCACTACTGGGAGACAGCAGGGATTCATGGGAATGTGACTCTTTGAAGCTCTGCATCAGGCGAGTCCTGCAGGAAGACAAAGAACAACGTGACTGAGAAAGTTCCCAGAAAGCTCAGCACTGCACTCAAACACTGGGTCGTCCGAAAGCTGAATCCTTCAGACAAAATCGAGATTTTGCTTGATATGAACAAGAACAGAAACTTGTTAAACACCTACCCAGTGACGCATTCAGCTGGGACTTAGATGGCAAATTTTTGGTACGTACCTTTGAAAGCATCAGTGGCTGTGTACAAAGCATCGTCCCAGGTAACTGGACATTCAAGTTCAAACTAAATGCATTTTAAACAACAAGTCAGTGATTCAGATTGAGAAACAGCATACACAAACACCTACCTACACTTACCGCACCTTCTAGCACACAAGCTAGACGGATCCATACGCTTAAACTAAAGCACAAGACAAACAGGACAAGACTTGACAGACCCAGAGAATAATAACGAAATTATACAGAAGACATATTAATAAAGACAAATTAAGCACTTTTAGATTAAGCGAATAAAACAAGAAAAGGTTTGAAAATCCTCAGGACCTCATGAGAGCTGTAGCTTTCTCTGGCATATCCTCGTAGCATCACTGTTACTGTATACATTCAGGAATAAAATGTGCATCAGGGTGTTAGAGACATACAGTGGGGAGAGAGAGTGGTATAAAAATAGATCCATCAGAATGAGTCAGAACGAAAAAAGTGAAAAAAGAGGGATGTGGGGGAGGAAGGGATGGAGAAAGAGACAGCACGAAAGACAGAGAGAGCGGGAGGACAAAGATGGACTTCTCTGAGTAAATCAAGGAGTTATGTAAGCTGCAGGATCCAAAATGAGAGGAAGCAAAAGCGATCGGCAAAGAGTGGAGGTTTGGAGATTGGGATGTTTAGGCATTTTACAAGGCTTCTAACTGACTGTCACTACCTGTCGTCTGGTCCTTTGACGACGAAGAGGTCACGTTTCGTCTTAGTATCCAACTTTGTCTTCAGTAAAAAAGGCACAATGACACATGATTTCAGTGAATAAGCACATTACTTTCATGCATTTGGAGTTTACAGGTTATAGGTTCTACTGTCAAGCTGTTTAATATGATGCTCATTAGGCTGAATCGCCACCTTTGTTAAAAGAGTTTTGGATACAGTACACGGTGCACATACCTGTCTTATTCATGACATTTAATGTGTCCAGTGAAGTCACAGATTGCCCATTATGAGTCTAGTCTGAGTTAGATCCATAGATTTCACTCTAGGGTTCGAGTCGAGTCCAGAGTCTGAAGTTGAGCCCACAGTCTGAAGCAGTAGAGTCAGCCTCCCTAGTTCTAGACTCTGAATGAAGTCCTGAGCCCCTAGAGCTTAAAACTCCGAGTCAAGTTCAGAGTCTCAAGTACAGAAGTAATTCTCGAGTACAGAATCTGAAGCCATACAGTCAGTTGAGCCCAGACCCCCGAGATCTAGACGCCAAGTCATGTTCAGAGTCCCAAACTACAGAGTCCAAGACAAGTCCAGAGTTTGAAGCTAGAGTCCAAATCAAGTCCAGAGACCAAAGCTAGACTCAGAGATGAGTCCAGGGTTTCAAACCATGGAGTCACAGTCAAGCCCTGATTCCCTAGATTCCAAGTCAAGTCCAGAGTCCCATACTGTAGACGTCCAAGTCAAATCCAGAGTGGAAAGATAGAGTCAGAGTAAAGTTAAGAGTCTCAAACTGTAGAGTCCAAGTCGAGTCCTGTGTCCAAAGCTAGAGTCAGAGTCGAGTCCAGAATCCCAAGCTGTAAAGTCTAAGTATAGTCTCGAGTCTGAAGCAGTGGAGTCACAGTCAAGTCCAGAGTCTGTAGGTCTAGACTCCGAGGCGAGTCCAGAATCTGAAGCTCTAAAGTCTGAGTCAAGTACAGAGTCTGAAGTGGTAGAGTCCAACTCAAGTCCGGGTCAGGGTCGAGTCTAGAGTCATGAACTTTGGGATGGTTATAGAAATTCCACTTCATCACACCACCTTGTCACTCATGAATTTACTATAAAAGCACCACACACCTGTGTTTTATTCCTTATATATCTATCGCAAATTCTTGATAGAAAAATAAAAAAGACAGCATTCTAACAGTCAGTGATCTTAAAGTAAGTCTTCGAGACTTCATTTAATCTTTCAGCACAGCACATTTCCGAAATCCTTTTAACACCAACACTCAGAGAGGCTGAGCGTAGCATTTACGCAGCACTGAACATAAATGAAAGAATGAATAAGTCATGACTGAAGCACCTGACCAAATGACACAGCATCTGGCCAAAGAAAGTTCAAGACGGACAAGAAGACTCTATAATGACTTTACAAATTTGCATCACATTAAATGCCCTCGGACCATCTGTGAATGCACTCATTCTAGTACAAGGTCATTTTATCATGCAGTCATACACAGCACTTTGTCATAGTTCAACATCGCTTAAGGAATCGGTTCCACCTCACAGGCAGCATTATTTTGGTAGTAAACAATACAAAACCTGTAGGAAGGAATGGCTGAAATATGTGCTGCTTTCTTAAGCAAAGAATTTGAAAACTCAATAAAACAATAATCAAATTTAAAAAAAAAGGATATGAGAAGCATCCATTTTTCGTTTTCCGACTCGGGAATTGTTTAATATACCTGGGAAGGGTCACTGATAGATGCGCTACAAGACGCAATACAAGTAGCAGCAGTCAATCATCTTTTTTAAAGGTGACATCTGCTTAGAAAATCACAGACATGTGCATCCAGACTAAAATTATCAGACGACTGCTGAGTTTGGTGCAAAAATAAAGTAATTCAGCCTGTAATTTTCTCAGAGGAGGATGGAGTAAATGATCAACATGGCTGATCCAGACGGAAATAAAGCGGAGGAGCACCTGTAAAATAGGAAATTACCCCAGGACCTCATTTAAATGTAATTCCAGCTCTTCTTTTAAGAGTGTGTTGTTTACATTTTGCAATCGCTACTACCAGCAATACCCAG
>CM074966.1:1357765-1372846 GCA_037577455.1 Pangasius macronema | reverse complement strand
CTACACGTCACTTCACTTCATAGTTGTAGCTGTCCTTTAAGTTTTGTGTAATCCTATCGGTGGATTTTAGACGAGTGTCATAGCAGCACTCTGAGATTTTTAATAAAAATTTTCCGACACTGCCAGAGTTTTCCCGTCGGGTGTCTTTGGTCGCAGAGGCACTAAATCTCAACTCCCGACTAAAGATTATCCTTTATGTTGTGCGATTTTGCCTGCGACAGTAAAATTGGGTGGAATAATGTACAGTGTAAAGCTGGCTAAAGGTGCACAAAACTCCTTGTGTAATCACTTGAAAACTACTGTAAATGATAAGCTGCATGAATCTAGAGTCTGGGCTAAAAATAGAAAAAAAAATCTGCCTCAGTATCTTCTTCATACATCACTAGTGGTGCCGTTGTCCCTGATTCCATTAAAAAGAAACGTAAAACAAAAACCCATTTGCTAACAGCAGATAAGACGATGTGGTTGGTAAAAACGGAACTTTATTTTTTTCCTTGCTAGAGACAGAGGGCTCAAACTCACCTGTCTATTTATACCAGATGCTGTTGTGTATAACCATATGGAAAACAATCAGGAACAGTAAACTTCAGAAAACAGGACAGGGAAAAGTAAGAATGTGTGTAAAAGTAGGAAAAGTTGTGATCACCTGTCCTGATCAGCGCTGCGGAATCGTGGGAGGATCATTTGGCGGAAGCTGCTGGTGCGGTCCAGCTTGGGCTGACTCTTTGCTCGTTTAATAGACCCCTTCAGCCTTCGGCCGAGAAAACTCTGGAATAACACGTTAGGGATTAACACACTGGACTGAGAGATGCACAAATGAAGTCAATAATCTGGTATGATAGATGGCTTCCTTCAACACAATTCATATAAATGTCCAGTTCTGGACAAAACGTTGATGTGGAATTTGACACTGAGGCAAAAATGAAAGGGAGGACAGAACGTGTGATTTGGAGATTTGACCTTAAAAATATAAATAAATCTGTCAGACGTTTTTCCTCCATCCTACAGCATGCGACGCTCCAATTTTCCTGCACTGTCGCTGAGTAACCAACAGTGGGCAGTGTTCTACCATAAATATTCCCATTTATTAGCAGCATAAAGGAGGATGGAGGGAAAAAAAGCTTTTAGGATCAGATATAAATGATGACATACATTAAAAAATTAACTAGGTGTTGAATTATGTTTAAAGCACAACATAAATTTGTTTTGAATTTTTTTTTCTTCGTAGCCTCCATTCAAAAGTTCACATAGCTGACACTAGTTATAACATCAGACAGTTCGGCTGTAATATTGGTACACACACAGTGTATGTGTTTAGTGTTAATTGAGTTTATATATCAAACATTTTACGTTACACAATCAACATGAACATCCTGTTTATTAACATATCCTTGGAACTATTTATTCAGGTGACTGAAGTTATGTGCATAACTAATCACATTTAACATAATGTAGCACAAATACAGGAACTTAATGCATCCGGGTGAAGGGGGACGAAGATGAACCTCAGATCTAAACCTGTAGATTTAAGAAGCAGAAAATGAAGAGTATGAAGTAAAATGAAGAGGTTGAGGATATGAACAGATGTTTGGCATCGCAGAGAAATCCAGTCTTTACCCAACAGCAGGACTAATGAGTGTAATGCACAACACTGTGATTATGTAATAGAGATGTAACACAATGCCACTATCTGTATCTCTACCTGATACAGTGCTCCAAACATCTGTATCTGTATCTGTATCCGGATTTAAACCTGAAGTGGGAGTGGCCTAAATTATTTCATTTTATTTTTTGATTAAATATAACCCAGATGCCCTGTGAACATCTGGGGCAAAGATGTATCTGTATTTGCGTTTACATTCAGTCACATCACTACTAAGTAAGTATTAACTTCCTTAAGAAAAGCGAACATCATTTTCAATATGATTTTTTTTAAATTAAAAATAACTTTGCGATTACTGATGACACTGATAAGTTCAGCCCATGTGAAGCAGCAGTGCATCAGATTTGAGCGACTGACTCAGGTTTTGGCTCTGGTCCGTGTGAACATGTTGGCTTCCTGAGTGACTAAGATTGTTTGTCTGGCACCTTGGTGCCACTCGCTCTGGCATTTCTCGCACGCTGGCACTTGGCATGACTGCGCCACGCGTCTCCAGACTCACGTACCTCGGTCGAGGGCAGAGCCGCTACGCTGGACTTGACCTTCTGTTCTCCGGCCCAATGAGAGACAAGAGAAGAGGATGGGCAAAGAGAAGGAGAGGAAGAGAGAGGTGGGGTCTGGATTCGTCTTTCTGGTGGAAGGGGGCAGGGCAGGGATGGAGAGAGAGAACGGAGGAGAGAGAGAGGGTGAGAATGAGGGAGAGGCGGCGTGCACGCGGTCGTGCGGGTGAAGAGACGAGTAGTTGAGAGAGGGAGAGAGAGAGAAAGGGATGGCAGGAGCGAGCGAGGATGGGACGGAGGGGTACTCACGGATTGTCGGAAGGGTTGAGGGGGGGCTATGGGAGGGGTCTCCATGCTCGGCTGACGCCCAGTGGCGATGCTTTTCCGCCTGAGGCGGGCTTGTTCTGAGAAAGAGAGAGAAAGAGAGAGAGAAGGGGAGAGAGAGAGAGTGTGAGAGAGATAAATGACCAAATTAGCATGCTATTATAAAATCACAATGCACTTTCTCCTGCAGCAAACACCACAAATGAGTTTCACGTCAGCAGCAGAAACAGAAATAATACAGTGCGAAGTTTATGATCTGGAAATGCATAATGCTCATTTTACTTGTTTAATGACTATTTTACGACATTTTTCCTGCATCGTAAAGAACCATAAACAAAATCACAATATTTGCAAAATTTTGGACTGATCAATACTATATGGCCAAAGGTTTGTGCACCCCTGACCATCACACCCATATGTGCTTGTGGAACATCACAGTCCAGATTTATTCCCCGTGTTTGCTATTATAATGAGCTCCACTCTTCTGCAAAGGCTTTCCACTAGATGTTGGAGCGTGGCTGTGGGGATTTGTGTTCATTCAGCTACAGGAGCATTAGTGAGGTCANGGTTGAGTAAGTTCAGGGCTCTGTGCAGGACACTCAAGTTCTTCCACTCCAACCTTCACACACCATGTCTTCATGGAACTCGCTTTGGGCACAGGGGCATTATCATGCTGGAACAGGTTTGAGTCTCTTAGCTCCAGTGAAGAGAAACTGTAATGTTACCACGTTAAAAAAAGACAATCTATACAATTGTGTGCGTCCAACTTTGTGGCAACAATTTGTTGAAGAACCACAGATGGGTGTGATGCTCAGGTGTCCAAACACTTTTCGTCATATTGTGTATATCAAAACATAGAGCCCATCTGACCTCCTCATGTAGCAATCTAGCTTAATAACATCACAAGTACTCATATATATAAGCCTCACTTTACTTTCATACCAAAACAATTTAGGCTGCATGTGTGGTCTGACTAAATAAAAAAAAATTAAATGATTGAATGGCTGAAAAAGGACAAATGTTTTTTGTACATTTGGATCTGGATTCAACTCTCTGGCTTGGAACTCTGGACTCTATGGTATGGGATTCTGGACTCCGACCCTATGGACTGAACAGGGACACTCCACTACAGGATACTGGAATGGACCTGGGCTCTATGGCTTGTGACTCTGGACTCAGCTCGAACTCAATGGCTTGGGTTTCTGGACACAATTTCTGTGAGCCTTGACATTTTGTAACCATGCGACACTGCTTGCTTGCTTTTGTCCACACCAATTCCTGATGGTTTCAGCATGATACACATGAATCTACCCATCACCATCTTCACAAAGAACACACGATGAAAGAACGAAGGCCAACACAAAAAAAGAAGCTTCAGCAGATATGCCCAAGAAGAAATGAAGCTGTAGTCATGAGAGCGAGAGGCGAGAGGTCGTGCTGGCAAACAGAACATGTATCAAACGGCGTCCTTGGGCGCGCATCTGCTTCCAGTGTGTGTGTTTGTGTGTGTGTGTGTGTGTGTGTGTGTGTGTGTGTGTGTGTGTGTGTGTGTGATTAATGTGGACACAAGCCGGTTCAGCAGAAACAAATGAATGGACGGCGTATCGGGTGAGGAGGCGTCAGAAGCCTGGGCGAGATCCAGCAGGAAGGATGGAGTGAAAGAGCAGAAAGGAAAAGAAAAAAAAACCCACCACCAGCAGCATTCTGCTTTTTCTTCAGTGTTATCATGCAGCAGCAGATCAATGCTAACCCTTACATAAATCCAGCTGTAAATGCCCACTGCCTCTGCAAGCTATCACTCTCTCCGTCTCTCGCTGTCACCTTCTTTCCCTCCCTCATCTTCCTCTCTTCCCTGCTCTCCCTGCTGTTTTCTGCCTCTTTAACACATACACACAGTTTGTTCTCGATCACCCACGCACCTCTTTTACATAATTCACATAGTGCATTTATCCACCTCTCCTCTACAGCCTAGTCTCTCATCTCCAGCCTCCCTCTCGCTGTCTCTCTCTTTTTTTGCTTTTTGGATCTTTTTTCTCCTGTCTTTGCACTTCCATTCTCATTCACAATGTTTTCTTTCCCTTTTGTGAGCATCTCAGACATGACGGCAGAACACAAACCAAACCTGCTCCATTTCACGCCATTACAGACCAGTGAAAGATGTTATTACTTAGCTGTCTTCTTTGTATGTCTTCAAAGAACCCATAAATGTGTGTAAGATTGTCAAAACTATTAAGCTATTAAAACTTTTATGTTGAAATAATAAATTGTTTAATGACCAACACTGGCCTCACAACATCTCTACCCCTTTAGCCTCATTAAAAATACTGGGATCTAATGATTATGCATAAATATGCAAATAAGAAACACCCACATGTCCTTCTGTCATCCCAAGCAGCTAGCCAGCTAGCTAACTGGCTAGTAAGCCAGTATTACATTTAACAGTGAAGGGGAAAACATACTATTTCCTTCTTCAGTCTGCAAGCAAGTGCTTGTGTTTAAAGGCGGTGGTCTAGACACTATTTACTCAAGAAAAATCTGGCAACTTGGTGAGCCGCGAACCACACACGGGTGATTCGCTTAATCTGAACGGGCAGCCCAGAAAATCCACTTAAGCAGGCGCGTAACCCGTCTCTGAATACACATAACTTTCCCTGCGTAAATACTTAACTCTGAATACGTCCAGTGGTGAATAACAATGTGACGATACACAGAAGGTACTCAGAGAAGTGTGTCAAGTGTGTATGAATCCTGGTACCAAAGAGTGAACCTCAACATCAAGTGTCTTGGTACATTCTTCATTCCTCAGTCTTAATTTTTGGGGAATGTTCTCCGCAGAATGGTTCCTACAGATTTCGCATTTACTTCTTATCCAGATAACTACCTCGCCCTGGGTTCAGGTGCCATCTTACACTGAGTGTCATCAGCGTTGCACACTGCTTTGGTTTTAGGCATCAGGTCTGTTTTGTGTTTCTTATTTCATCTGCTGTCATGCTAAGCCACGGCTCAAAATGCGACAAATGAACAAGCAGGAAGGTGGAAAAAGTTTTCATTTAGTTTCAGCTGATAACATTTTTCGCTAAAACTCCAAAACTATCTGCTATCCAATGATGTCCACTTCAAAATTATTGACACCCTTCCAGTCCCCAGTGAATTAACACCTACAGTGTGCATAGTGTATATGTCCGAATGGACACCAATGAACGAACTGAAAGAGTTACGTCAACACTCTGTGTTCATTCGTCAATGGGGTTTTGCCATGTACACAATATTTATCGTATCAAATAAACATTACAGTTATACAATTATACATTTAACTTACACTCAACCAATTGGAGAAACTAGGCTCTTAGGAAAAAGGCTCTGACTCCTAAACAGGGCTTTTCTTTGTTTTGATGAGTGTTTGCGAGTTCAGCCCTTACCACTTCCCAATAACAGTTTCTCTTACAAATCATACGTGACCGCATTACTGACACCCCTAAAGACAATCTGTGGATTTGAACCCATTTCAAAACCTCTCAGAGAGAGCTTGGGGAGGCTTTAATATTAATAGGAAATGTTAAGATGAATAGTTTTCACATTTTTGAAATAATTAAATTGAGAGAACAAATGAATGATGTCATCCGTTTTTGTTCATTTTCATAAAGGTACCAATGGTTTTTTTTAAGAGTTTTATTTCTTATTCTTACAACTTTAAACTCTGTAATTATGTAATAAGTAAATACAATGATGCCTCTGACATTACCGCTTTACACAAGATGCATCATCATTATTATTATTATTATTATTATTAATGGTATACTCTGAAATGTGTATAATGTAAGTAATGAGCAGTAAAATTGTGTCTTATGTCTCAAACAGGTGGACATTTTATTTATTACCAGACACAGTGTAGAAAAAATAAAATAATATGTTTATGAAGAATATGCACAGAAATTCATAATGAAAGGAAACAGTGAGTAATGCAGTGTATACATGCGCATGGCCTTGAATTCAGCACTAATTATAAACACTAATTAAAAACACAACTTACTTACTTACTAATGTAACTTCCTTTCATAACTGAACAGGTTTGGAAAACTTTTTTGGAAGTGCTTTCTGTCTTTAAACACAGTAAGAGCTTCTCCATCAGGAAGAATAAGTAAATTATTGTAGCTAAAATCGACGTATTCTCCAAATTTAGCTAGCCCACTAAGCATTGTTTAGCTTGTGATGTGTCTTGAACGCTGCTGGCTGTTGTGTAAGTCGGTCAAGCGCTTCAGCCTGCTGACACACTGACTTCCTGTTTCAGAAGGGAATACACCAGCACACGGAATCAAATCACAGCTAAGAAGCCGCTGCATGTGGACTTTAACGTCTCCGATGTTTCTGCGGTGCAGCGGTGCTGGTGTTAAAGCAGCTCTCGGCTCGCTCGGTGTGCTGCTGAGATGGATGACCGTCGCGGATGAGTTTATGATACCAGACTCTCTAACTGTGTGCTCGGAGCCACATGAGAGCGCTGACCTGAGCATAATGAGGACTCTGCCCGGGCGTTTCACAGAAAGACGTCTCTGCGAGAGCAGATTGGAAGCGAGCAGAGCACGGCCTGGATAAATGACTTCGTGAGAAATGGGCAAAGCCGGTTTTAGACCGTGGGATCATTACTTGTCACACTGTACAAGATCCCAATAAAATCCTGACTGAATTCTGTAGCAGATGTGCGATAACGTGTTCTCCGTCAGATTATACCATGAAGATCCTGTATTGATAGGGGAAAAAAATGTCCTGCTTACGTCATCAGCCAGCGTGATCTGGAAATCAGCTCACATAAACACAAACAAGCCCAATGCACAAACTTTATAACTGAAAGCATGTGAGAATGTGAAGAAGAGGAGCCCGAGGTGATAAGGCTATTTTTCTGTCCATTAGCATGCGTGCTATCCTTTCAGCTAACCCCCTATTGGTGGCTTTAAGCTCACTCTGAGAGTTCAATTTAAAAAAAACTCAGATGCAATGGCCCTAAATGTCGCATTATACGTCCGAAGAACTCACAACCGAAGACTTATTTAACGCTGTGTGATTTTGTCTTCTCCAACATCATAACCAAGGTGAAATCTGCCCTAGCATTTGAATCCTGATGATGCGACAGTTATCTGTGGCCGGGAGTTTAAAAGATATTCCTGTCCCCTTTCCTAGCTTACGTATATGTAATAGGGAATGAAGCACTCTCCTTCAAGCGTGTTTAGCTACCCTGTCACAGTGCATTCACAGCACTTGTGTGTGCTAGCCTTAGGTCTGTGGATACTATGCTATTGTTTTTAAGTGACATGTTTTCTTAGCCTCAGATGCTAAGCCTAGGGGTTAAGGAGGGTCTGAAATCTTTTGTACACTTTTCTGGCCACAGGCTTCAGGATCTTGAAGCATTTCACAGCAAGATATAGTCAGTGGAATCAAAACGAATCTTTAAAAATATTAGCATGGTCATTAGCCATGTCTCTCAAATGTCAAAGCAGACAGTTTCTGTCAAAGTAGATGTTTTCTTAGTGCAATACGCCACACCTTCAATCAAAGCTAGGGGTCTGGTTTTACATTAACAAGAAAGAGCCATCTTACAAAAACAAACTCAAACTGTCAATCTTTACATACGTTGAAGCATTTAGACCTCAAGATATTTCCTCAGAAGGAATGAAACCAAGGCGTCTTGTTCCTCATGTCTTTCAGTGTCTCAAAGGAAGCACATCTTAGCCTTAACCATCCCTAATTTGGGAACGAGCAAGTGGGAGAGAGACTAAATTAGCAGAAAATGGGGTAAAAATGCAGAAAATTATATTTATCTTAATAGCTAGGATTAAAGTTTGCATGCAGTCCTTCTAATCTAGCCTTAATTAAGCAGTCAGCTTTTATAATGCTCAACGAGCCAATGGTCTGAAGATTTAAGCACCACAATAAAGTTTGTCGCTGGAGAGAATGTTGGCTAATATTAGTATCTAATGGCTCAAGACAAGCACAATAGTTTCGTTATTGGGTTTTGTTTTTTTTTGGGTGGTGGGGTAGCTGTAAAATGCTGGGATTTGGAGAGTAGTTGGTCCAGAACTAAAGCAGCAGTCAGTCTCGGGAACAGAGAGCCCGAGGTCTTCTATGTACCAAAGCAGGTGGAGAAGACATGCATGAATCAGGACAAATCTCTGGGTGGCCTTACCCTTCCACACTCGGCCCACACAAAGCAGGCAGTCCACAACAACAATACTTCATGCCCTGGATGAAGCACTGCTCTGAATCCACACCGATTTAAATGACTTGCCATTAACCTCTACAGACAGAGACGAAATACACAACTGCGGCTCTCCATGTTAATTTCACTCTTTTTTTTTTTTTGCTTGTGTGTTTATTTTAGACTTAGGTTGTGGTTTCAAATCCAAGAACTGCTTGCACTTGTTTCTATAGTAACAGCTCATTCACAGGGACTTACATGGTGGATAGTCTATAAAAATCTAAGGCTAATAATAAAAGGATAAAGCATGTTGCAAAGAAAAAAAAAACATACAGTCGTTGATACGATGACGTTTTCTGTACGATGGCGTTTATTTAAGTCTCCGGCGTCAGAGTTTTTGTAGCAGTCAGAGATAAAGCTGAAATCTTTAATCTTCAGGACAGAGGAGGTTATGCTTCTTTCTTTCTTCATGTCGTTTCTCTGTAACATGACAAGCTGCATTTTCTTTGTCTTATTAACCTCACGAAAGAAAAAGCGTGAGTGGGCAAGTGCTTATATCGGCTGTAACGTAGGTTAGAACAGGATCTTGTATCACAGACGTTATATGACATTAAACATAGCTATAATCAGATAAAAATTTTGTTTTTTAATAAACATAAAACTGCATTTACTGGCACATTGCTGTGGTGTGAGAGGAATTAAACACTCTGGGACATGCTGTTGTATTAAAATAATCCATGATGCAGCGCTGTGATGAAGCAGAGTTATCGAATACTCTCCTTAAACATCATGTCCCAAAGTGCTTTATTCCTTTTATACCAACAACACACTTGTAACTGGCATTTAGTGGTGAACTTTTCACCACTTGGTAACAGATGAATACATGCAGTCATTTCTTTCCTTCCTCTTCCTCTTCTCAGCTGGAGTCTCGTTTATAAATTAGAGACGAACATTATCACTTAATCAGGTTATTTTTGTAAGATTCGATACCAACATTAGCGCTAGCATTATCACGTTCTTTTCATCTGAGTGGCAGGGATGAGAGGATTCTTCAGCTAGATGCTGTCTTTCTTCTCTCTGCCTCGCACCACTTAACCCACTATTACCAAAAAGTAATGCCTCATTCTATTATAAACGCGAGCACTCACGGAAACATTGAATTTGATGAGTGTTTTGTGAAATTATCCTGTAAGATCCGCTCGGGCCAGTGGGAAATATCTGATATACTGACGACAATCAGAAGTAGGAGTTGTTCACAAATTAGATAACTGTAATCACCTACCAGGAGCACAGGAATTTACATATTTAGATGCACATCACTCTCTCTCTGTCTCTCTTTCTTTCTCTGTCTGTCTGTCTATCTCTCTCTCTCTCTCACACACACACACACTTAATGTCCACTCTGTGCCATCTTCTGTCAGTAAGTCATATCAAGCTCACGATTCGACGTGATAGTAACGATAACAATCCCTGTATTTAATCGTTAAAATTTTAATCATGCCGTAAAACAGTTTGGCAAAAAATAAAAGCGCTCGGCAGATCTATTTATTTCAATTTCTCACTCAAGTCCCTTCTGATACCCATCCAGATCCAGCCTCGTTATTGGGTTGCCATGGCAACGTTTTCCCCGGCACCTCGCATTCGACTTACGGCTACAGAACGGAATCAAGAAGCATCGAAATCTCATTTAAAAAAAAAAAAATAAAACAACAACAACAGAGAAAGGTATTAAAGCCTTTATAACTAACCGGCATTGTGCTGGTGATGTTACTTTAGAGCCTCGTCATTATCTGTGAAAGCTCGTGGCTCCGTGCGGTCATGATCGTTATCAAATAAGCGATGCCGCACGCTTTGTGTATCCGTTTCAGCGGTGTAAACAACATAACGAGATAACAATGTGAACAATGTTCCAGGAAAGATAAATCTATTGATAGCAGCNTGTGTGTGTGTGTGTGTGTGTGTGTGTGTGTTTAATGCTGCACACCGGAGTGCTCTTGTACAGAAGAAGAGTGAGAGTATGCGCATGTGTTCGAGAGGAGAGGAGTGGGAGGAAGAGTGTGCGTGTGTGTGTGTGTGTGTGTGTGTGTGTGTGTGTGTGTGTGTGTGTGTGTGCACGCACACTTTTTCATTCTCAATGTAAATCTGCTATTAGGCTGCAAGCTGAAGCTGAAGTGTGTAGGCGGTAACGGCTCCCAGCTTACTCCTTTACAGGGAAAGAGAAAGACAGAGAGAGAGAGAAAGACAGAGAGAGAGAGACAGAGAGAGAAAGACAGAGAGAGAGAAAGACAGAGAGAGAGAGAGAGAGAGAGAGAGAGAGAGAGAAAGACAGAGAGAGAAAGAGAAAAAGAGAGAAAGACAGAAGAGGTAGACGGAGTGTTGTAGGCTTGCTATAATATTTATCCGTGGTGTTCGTTGTGTGCTGTGTAATTCGGATAATCAGGAAAATTTAATGTTTCGATTAAATCAATTTCCGTCCGTTTTTATTAGGTTTAGCGCTTTTTTTTTTAGCAACATCAGGAAAATCCTAAAATATTCTCTATACTCCATTAGGGACAGCGAGTTAGTCCTCCTGTTTTATCTTCCGTCTACTGTTACTCAACAATTACTTTACGCTACAATTAGCAAAGCTAGCTACTCAGACTGTCCGAGCTTTATAATGCAATGCTATAAGTAAATAAGGGATAAAACATTCTGTGTGGTAAAAAAAAAACGCAGCTTCATCGTTTTACCGAGAAACCACAAAGCGTAAACTCCTCTTTCCTTAAGATGTCAGGAAACTTAAAGTTACAGAGTACTGACACTGGAGACTCCTTCCATAAACGTTAATTAAATAAACGTCTCCACATAGAACACGTCATCATATCCGAGATTTTCATCTTAAAACCTTTACCTCAGTAATTATCAACAGCCGTGAACACGTACGTGGACTCCAAGCTTTATTCTTTAGATCTCAGCATTATGAAACTTTGTGATCAGAACAAATGTAGTTTATAGAAATGATAAATTAGTCCATTAGACCTAGTGACCAGTTCAGCAGCAAACTAAGGATGGATGTCGTCTTTAGAACGACTTCGTCACCTTATCCTCAGTCCCTGTAAACGATTCCTTCGGCCGTTCTCGGATCCTGCACGCTGGATGGAAAAGCAGTTACGTGCCGCAAAGCACTGTCGTGAGTTTTTACTCCAGGTGTCTCGATGCCTTGAACTCTGACACGGTTTGAGTTTTGATTCCGGTTACATTCCTTCAGTACGCTTAACGCTCCGCTAGATCTGTTCGTCATGTTCGACTGTGATCAGTTAGCGTGTGTCTGTTTCTATGCAGCCATACACTCGAAACAGCTGAAATAAATAAGACACTAAATGCTTAATAAACGCTTAATTACGCACTGTATTGTCACAGACAACAATATATTCATCCATTAAACAAGTCTCATTGAGTGCTACCTCAAGAGCTAGCTAAGTCATACACTAATGTGAGTGCGCTAATGCTAATGCTAAGTCCTTATCTAGCTAGTCAAAATGTCCAGGTCTTTGAACTGTAAACAAAGCAGCTAAACCTCTCAATGAAACTGAGCCTATGACTTTAAATGTAAGTTCATTTTATAAGTACATAAACTTTACATATTCGGTAAGGCTAAAGCTTATTCTACATGTAGAAAGAGTACACAGGGTTAGGCTATGTATGCTAATTATATTAAGAGTATGCGAACTACATAAGAGTATAAGGGTATGCTAAATACATGAAGAGTGTAAAAGTATGCTAACCACATAAGAGTGTAATTGTTTGCTAACTACACAAGAATGTAAGAGTATGTAAGAGTATGCTAACTACATACAATTGTAAGAGTATGCTAACAGCAATTGTATGCTAACTACACGAGTTATATTCTCATACGATTGTTGTATTCTCACATTCTCATAGGGTTTCATGTATTCTCATATTCCCATACGATTTATGATAAGAGTGTAATTGTTTGCTAAATACACAAGGCTATAAGAGTATGCTAACAACAGAAGAGTGTAAGAGTATCCCAAAGTACATAAGAGTGTAAGCGTATGCTAACTACTTAAGCATGAAAGAGCGTGTTAACTACAAGAACGTAACCGTAGGAACTCACTTAAGTGCTATATGTTTAACAGCTTAACATTATAGAAAATGCAAACAAGTAAGTGCGTCATATATTAAAAAAAAGATATTATTTCTGATAGTTTTTCCAAAATGTTAATGATATTTGAAAGCTGTAAATTTTAGCGGAAGTGCGCCTCAGTCCTCCATATTCCGTCTTCCGTTTCTCTCGCGCTCGACCCTGCCCCGCTTTCCCGCCCGCGATCTCTCCGGCAGCCCTCGAGCTGCGCCGCATCCCTTCCGCCCAATTTTTGATCAGATTCTCTCATGGTTAAGCTTCGAATCTGTTAAAAAAAGTCTGTCTTAACACTACTTGGTATTTTCAAAACAGTTCTTAATGGATTTTCGTAATGTATCCAACCAAAAATAAAACTTCTATAGCAATTCTGAAAACCGGGTTAGCTTCAACCTAACGCCGCCTTCACACGAGTCGAGCTGTAATTATAATTACTGCGTTAAAAATGACTGTAATGGTTTAAATTAGTGGTTTTTGCAAATAAAGGCGAACACACATTAACACAGGTGTGAACTCTGTTGCTAGGAAACTGGGGAATATGGATGCCAAGCGCGAGCTAGTTATTGACTGAGATTGACGATTTTGCTAACTCGATATTTGTATGTAAAGTGTAAAGGCACAGCGACAGAAGAGATAAGACAAAACTGTCCAGAATATCAACATTTCCCTCAGAAGTGTTAGAAAATGACTAAGAAAAGACTTCGTATGGCTGATAATACTATGTAATTAAGGTTAGCATCGACCGCTAACTGAACTTCTACGAGTTTCGCCATGTTGTGAAACGTCAGCGTCGCGTCACTTGTCTCTTGAACTCTCTCGGAGATCGACAAGAACGTATCACAGATGTGGATTTATTTCGTAAAAACAGGAAACTTGTAATAATCCGTCGCTAACCTTTACAGTTTCGTTATTGCGAAGGGATGGTGAACGTTTAGTATGCTACAAGCATGATTAGGCTAGCGTTATTAGCGTTATTACAGTTATAAGCGGTGTACGTGAACGCAGAGGATTTGTAGAGAAACAGGATCGGGCGCGTGAAGGCAGCGTTAAAACGTGAGCCGATGTGCACACGCTTCTGTGTGGATGTCAGTCAGAGAGAGCACGAGGCAGAGCGGGTCCGAGCGCAAGCTGCTCCCAGGGATGAGAAAGGGAAAAAAATATCCCCAAAGCGTTCCGAGGCCAGCGCAGGATGTCACTCTGATTCTCACGATTCTCTTGCGCGATATAAGAAGAGTAACGCAGGAGCAGACGAGTGCAGGAAGAACAAACCCGGCGCGGTTCCAAATCTGGCGTCGAGAGCTTTCCGTCCTCACGAGACTGTGGCTGCGAGCGCGCGAGGCTGCGGCTCCTTCATGCCTTCACGCACAGCGCGGAATAATAAACGGCAGCGAGCGCTTCCCGGGTGTGTGTTAAGGCTCGGATTGTTCAGGTATGCACGGAAAGTCGTCTCTCCTCTCGCTCTCCGTGTGAGAAAAAGAGAGAGAGAGAGAGAGAGGGGCAGAGGGTGGGTGGGGAGATAGGATGGAGGGATGGAGGGGACTTGAGATGAAGCCTGAGGTGACACTCTCTCTCTCTCTCGCTCTCTCTCTCTCTGTTGCTCTCTCTCTCTTACACACACATTTATCTCTCTCTCCCCATCTCCCTTTCTCCTCTCTTGCATTTATCTGTCTCTCTCCTATCTCTTTCTCTCTATCTCTCTCTCACGATTATCTGTCTCTCTCCTATCGCTCCCTCTATATCTCTATCTCTCTCTCACGGTTATCTCTGTCTCTCTCACATCTCTCTCTCACACACACATTTATCTCTCTCTCCCATCTCTCTATCTCTTATATTTATCTGTCTCTCTCTCCCCATCTCTCTCTCTCTCTTAAATATTCTCTGTCTCTCTCCCATCTCTCTCTCTCTCTCTCTTTCTTACATTTATCTCTGTCTCTCTCCCATCTCTCTCACACACATTTATCTCTCTCACAATCCCTCTGTCTGTCTTTCTCTGTCTCTTTCTCTCTTGCTGTCTCTCTTTCTGTTGTCTCTGTCTCTCTGTATCATCTCACTTGTTCTCTCTCTCTCTCTTTCTGTCTCTCTCTCTCAATTTCTCTCTCTCTCTCTCTCTCACTTTCTCACTCTCTGTTTCACTCTATTTTTCAGTGCAATTCAATTAAATTCTAACCTTCTCTCTCTATTTCTCGCTCTACCTCTCTCTCTACACACACACACACACACACACACACACACACACACACACACACACACACACACACACACACACACA
>CM074966.1:1341951-1352921 GCA_037577455.1 Pangasius macronema | reverse complement strand
GTGTGTTTTCGAGGCTGCTGTTGGTGCTGTGTGTGTATTCCAGGCTGCTGTTGGTGCTGTGTGTGTTTTCGAGGCTGTTGTTGGTGCTGTGTGTGTTTTCGAAGGCTGCTGTTGGTGCTGTGTGTGTTTTCCAGGCTGGTGTTGGTGCTGTGTGTGTTTTCCAGGCTGGTGCTGGTGCTGTGTGTGTTTTCGAGGCTGCTGTTGGTGCTGTGTGTGTATTCCAGGCTGCTGTTGGTGCTGTGTGTGTTTTCGAGGCTGGTGTTGGTGCTGTGTGTGTATTCCAGGCTGCTGTTGGTGCAGTGTGTGTATTCCAGGCTGGTGTTGGTGTTGCAGTGGTGTTAGCGAGTCTCAGTCACTCCATCGTGCAGGCTGCAGTCATGCTTCCCTAATTGAAAATTTCCACACAGCACGGCTACACACTCCCTCTGGCACACATCCTCTCCTAGATGATGTGGACAGGAACGGAAGAGTTGTCAAGCTAAAGCTCGACACTGATCTCTCTCACATTGGCGACACACGGCGCAACGAGGAATGCTAATACAGATTAGCTGTCTGTCTGCGCGGGAGATTGAACCATAACAATTCGCTCTGTCCCCTCGTGCACTGCACACTCCGGCGGACCTTCCACTGACCCGGGCCATCTCTTCACATGTTCTACAATCGTGAAATGCAGGTTAAAATACAGAACACCTCCAATTTAAAGCCTTTACAATATCTTTTAAACGATTCAATTCGAATTTGATTCAATGTGATTTATGAATTAATTGTTGACGTATTTCATGTCTACAGCCTACAATATTTTTTTCCAGGTGCTGCTTTTAAAACACAATATTACAATTTTTATCCATCTATCAAAGCAACATACGTATGTAAATAATGTATATGTACAGCCTGTCCCACTGATCACCTTCTCTTCTCCATATATCGATAAGGTGTTCTGTCTCCTCCTGCCTGTAACAACCCTTAAACAGGAAGTAATGTGATAAGTTGAACCAATCATGTCACGTGGCGCTGAGAGCTGATAGACCATAATTTCCAAGAGACCCAGGGAGCGGTTCTCTGGACCACTCAAGGGCTCGAAAGCAGTTTTCATACTCCACCAAATGTACCGAACTCTCACAGGGCAAACGGTCCCCAGCCACGGAAAAAACCCTCAAGTGTGAAACAACCTAAGAGTGTAGATTTTCAGTGTGTGTAGCCAGGAGGTGGAAGTGGAATAATCTTTATTTCTGCTTCACCCAGTGTCTGAGCTCAAGGTTAGTCAGCCATCGCTCATTTCGACACCAAAAAAAAAGACCTTCGATGAATTTAACGGAACCATCAAGGGCAAGAAAAAGCAGCCTGAAGGTCTGTAAAGTAAACAGTGAAAGTGGTGAATAAAATAAATGTTTAGCCGTTGTGCTTGTGTAATATATCAGAGATTTTGTCTGAGCGAACCGTTAGAAGAAGATTAAGCAGGGCAGGTGAGAGCTGCCAGAATCTTGATGGTGGTACATGACAGATTAAAGCCCTGCAGGAGCTGGTGTCTATGTGTGTGTGTGTGTGTGTGTGTGTGTGTGTGTGTAGTGCTGTGAGTCAGAGAGACTGATCTGAGCTGCCTGTTCTCAAACACACACACACACACACACACCACTCAGCTACGAGCTGAAGACAGCCCACACGGACATGAACACACTCCGGCCTGTCCATCACGCTCACAATTCACAGCTTTGATGCCATGTCTCGTTTCGGAGGTCACCAAGGATCAGACCCTAAAACACACACACACACACACACACACACACACACACACACACACACACACACACACACACACACACACTTATCTCTGACTTTATTGTCTGCTGCTCCTCAGCACTCTGTCTAAGTAGAGATGAAGACAGCTTCTAGTCTTTACCTGGAGGACCTTTCAGAAAGAACTTCAGCGCTTGAAGGTGCCAATTTCGGCTTCTATAAAGGTTCCACACGTCACTTCACCCTTTACGGAAGTGTATTTTTATTTACTTCATACGGGAGAGTGATTTATTTTTAAACCCCGCCATCACCACCCCCTTTTCAGAAGCTCATGAAGTCTTCGTTAAGGGTGGGAGTTAAGTATTAACATCTACACGGTGATTAAATACTTAACACAGGTTACAATTCCCAACGCCTTCGGAGTGGGAGAAGATAAACAGAAGAAAGAAAAAGAGAGAGGTATATTACCTACATACATATATATTTATATAAAACTTATATAAAATAATAAACTACTATTGTTTATTTTTTAGTTTATTTAATTTTTTTTTTATTTCTCTTTTCTGCTGTTTTTTTTATATATATATCTTTGTAAAGCTGCATTTATTTCATTTATGTAGGTGCTATAGAAATAAATAGATAAATAACTAAATAATAATTTTATACATATATATATATAAATTTGTATTACATTTTCTCTATTTTCTGCTTCCTCTCTTATGCTGTGATGCTATTTGCCTTTAAAATGAGTAAAAATGTCTAGAAATAAGATGAATAATCTTATATTTATCTTATTTTCAGGTATAATAGCTCCACAGAGTTATTATTGCCCCTAGTGGTCAAAACAGGAACTGGAAAAAGTGCTAAAAGAGGCCCACTGGGGCAGATGTCATGCTGCCCCACGCTCAGAGGAGGAGCAGCAGGCAGGACATTAATGATCAGGTTGCCAGGTTTGTGATTTCTACATCAGGCTTTTTTTTAGTCTAATTTACAAATAATCCATTTTCCCTTTTCCTCAAGATCTTGTTTCATAGCATAAATATAATATATTTCCACAGACGAGGACGGAGTGTAAGTGCAGATGGTGTGTCTGTAAGATTTGTAAGATATAGTGCAAAGATTGGGAGAGGGAAAGGGGGATTATGAAGTGTGTAATGTCCAATATATAAGAGAAATGTGTGCTTGGTGACGACGTTTGAGAGAAAAAAGAAGAGAAACGTGTCTCCCTTTTTTCAGTGCTTAATTTGTTTGGGTGAGTTTCAGCTCTTTCGTGTGGTTTTGGAATGGAAATGTTCCTCAAACCTGGCAACCCTAATTAATTATATTACTTTGAAGAAAATTGAATAAAGGTAAGTCTAAAACCTCTGAAAATGAGCTGCTAGACTCTACGCCGGATGACTGCATGATGCTGAGTCTCGACTGCCATACATTATTGGGTTACTCCAAAAATTCACTAAGCAGCAGCCTATAGCACAAGCGAAGAGTCATAGGGTCTCGACTTGACTATGGTGCTGTTAATATCGCCGTGAAACACCAAAATTTATGGTCGTGAGCCTCAAAAGAGTGAGATGGTCAGACAAGCTCCGTTATATCATGTTACACTTTATATCTGGAATCAAAGACCTTGTTATTTTAATCCTGACTGCAGACATGGGGCTGAAATCGAACAGTGAAAGCGAGCAGGAGATTGGTACAGGAACGTACATCATTTATAAATTACAGAGCTCTGTAGTTTACCTGTAGTGAGGAATGAGTGTGTTATTGATTTCATTTCTTTCTTTTTTTATCAAACTGCTCTACGGTGCCGTGAGAAAGCAGAATTTATTAACACGAGCATTTTTACACGTCTTAAAAATGATTGTAAATCTGTGAGAAATGCAGTGTGTGTGTGTGTGTGTGTGTGTGTGTGTGTGTGTGTGTGTGTGTGTGTGTGTGTATCCTAAAGAAAAAAAAATCACAGCTCAAGGCTTTGTGCTCTACGGTACGATGTCAAATGCAGAAAATGTACAACTTATATAATGTGTGTTTGAGTTGAGTAGTGATGACGTTCTGCTTCAGTGCAGGTTTTGACAGGGTTTTTTTTTTTAAATAAAATGTTAAACACGTAAGATAATAACTCTCTAAAGACTCAGCAGTGTGGAAGAATTGAGGTGCCGACACTGAATAAATGATGTACAGCAGGAAGATGAAGTGTATGCACATTAATAAGGGTTTTCTGTACATTCCAGATGTTTGTTAACGTTATCATTAGCGTGTCACATTTCCTTATTTTCACAAGCCAGCTCTCCCCATCATATGACAGCTGACGTGCTTCCTCTGAGACACGCTAAGCCAGCTACCACGTCTTCTTCGAATTGCTGCTCCTGCTGTGTCACAGGGCAACGTAACACACATGGAGGAAAGCGCTATCCGCAACCTTCCACATACATGATGCTCATAGATGCCTGTGATTGGCTAGTGTTGATATGATTGACATGGTTGAGAGAGTATGCCCCTCCCACCCAGAAAGCACAGCCAGTTTCGCTCTATTGGACTCCTGGTCATGGATGGCTGTGGAACTGTCGGAATTCGAACTCGTGATCTCCTGACACTTTTTTGTTGCTCCATTCGCAAACAAAACATATTAAATAATGAACACACACTGAACACAACATTGAACTCGATGGAAAAACAAAGGCAGTGCAGTGGTGCGCCCACCAGCAGTCTGTCTGAGTGAAGATGAAAATCTCAGGAACAGAGTGAACCTGGTTCAAAGCACCACAATACAGGTCACCATGTCAGAGCTCTGAGAACTGAAAACATCCTCACAGCCGGATGTTTCACCCTCACACGCAATGATATCAAGCCAAATCTGTGTTAGTGTGCTAAAGGAAACCTCCACCCAGAAGCACTTCTGATGTGTTTAGTGATTCTGCTGCTAATATGTCGGCTGGTGGTGTATTTTTGTTGTTAATGTACGACGTTAGTGGTTGTGTATATCTAGAACTGTTACAATAGCACTTAATAAGAGAAAAATATTTCCCCAAGCTCAGATATAAGTGAAAACAGTCAGGATTTGGTGTTAGCGCACTTCTTTTTGCACTCACCAATTTCCGGCTCCGTATTAATGAGAAATCCACCGTAGAAGTAGTGGAGACGTCGGCGCAAACGCTGAACTCAAAGCCCCAGAATGCAATGCAGCTATACAACGCTTAGTTACGGCATAGACTCGGCTCAGCTAGTTAGCTATCCACGAGATGACGAATACAGTTCCCTTGACGGTGGTATTAGCATGAAAGGTGAAGCTTTGGAAGCTGATCTGTTTGATGACAGTAGTCAAACATTATGTCATCTCAGATTATAAATAAAGTTCGATTTTTCTTTAAAGGCTGATTTCTAATTCTGCAAACATATCTGTGTTAAGACACGGGTGAATCTTGGAGCTGTGAATGTAGCACAGCTTCAGTAAAATGACTGCACAAGAACAGGACCAACAGCTAAACTCGTACTTTGCTTTTCGTCTTGCAAAGAATTCGTTCGTCGTTTTTCACACATCGCAGTTTTGGTGTGTGCGCCCTAGCACACTGCCCCCTAGTGGACATGTTCACATTGTTAAAAATGTTCTATATGAAAACTCGAGTTCAGGTGACCACAAATTCAGACAGCAGAGTTTCCGAGTTTTTCTGTTTGAATCTCAATTTTATGCTGATCGTGAATTTATTTCACAGTACCGTGATACTGTGGCATATGTGCATATGAACCATGAAGCCGTCACTGTAACCAGCCATTTAACCAGCCTGTGATCTCTTATATTTAATTTGATGTGAAAACAACTCTTCAAAGCATTCGTTTTCTATTCTGAGATACGTTGCCAGATTCACATATTTTACGCCAAACTGGGCAGGCATGGCAACTCAGGCGCAAGAGAAAATGATAGAGTCGTAAAGTCATGCGCAAGGATTTATTTCAGACAGACGATAAGAAGTGAGTGGTTTATGACTGTGTATTGATTTTGGTGTGAAATATCTGGCAACCGACTGACAGTCAAGGCTGCTACAGTGCATTTAATGAAGAAAAGAAAACCTTCAGAATCTCCTGCGATGCGATTTGGCATGGACCAAGAATTACATTTTTCAGTTCCTAGGACGATGAATTCAATGACTGCATATGAAAGGGTTGACACCGTGAAACCGTTTTCTACTGATTGAGTTTCATTTCTTAAATTCTTCACCCTGCCCTGTATAAAAGTAAGGCTCGTGCACTCACCCATCTCAGGATGGTGGCGTCCCTCCACAGGCACGCTGACGGTGCGTCGCAGCAGCTTGTTCCTGTGCGACTCGGAGCGCCGCTCGCGCATCAGTAAAGGGTGAACCTGCGGGAAAGAACAGCCAGGACGTGAACAATACACACACCGGTAATGACGGATCATGATATTAGATGTGAGAGCTAATCGATAGCTTGAGAATGAAACTGTTAATGCAGAACAATGCGTTGAGGCGCCACAGATGTATAAGACTGATAAAATTATTACACACTCATGAACAAACTGATAAATGTTTTAAGTGTTTTAAGTTCGTAATGCTCTGCTGGTTTTGTGCCATGTTTCTTCCAAACACGGTAACCAGAACAGCTGTATCCGTTTCATTCAAATGTCATTGTGGTCTAGCTTTTTTTTTTTCAGTTCCCCTCTCATAATGTTAGTTCCCATTTACTGCTAAAAGAAATGGAAGCAAAACTTATAACCGTGGTTTCATCTTATCCTGTCATATACGATCGCTCATTAAGTGTGTATAGAGACATTATGAAGAAAAAGTAAAGCTTAGGAGGAAGTAGCAGAGATCATTAGCGCCTCTTTAAAGTGTAAGGAGCTAATATATACTAATATAGCTACTACTGTTTCTCACTGGAATTTTAAAAAATGCTGGCAGGCCACACCCACAAGAGGCAAACTGACAAACTATAAACACTGTGAGCGACTTGATGCAAGCTAGTGTGAAGACAGCAAATTATCTGATGCCAAAAATTAAACCTTATACTGCCTTTATTCCTATCTTTGAAAAGCAGGTGACTTAGCCTNACACACACACACACACACACACACACTGTGTCATAGAGTAACACAGGCTGTGCGTGTGAGACGTGTGACACTGCAAACGCTACGGCTAATGCTACTGCATGGCTTTCCTCATCACCTTCACACTCTCGGTACACACCGTATTCCCCGAGAGAGGAGATGGAATGGCAAAATAATGAAACCCGAGAGCGCTTTTTCAGCTGGAGGACAGAACAGGACACTGATTGCAGGCTTGTGTGTGTAATAAGATGTTTATTTAAGGCTCTGCATGAGGTTTGGGGGTCCATGAGCGTCCCACAGAGGAACCCATCGTTCTCGAGGAAGAGATATGGAGAGAGAGATGTGCCTAATATATCACACCGCAGCCTCCTGTAGCACACACAGTAGGGAAATAAGGCAGCTCTGGTTGTCGTCCAAACTGCGATGTGTGTGGTGACGTGTGTGTGTGTGTGTGTGTGTGTGTGTGTGTGCTGTCCTATACAAGTCCAGAGTGAGGGAAGGAGTGTGTTTCTCACTCTGTCAGGACTGAGGTGATAAACGAAGCGAGCAGGAGCAGGTCAAGCACCGAATCCCGCTGGAGTACTAACTGCTTCAAATCATCTCAGTCGCTGAAACTCAAAACTGGGCGGAGCTACCTGAGAGGAACGGGATCACATGACCGAGCTGGGAGTCGCTTTATAGTGTCAGAAGTGAGGCAGATTCTCATTAATCAGCGTAACGAGCAGCGCAGCCGGGGGCAGGAATCCGTAAAGACCTCATGATTCGATTTGGTTTTGGGATTCAGGATACCTGAAGTGATTCTAAATCAGTTTCACTCTTTCATTTCTTTAGAAAATTGTGTAACTTTTTCATCAGTGTACATCTGCATGGATTACCGAAAGACCTGCAATTTCAACATAAGTAACAAGAACAGAACTAACAATGAAAAACAACATCATAATACACCCACAAAACATCATAATACACCCACCTGCTGCTTTTAAAATATAAAATAATTTTCAAACATTATAAAAATACTGTATTTTCTGTCAAAATAAATATCACTTGCAAGGTTGCTAGCAAGCTAGCTAACACAGGGCTAACTGCTATATTGTATAAACCAGCAAGGTTGCTAGCAAGCTAGCTAACACAGGGCTAACTGCTATATTGTATAAACCAGCAAGGTTGCTAGCAAGCTAGCTAACACAGGGCTAACTGCTATATTGTATAAACCAGCAAGGTTGCTAGCAAGATAGCTAACACAGGGCTAACTGTTATATTGTATAAACCAGCAAGGTTGCTAGCAAGCTAGCTAACACTGAGCTAACTGTTATATTGTATAAACCAGCAACCTTATAACATATAGTAATATAAGTAATATAATAGGATATTTTTCTCATAAACTATTTTTCTTTCAGTGACTCAGACAGCAATATTGACTTTGCTAGCAAAACTCCAGAGAGAGGAACAGGATTTCAGTTTAAAAAAATAAAAAGTGGTTTCCGCTGAAATCTGTAAGAAATCTGAGGTTGAGGAGGAAGATAATGTGAAAGTGATCGCTGTGAAAGTGAGAGCTCTCGGGATCATGTCTGAGCTAAAAGATCTCCAGAAGCTGTAGAATATATCAGAAATATGTTTTGATCAGAAAGTCTTTTATGCAGAAGACACCATCTGTGGTGGTGTGGAAGCAGATGCTGTGGCCCAGATTCCCTCCACACACTCGAGTGACGGACTTCAAACACCTCCACAGCAACTCCAACGCATCCATCGTCTTTTCTCTATGTGGACAACTTTAGATTTCTAAATTTTAACAGGCATCATGGTCGTGTGCTGGAGGAACGAATCGACACAGCTCCTAAACTATTAGGTACAATTGTGTATCAGACTGCACAGAATTAAACAAAACCTAAACTACTCGTACTCGCAAAACTTATGCGATGGTCAAAAAATATGGCGATGGAAAAAGGGTAAATAATTTTTTATACACATGGGATTTCTGCAGTGCAACAGCTTTGTCCTGGTCAAAAGTATTGCCCTTTTTTTTACTATGTGCCATACATTTTATCTGTTTAAAGTTACATTTAATGTTGTGGAACCTCCATGAAGCAGGTTAGTTCCTGTTGTCACTTTGGTTACAGCAGCTATAAACAGTCGTTCCCTCACCAGCCTCTCTTTCTTCTCTGTCTTGAAGCGCAAACTCCTCTGTCCTGAAGATCGTAAAACTTACAAAAAAAGCTACAGCTTTACGTCTGACTGTTACAAAGCGTTGACGCTGGAGACTCCTTCCAGAAATGTTACATAAACACGTTTCTCCTTACAGAAAACATCACCGATGAATGATTACACATGTATTTAAACCTGTTTATGTGGAGCGTCCGCCATATAATGAGCTCCTACTATAGAAACAATAACTTATTAGAACAAGTGATTTAATATAAACCTGTGATTTGCAGATGCAGTAATGTCTGAGGAGACCGGTCTCTCCACCCTACCTGAGGCAGAAGCTTGATCCAGCTGCTCTGCCCTTTTACAGCGCCACAGTTACAGGCCAAGTGGTGCTGCCAGTCCATACAAACACGAGCAGCGTGGCAGCACGATGGAGAGAAAAGTAAAAGCGCTCCACAAACACGGCTTGGCAGGGCAGCTTTGGCCACGCGTCAGGGGGCACGGATGTATGCGAAAGGCCAGCTGTGTGAGGGGGCGACAGATCAGCAGCTGGCTAATCCATCTGGCCCTAACAGGGCGGTAATCGATCTGTGTTCAGCCTGACGGCCCCCAGCAGGCACCGCTGCGCCCCGAACACACACAGCAAGTCATGACATGTCGGCTCAAGTCAGCATCACATCGCTGACACATCAAACCTGCTGCTGCGAGAGACTCGAGAGGATAAACGCTCCATCTGAGGAAGAAATCGCTTCTAATTGAGAAATCAGCTGAAAACTCTCAGGTTCTGATTTGCCCTCATTTAAAATAAATTAGAGGGTGTTTTGTGAGTTATTAAAAAAAAAAAAAAACAATTATTGTGTATGGTGTCACATGAAAAGAAGAGGGAGGTAATTAATTTAGAGAATTATTTCTTACATAATGGTTTAATTTTCTTTTCAACTTCAGGCAGCGGAAAGCCGTGCAAATTTAACACCTGCCCTTCAGTCATACGAATTTACTCACACAATAGCACACTGGCTGTATTCGCATTGACTCCGCTGTGTATTTTAACGTTTTATTTATATATTTTTGCGCTAAAAATCAGGGCTTCGGTGTGGAAGAAAAGTCTGCAGCTTTTCAGTCAGAGGTTAAGATTAAATATCAGACCTGTCTCATCCGTCACATCCGGCGACATGAAGCCTACGATAACAAATTGCAGTATCGTTTTGTTTTGCGGAACGGCGAGTCGGTGGAATGACAGAGCCTTTTCAATTCACGAGATAACACTTCAATCCGAGCATTTGATTCTGTGAGGTGATTCACTCCAGCGGCTTGTTATATAATTCTTATCAGCCGTGCTTTATGCACCGTGACAACTGAAAGCTCGGGCCAAAAAAATCCCACCATGTCTATCGAATATAATGAATCGGTTTTTGTGACAGAGAGAGACGGGGGTGAAAAAAGGAAAGCATGGAGATGGACTCTGTGTAGACTGAGAGGGATTGGTTCTGATTCAATTCTGATTCAATGCAGCGGTAGCCGCCACCCACTCACAGCCAGAGGAGCTGTTCTGCTGCGCTCTTGCATAACGGGGTGTCACGCTAGCTGCAGGAGAACCGTGCTGCACTGGTGCATGCGGCGGGTGCAATCGGATTCGAGGAGATCAGATCAGAACAGAGCCGAGTGGCAGGACGTCGCCCGTGGTGCTCTCACTCCCTCTTATGGCATTTACAATACATGACAATCTCTCTAAAGTGATGTTTCTGATTTCCCTCCAACGTTAGAACTGATCGAGAATTTCTCAGTACATATTATAATGATAATAAATTATGATAATGTGGTGCGTGATCTGCCAGCCAACTGGGCAAGGAAGGAATTAATACCTTAGTGGCTGCTTAAAATTTTGCCATTAGAATTTTGTCATCATTTAAATGATAATATACATGCATTTGAAGTGCTTCTGAATTTTTTTGTATGTTTGAATTTGAATGTTAATGTCCCACTAGCTTCATCTCCTCATTTATTACCTCCATATACCTCCTCTTTGGCCTTCCTCTTC
>CM074966.1:1331809-1341851 GCA_037577455.1 Pangasius macronema | reverse complement strand
AGTGCCACTGTCTCTAAACCATACAGCATGGCCGCTCTCACCACTGTCTCGTTCACCTTCCCCTTGATCCTCGCTGAATAGTCTATGTTAGGTTTAATTCTGATTATTTGCTGAAGATCTGAAGAGTGTTTTACAACTAGCTAAAAAATTTCACATGTAAATTTGTTCCAAATTGTTCTAATCCAATTGTAGTGGGAAAAGTGCAGTCCTGGCAACCTTCACAATACTATATCTTGAAATTTTTTTTTTAAATTTCACAGTATGTCACCTCCAGAAAAATGATGGAAATGTTTTTTGTTGTCGCTGATTCATCCTTTACTCGTCCAATTAAAGGCGTGTCTTGCTCTACAGTAGCAGCTCGTTAGCAGTAAACATGGTTCACTGGTGTGTTTTCTTCACACTACTGCCTTTTCTATCTGACAATAAAAAGTTGGAGTTTACTCGTTTGGAAGAGGATGAAGTTTTTATGAGTTGGCGGTTATGTGACATTTTTCCGGAGGTGTGTTTTTCCCTCTGTTCAAAGCGGAACGTTGCTACTTAAGACTGATCGAGAACGGAGCACTGATTGAATGAAGACATGTAACCCAAGTAAAAGTAGATTCTAAAGTAATGTTAGAAAATAAAGCTTTGAGCCGTGAGAGGACGTGCGTTACAGTGACTTTATCACGATGATGAGCATCGTGCCTAACACCTCCTTACCCGTGATGAAGTCACTGTAACACACTCCCTCGAGTCACTTATCACTTATAGAAAATGGTGACAGAATCAAACTGATAAAATCTGGTGTTCTATAAATATTTTGACGTATGAGATTAAGTCAAATGAAAACCTTAATCTGATTATTAATAACATTTGCTGTAAACAATTCTTCCAGCACACAATGCAGTCTGTTAACAGTAACATTTGGCTGCTAAGCAACATAACAGGCAATGATTTTATTGGTTTATAACCTGGAGCATTCATACAGATACACATTTAAGTTATAACGGACTACACAAGCGGCACCGAGTCGACACCTGCCTGTGTACCTTTTGTACATCTGGAGGATTAGAAGCCACTAGGGGACAGAATAGACACGAAAAATCCCTCACCAGCACAAAGTGCGTAGACGGCAGGAGTTGAGGAAGCTGTTTATAGGTAATATAGGTGTATTTTCACATAGATGGTACATGAGGCCATTAAAGCTGTTAACTCTTTAAATGTTAGATGTTACTGTGGAGAGGAGTGAGGAGTGAGGTGTTTCCCCTGCAGGAGACTCACACCCCTCACCCCTTTCCCATCACACTGCTCACCAGCACCAGTCCCGATACTCTACACACAGAAACCCAACAGTAATTCATTTGTTTATACTGTTTGAAAATGTCAGATAAGTTGAAGTTGAAGTGTACTGCGAGGAAGGGTTAAACCTCATGGTTACAACAAAGGAGAATATTTCTAACAGCTTCCGTACTGCCCCAGCTGTTTACACACGTTTCACACCACCTGTTGTTGTCATTTCATCGGACACACGTGATCAGGACGCTGAACGAACACAGGACGTGCAAATCCCGGGTATGCATATAAACGGATTTTTAGGACAATTTAAACGTAATCATTAAAACATTTTGCTGAACATACAGTGACACAATGACCTTGTATATCTTCGCCTTAATTGATCACATCTCTCACCATCATTAAATCCAACAATGTTAGAATCACAAATCAAATATCGCATTTCCTGTCCATACCGTGCAGCTCCATGTGGTTTAACGTTGTATGAACTGATATTAAAGCCTGAAAATACTAAGAATCTGTAAATCTAAATGCAGAAGCAAAAACCTCCCTCTCTCTCTCTCTCTCTCTCTCTCTCTCTCATACACACACCGCCCTAGCCAATGAACAGCGACCATGAATATTTCATCATCTCCATCTTTCCAGAGGTGACAGTCGTTAGCTCAGGCATGACAGATTCAGCTCTGTTCACACTGCAGCTAGGTCTGATCTGAAAGTGGAGCTGAACACACACCGTGATTAGACTCGGACAGCGAGTGCAGGTCTGATCTGTGTTACAGGTCATCAAATCAGGGTGGTGATAAAATCTCTAAATAAAACAACCTCCCCTCCGGAGTCGTCTTTAATCTCTATTAAAATTCACATTAAAAGTCATTTACACTTCATTAATAAATAATTAAGCGGAGTTGTGGAACAGGGTGGCGTTTCCCCCGCAGTGATGCAGGATACCGGATCAAATGACTCGGATATGTTAGCAAAAAAAAAAAAAACGGGGGGGAGGGGAGAGATCTGTAGTGAAATAATGCT
This sequence comes from Pangasius macronema, assembly GCA_037577455.1. Taxonomy (NCBI): domain Eukaryota; kingdom Metazoa; phylum Chordata; class Actinopteri; order Siluriformes; family Pangasiidae; genus Pangasius; species Pangasius macronema. The sequence continues at coordinate 1,339,553 of CM074966.1, read as the reverse complement.
TCATTCCAACTCCATATCCCACAATTCCTTACGATATCGTACCTCCTCCTGGTCCAACATGTAGGGCTGATTTCCAGGGATCATGCAGTGACGCGAGTCCCAGCCTGGACGCTCGTACGGCGGAGCAGCGTAGGAGGACTGGGGCTGATGGGCGGAGGGAACAGCATAGCGTGCATCTGTGAGAGAGAGACAGAGACAGAGAGACAGACAGAACGAGGAAGAGAGAGATTGCGAGAAAGAGAGACAGACAGAGAAAGACATTTCATCACTGATTTGGAAAAAAAAAACAACAAATGCACGCTGGATTATGCCATGTTATATTTCTGTCTTTTTTACATGCTAACTGTTATAAACCTGTACGTTTATATTTAATAACAGCAACATGCATTATAAACAATGCTACACACTGTACTGCCTTTTCATAAATAATTATTACAGTGTGTATAATGCCTTAGGAAGGTTTTGCCTTCATAGAAAGTGTTACGGAGAAAAGTGTCACCACAGTGAGTTGAAACAAAAAGCACTTCTGCCTTGTGGACCCAAGCATTCAGACTTTAGCGTAGCCTGGACGCTGCTAGAGATACAGAGCGAGACGCGGTACGGAGCGCCACGCTGTAGACGCGACGCCGAGCCAGGAGAAATCTCTTCTGCTGGAGAAATTGCCTACTGAGATGGAAGAAACAGACTACGCCTTCTGCTTTGCACTCATTATGATGAAAGAAAGAGAGCATAATGCCATAATGTCTAATCGCTACTTCAATATTGAGCCTCATGTCACATTATACAATTTAGCGAAGTTAAGAGTACTGAGATGGCGGTTTGTTACTTTTCTCAATTTGAATACTTCAAATAAACCCTATAAATAAACTTCAGCTAAACAGTGAGAGTTGTGAAGGCAGAGAGGCGTGGTGGCTAACTCACAAACCGAACGCTAAGCTATAAAAACAAATCGCAAAATCAAAATGAGTTCTTCTGTACGTGTACGTTCTACACCAACCTCTCATACCTCCATACATATAACACATCACAGACAGTCGTGCCTATAATACAAGCCTCCATCTTGGATCTGCCCACTGATATCCAGTTAGCGGTCAATGCTAAGTGCTATTAGAGTGTAATTTCAGTCACACAAAGCCTTTAATTAATAAGTTTCCAACACATCTGAGGTAAATGTTGTTCTTCTGGATAGTTTTGTCTTGCTTTCACTGTCATTTTGCCTTCTTTATCGTTTGTATAAAAGACTCAGATTCATGCTAGCTAGCCACGTCACTAGCTACGCCATGGTGCCCTTATTTGCTAGTTTCCTGATAACAGTGTTCTCACAGCTTTAACCATGAGTGTATCATGTGTTCAGGAGTTCACTGAAGTTCAATCTGAAGTCTACTAGAGGGTTTGAACCTGAATCATCACATATTATAGGAATTTGCAATTTTATCTGGGTACAGCCTGTGTGCCTCTAACCGAATATCCCATACAATATTTAAAATAAAATCAGTTCTTCTGGAGGCTTGTATTAAAATTCTTGGCAGTGCAGGTTTTTTTTTGTTTTTTTTTTTAACACCTCCTGGGATTTTTTTGACTTCACTGTTTGACACGTGTGACATTTTCAGAGCTGACATAAGGTCACATCTCAGACACAAACCTTACAGCAGACGTCATACTGCGTTACCTTTTCCTCTCGTCTTCTCTGTATATATATATATAAAAAAAGCATTGTTTTGTTCTGTCTCTGTATTATCTGAAAGTGTTATCGATAACATAATGTGGTCAATAATGCCTTAACAGGAAAGAAGTTCGCACCTTCTGCATTCAGAGTGTTTGTGTGTTATTAGCCTGGGGCGTACTGAGATATTGCTTGTTTTATTTTTAGCCCGGGTTCCAGAGCTCAGCGATGTGGATAATCACCCCCCCCCCAATCCCCCCAATCCCCCACCCAATGGGCTCACTAATGACGACGTTGAGAGGGTTCTGACCCGCTTCGGCGTCAGCTTTTTTACCCTCCCACTCCTACGAGCTGCAACAATACCACCAAAGCCCTTTCGCCCTGAGGCATGAATGCATCTCTGCCATCTCTCCCAGGAGGCAATTATACACACAGCATACTACATCATACTATTCCCAGTCAACACTACAGAATGGAGAAGACGCTGCAACCTGAATTGTCTTAAAGGAGGATTATTTAGGCAAAATGTTTGTGCTTACATCACATGTACTCATCCAATCAAGATTTAGATCTTCATAACATGTTTTTTTGGTGGGAATAAAGCTGGCATGTGACACCCTTCTGCCATTTTTATCCCATGTCTAATCTCTCCAGGCTAAGAAAGGTACTGGACCAGCTGAATTAATCATGGTTACAGCACAGCACTGCTGAATTATGGATTGTGATTGGCCAGGAGGTGTTGATTAATTTTCTAGAACCGCAGCTCTGACAGTAGTGCAGCTACAAATCGCAGGTTTATGTGAATATGTGTTCGTTCTGATACGGTATCGCTTCTGTAGTAACCGCTCATTCACAGGGACTTGTGAATATAAACGGATTTTTAAAAATAGTTGATATGGTGAAGTTTTGGTAAGGAGATGTTTGTTGAACATTTATGGAAGGAGTCTCCAGTGTGAGAGCTTTGTAACAGTCAGATGTAAAGCTGTAACTTTCTTGGGAATAAAGACAAGCTGCAGTTTTTTTACTTAAAACGGATAAAACGGATAAAATGGATAAAATGGATGTCATTTTTAATAAATAAAAACATGTGATATAAGAGGAATAAAACACTTTGGGACATGCTGTTACAGGAAAATAATCTACTTCAGGGCAGCAACAGTAACCCCTCTTCGTCACTGATTATTTTACTGTAACAGCATGACACCATGTGATCTATGATTTACTTTAATCACACAGAGCAAACAAACCTTTGATTTATTTCCCATTGAGAATTCACACATAAACTGAATGGTGCTGTTTCTAAATTTCTGGCAACCCTAAACGAAACAGGGCTCGTAAATTCACAAAATTGGTATTAAAACAGACAGGAAGTTCCTGTCGAGCTGCGATGATGCTCGCTCTAACGTGTCACTAAACCCGATCGGCCACACGGCATCGCTGTTGCTGCGATCATCTGCTTCCCCGAACTCTGAGCACAGGAAACAAGGTTACTGCCCGAGAGATGTCACTTCCGAAACGCCCACTCGCTCCATCTCTCTCTCTCTTTCTCTCTCTCTCTCTCTCTCACTCCTGCACGCCCCCAGCCTATTGCCATGACAACCGGGAAAAGAATAGAATAGAAGTGAGTGGTAAAGAGAGGGATGATCAAAGAGAGAGGGGGAGAGAGGTAAGAGGAGAGAGAGAGAGAGAGAGAGAGAGAGTGCTGGACAGAGAACGACAGGGGGAGAGAGAGAAAGGAGGAGGAGGAGGAGGAGGAGGAGGAAACGTGTGGGAGAGACAGAACGCGAGAGACGGAGTGATGGAGTGATGGCGGGGGGGAGCGTGGAAGTTAGAGAGGTGGATGTGAAGTAGTTGGAGAGCCGAGGGAGGACAACGATGAAGGAAAAAGAAGGGAGAAGGATACTTTTTTTTTGGGAAAAGGAAAAGAGAGAAATGGTGGCTTGTTCCCATAGCAACCTAGCCTTCCATGAGAACACTCTCTCTCTCTCTCTCTCTCTCTCTCTCTCTCTCTCTCTGCATCTCCCTCTCCCTATATAGCACTCGGTATACAGTGTCATAGATTTACATATGAAAGATGTAAGTGTTGAAGAGGCAGGAAGATGTTCACTCATAAAAAACTATAAAGAAAGACTGAATCTCCATATTTAGGTTATAGATTTGTTGCACTTTTTAAAAAATTTAATAACTAATAATTTAATCTTTTATTAAATGCATCATGAGCGTTTATTCGAGTCTTGATTTTCATATTGCTTGTGCACAGAAGGTTGAGGGTCACGTTGAGCACAAACGCAAAAAGCCAAAGTCTCATTACAAAAAAAAAACCACACAATAATAATGCAAACAGTGTAAGCAAGGTTACCATGGTGACCAGTGTAAGCAAGGTTACCATGGTGACCATATCATATTACGATTCCCACCACAAGGTGGATTATCTTTCTACACCATCATGCCATTAAGTGTTTTATTCCTCTTATACAACAGTAATTTGCCAACTATTACGATGTTTAATGTATTAAAGAATGACACATCGTACATTTTATCCATTTATGGTTACATTTAATGTCCGCTAAACAAGTAACTTACATTACAACCATTATAGACGTTCATTCCCTCACCAGGCTCTCTCATTTCTCTCGTGTGAAGTTAATAAGACAACAAAACGCAGCTTGTCTCGTTTCCGAGAAACCTGAGAACATAAACTCCTGTCCTGGAAATGTTTCAGCTTTACCGCTGACACTGGAGACTCCTTCCATAGATGTCTCCTCACAGAAAATGTCACCGTATCAACATAAATAACATGTTATTTAGTAGGTAGTTAGTTATTTCGTTCTTTTAGCCACGCAGAGTTGAGACTTCAGCAGGACCGTGTGTGTGACGTGTCTTAACGCACATCTCTGGTGTTCAGCAGCAGTTCTAAGGCGGGTGTGTCAGTAAAAAAGGAACTGAGTTTAGTAGTTCTGTGCTCAAGAGAAAAAACTGGTTAAAATAAGCGTCCGCCTCGTACAGCGATGTGTGAAAGTGCAGGAAGTGCGTGTTCCTATCTTGAGTTTACAGCTGGTTGCCATGGTTTCCCTGCTAGCACTGGAGGCTTTTCTTTCCTTCCCTTTTTTTTTTTACAAGGTGCTATATGTCTTATTCCCCGCTCCTGAACTCCTCCAGACTGCACTGACGTACCGTGGTGCGTTTTGGATAGTCTACACACTGAAGAGTTTGGTGGAATCAGATCAGTCCTGGTCATGACATCGGAAAGGAGACTGCTTTTGTGCGGCTGCGTGGATCGTTAGAAAAGAAATCTCCGGAAGCCGACGCTACGCTGTAAACAGCACACTGTGTACCGGCACGAGGGAAAGAAAGACACTTTCTAATACAAGTCCAAAGGGGAAAGAAATAAATTCCAACTTCCCAACAAACTCACTGGCAGCCTCCTTTCATCTCTCTCCCATCACCTCTACCCCCTCCACCTTCTACCCATCTGTCTCTCAGCACCCCCACCCACCCGGCCGGCTTCCTCCAGTCTCTCGCTCTTCCTCAGAGATGGGAATTCAGAACAATACTTCAAAACTGAGCTTTATAGAAATAGCAAAGAAATCATTACAGCACTGCTCGCTAAAGCCGTGCGATGATATCGACTGTCTGTATCAGCGAAAAAACTGAATGAAATCACCTTCCTGGTCTTCAGTGACTGACGTCTGAGTTCCTGTATAACAGGTTACTAAGCAACGTCAATACAAAAATCACTTTAAGCAAAAATCTACATTTCTATACGGAAAAATCAGCCTGAACATGAATGTATGAACGTGTGATGTGCATTAAGCCCTGATATTTATATAAGAACTTTATTCTGTGCACATATGTGTTTAATTAATTACAACATATCAAAACTACCAATTAAGCTACCAGCTTTATTTATTTAAGCTATATTTATGCAGATGTTCTGTGGTAACTGAAGCTGCTCCTAAAGGAGTTAATATATATTTACATACAGTGTATAAGTTATTTCAAAATGCATGTTAGAAAGCATAATAAAGCATTACTCATGCTTATGTCCAACTGCCTCCAAGTTGATCTAAAACGAATAATAACAAGCAAAAATAAAACAGAATGAAACAAACAAAAAAAAATCACATGTAATTCAATCCAATCTGTTATTGATTCAGTTCGTTATGTTCACGTTAGTCATGAGATCGACTAGCACCTCATCCTGAACATGAATCGATGAATGAATGTTCACATTACAAAAATCAAACAGCGAGTTAAACATCGATCCATTCATTAAACCTTACAACTACAGGGTGTACGATTTAGGAATTGTGTCCTCTCTGGCAGAAAATAATGCTAATGCAGCTACTTGTGGCAGAATATCCTGTACCATGCTCCGTTATGCACTGCGTGGATTAATCTCACGTCTGCAGCTTCCAAGTCAATAACAGACTGCATAACGTACACTAAGTAGCACGATTAAACAGCAACGACACAACAGTGTGCTGAGAAATGCTTCACGACTGCATATGCAACCCAAGAATTTAGCCCAGGAAGTCCAGCTAGCTACCTAAGAACTCCTCTGGTCACTCCTGGTGTGTGTATTTTTATTTGTGTTCTTGCTGTATTTCATTATCTCTTCTGTTTATTTTGATCTCCAGACTGTTCATGTTGAAGCTATCTCTGAGGTACAAGCCAGATAGTGTTAGCACATAAGCATAATACTTAGCGCAATAAACATACACAGCAAAGTGACAGATTCAGATGATTCACTTTCACCCGATATAATTGAGCCTGAAATACAAAAATACAGAGAAACGCAGAAACACCATATGAGTTCTTCAGCTAAACAACTTCCCAACTTGGTAAAGATCTTCTATCCTTCACTAGCTTCGAGAACAACCTGTTCAGCTATCACTCAGACCCTCTCTTCCCTGATTGGCTGACTACCACCACGTAATCACATGTCTTAATACCCAAAGCTGTGTTGTGATAAGGGTTGACGTATCCGATCTGGCGTATGAAGTACACGCATAGATTTCCAGGCTGTGTGTAAATTAATACAACTGAAGGGCAGGTAATAAATTTGCTGAATCCTGTTTGCACCATATAAAAGACAAAATAAAACTGAAACATTTATCAGACCTTTACTGCAGCATTAAAATTGGTTTCGTACTCACCGCCTTTAATTAACGTTATATTTTACACAAAATTACACACACGTGGCAAGTTTCCGTCTCCGTTTTATTCTTCGACGAGTTGCTTTGGGAAAAGAACTTTTCTACAGCTCTCTCGTCTCTCGCGTTATTGACGCAATAACTCTTCGTAACTCGCACACAACATGCCCAGTGACTACACGCATAATTTATATCATACGCAGCCGGCACGTTGATTGATCCTGTCCTCTTTATCTGGGATCTGAATAAATCAGGGCCTTAGCTGTTTCTCACTTCTACTGCAGCTTGAACTTGTCTTTTCTTTATTAACGTCTTTTTTCCTTCCTTCACAATGTCCTGCTCTTTCTCCTGCTCTCTCTTTCCCTCTCTCGCTCTCGCTCTCACTCTCTCTCCGTCGTTCTTCCTCTCTTCCCCTCTTTCTCCCCACTCCATCCTTAGTTTATATTAGTTTAGGGAGAAATTGTCAGCGAGGTGAGTTGCGAATTCTGAATGAAGTTCGCATATTTGCATTGTACAGCATTTCTGCGCTGAATGGAATATTTTCAACACTGCAGTGTCATTCCTGCTGCAAACTGCATCCATAAACAGCTAGAAAATGCTTACTTCACCTTAAACACTCGGTGTGTGTGTGTGTGTGTGTGTGTGTGTGTGTGTGTGTGTGTGTGTGTGTGTGTGTGTGTGGTCTCACTTTTGTATATGTATGTGGTTTTACTTCACTCAGTGTGTGTGTGCGTTTGGCTCCAGAATTACCTTTCATTTAACAAAAGTCAACTTCTTCCTTTTTTAATAACATTCACTTGTGTAGCAAAATTATTGGCACCCTTAAAGAATATTGCTTTTAGTCTCCCTAAGTGCTATCATTGCCTTTTCAGTTTTCAAACATTATCCATCATCCATTAAGTGTAATAAGGACCATAATAAAAAA
>CM074966.1:1256829-1318095 GCA_037577455.1 Pangasius macronema | reverse complement strand
CACACTGACACTGGAGACTCCTTCCATAAATGCTACATTAACACATTTCTCCTTACAGAAATCTTCACCATATTAACAATCATACATCGGCCATGTCGGTGTTCCTCTCCGTCCCTCTGAGATGATCACAGGCCGAACTACCTGCTGTTTTCCGCCTAACTCGGCTCCCGTCTGAGCGTTTTAGTCTGGATTTAGTCCAATATCAGATTAAATGTTGGAGTTGGGGAGAAAGGAGATGTGTGACTGCTGCTACTTGCTGTGTTTAGCCTTGCAGTGTGTGTATCAGTGACCCTTCCCCAGATATTAAACACTTCCTGAATCATGAAACAAAAATAGAAGCAGCGCTGAAGCGGACACTGGGTCAGGGCGGTAAAGCCAGACTCCATGCGCTACCTGGGGAAGCATTTTCAGGAGAAAATAAAGTCATTAGGAACGGAGAGATCCTGCAGGTCATAACAGCAGCTACGCGTGTAAAGCATTACTCTATATTCACATACACACGTTCTATAAATAACTACGAGCTGTATTACTGAGCGTTTCTTAAAGATCGTATGTTGTACGTGACGCAAACGTCCCGGTTCGTAGAAAATTCAGTCCACTAGAAACCTCCTGTGGTCAGATTATTGTGAGTTTTATTACTGAAGAGACGCGTGAATATTTGTCACAGACGTCCCGCTGATGAGCTAATCCCATCCGAATAGGGCTTTAGCGTGTGTATCGTCCGTGTGTGCCATTTCCTGCACGTGAGCGGATGAGCGCGTTGACGTAAACCTGTGACCCGTAGCCGTCCGAGCTGCTGTTAGAGAAAATTCATCGATTACATTTGAGAATTCAACAACGCTGAGGTAGAAACACAAGCGAAATAACGCACCAATCAGTGGGAAAATCAGGGTTTGTTTGATTTACACAATACTAGCTTTGTTGATTTTCGTTGAAGTGTACTAGCTACGTACACTCACCAGATACACACACACACACACACACACACACACACACACACACACGTATATATCTCATATCATATCACATGTCACATGTCATATCTCTTCAGTGGTGCTCCCTTTTCACTGATGGACAGGGAGGAAGGGTGCCAATACATTGTGCAGAGCGACAGATGGACAACAGTCAGTGATTATACACCTACACAAAATGCAGCAACGTTGGTTTTATTCTTTAAAAATACCAAACAAAAATGTTGGCACTGATCAAATTGTTCTTCTGTACATATACACACAGAGTGTGGTACATTCTCTCTCTCTCTCTCTCTCTCTCTCTCTCTCTCTCTCAAACACACACACACACACACACACACACACACACACACANCTCTCTCTCTCTCTCTCACACACACACACACACACACACACACACACACACACACACACACACACACACACACATCATACCTCACACAGCCGAGCCAACTCCTGGTGCCCCACCACATACCCGGAAGCTGAGGCTCAGTGCCATGGCAACCGCAGCCAAGATGGCGCTCACTGCAGCCTAGGCGACAGTTTTGCACTTTATAGCGTTATTACACTGATTTAAACCCTCACACAGCACCGCCACGTCTGCCGAACGACTTAATACTGACTTAACCTCCATTATAAACGCACCACGAGGAGGTCCAAGCTGTAAAATTATATTTGTTTGGCTTGGGCTTTCATTAGTGCACACGCTTCCGGTGGCTGAACATGGCTGCCATCTGGTGGTCACTTCCGTGCATTACAGGCGAGATCGCTTTTTTATTTTATTCATGTTTTAACTTATCAGTGATTAACAACCAAGCAGCTACAGAAGAAGAAATACCGTGCAGGTTTTAGATACAGTGAGAAACCGAGTGTGGAAAATATTAAAATAACTTTAAAAAAATGAATAAAACTGGAAAAGCACTAAACAATGCGCTCTTTAGCACGGAAAATTTTCAGCTCATCCATAAGGGCTTGATATTTTTCTCCGAAACTTCTACCATGAAGAATCACAGGTATAAAAGTGTTTGTCTTCCTTAAGACGTTCAGAATTCTCACCATAAAGTGTCTGATCATCTATTCGCACCATGTAAGATGATGGCCTTCATTAAAGGTAAAGTTATACTCCAACGTTTTGTTTTGTTTTGTTTTGAATCGAACCTCCGTCCTTTGTATTTGTAGCTCATGTTGAAGTTACTGATGACAAAGGACAAAGATTTCAGCATGTACTGGGAGAAAAAAAATCACTTCAAACTCATTCCAAACTAATGGAGGTCTAGGGGAAGTTGTAGAAATGTCCAAAAATGTTTAACCCTTTTTACCAGAGGCCAAAAACTGGAATTTGCGTGTTTTTTTGGGGATGTCCATGTTTAACATTGAATTTATTTGTGATGTCACTCTCCATAGTTGTGGTTAAGGGCTCCTACGAAATTAGATACTCAGGGCTTTAAGAATTTGCAGTTTTTCATAAGTATTTCTCTTTTCTTTTTTACCTAGAATACTAGGATTAATTTTTATAATTTTATTATGGCAGTTGTATACAGTGTTTTACTACCAAAAAAGCTTTAGCTGTGCTGTCTGTCGTATCTCTGTACCAGTGTTACTGTGGAGAGGAGTCAGTTGTTTGACGAGTCGCGATACTCTACACACAGAAACCCAACAGTGTTCTGACTCATCGTATAACAGATGTGCAGCAGTAAAATCATTCATTTGTTTATACTGATTGAAAATGTCCTAGAGGTCGATTTCCTTTCCGCTGGTGTTAAGAAACGGTTACAATATGTGACAAACAACAAAAAAGAAATCACAGATTTGCTACCCGTATTACTGATTAGCTAAAGCTGTGAGGATGAGAAATAAACGAAATAAAGTCTTAGCTAAAGCTAGTCTTATGGAGTTGTATTGCAGCTTTTTAACACTGGAGGAACTACTTTTTATAGTGTCTGGTGGATGGATACCACAAAGCCTTGTGAATGTGTGTGAATGTGTGACGTGACCGGAACTACTTTTTTTCTGATAGTTTCATCAAACTCCTTAAGAACAGCTTTGTTAAAACTTTCTCAGGATAAATAAGAATAATCCAATCAAATTCATATCAATGAAACGGTGTTGTTTAGTCTTTGAGCTGCTGTTCTCTTTATCTGGATCATCTTTACATAAATATTGTTGGAATAGAAGTTTGCAATAAAATCTAAAGAAGCTTTAAGTTTGTTAAAAAAAATTTTTTTGTGCTAATGCCTCCTCAGATGATCAGTTGATCAGTTAATCAGTCAGTTTTTACTCTTGAATACTTCAGTATGTTTAAATGTATATACTTTTTTTAAAAAAACTTTTACTCAAGCAGATTTACGATACTTCTACTTTTAATCAAGTAACTTTTACTTATATATGTTTTCTCGTATATAATTAGCGATACATTTTAGTGCAGATGGTTTGGCCTCAGGGGCTGATGTTCGGTCCCATTAGTATGCTGCTTTCTTTTTTTTGTTTTTTAGCTGTGAAACTTGTTATAAATTCATTTAACCCTTTCATGTACAGTGTCCAAACTCCTGTTAATTGAATTCTGTTCTATTCTATTAGCCTTAAATATATTAGATGTTAAGATACAGATGCATAATTTAACCACAGCACATGAAATAAAGCAAAACAGTCGATTTTTTTTAAATCCGTTTTTTTTTATTCTTCACGTCTGTTTATTTCACAAAGATCTTCAAATGATCCCAGGTAGGGGACGGATGGAGGAGGTGGACGAGGATCGGCTACTCATTTCGATTCCTCCTACGATGTGATGAGCAACTTTTTAATTACATTATTACATCAACCTGTACACGGTACTGTACACATCTGGAACAGAAATGAATAAACGAATGAAGAAAAGAAAGTACAGTCCACTAGTTTTGTCCCTTGAGTTAACCCTGAATTGATTTTTCTGTCTATGACATTAAAACACTTCACAGGTGGTGTACATAATTCATCACAATTAAAAAAAATACATTCATTTCATCCACGAATGGTGATCTGCTCTTCCTCGGACTCGACTCGCGTTCCGTCTCCTGTTCACAGGGAAATATTTAGTTGCTAATCTGTTTCTGAAGTTTCACACAGAACCAGGACTGACCTGCTACCTCACGCGTTAACGTCGGCGTCTCGGTACTTTTTACATTCCTGAGCCGGTTCAGTTCCTGCGTGTTGCGTTTCTGAGGAAATATGTAGTGAGGAAATATCCTGGCGTGTAGCGTTTCTGCTGCAGGAGTTACAGAAAGATACGTAAATCATTTCAGAACAAAAAAAATAACAAACTAAATTGAAAAAAAAAATTAAAATATTGCTTAAATGATCACATAAATTAAAAATTTAAAAAAAATTAAATTGACTATATATGGCTAGTAAGTTTGAATAAAAATATAAAATAAAAAAATAATTAACTATACAGTATATGACTATTTAATGATTAAATACTTAAATTAATACACTTATTTTTAAAATTAATTTTAAATTTAAATGAACCTTATAAAGCTACATAAACTATGACTGAAATTTAAATTATATTAAATTTTAAATATAAAAGTCAAAATTAAGTGAACTATATAGAGCTCATCATTAATAATGAATTAATTTAGTTATTAATTAATAAATAATGAATTAATAACTAAAACAATGATTTAAAAACCAACTGCATTCATGTCAATGTTTCCATTTCATTCAGTACACACTTATTTATGGAGATAATATTTAAAAACCTAAGTAATAAATTATTTAAATTTTTTATCAAACAGTTTGCGCTGCTTGAAATCATTTTTTCCTGTGTATTAATTTATCCTAGTTATTATTGGGCTTTTAAACATCAGACAAAAGCCTCACTCGTGAAACGCTGACATCTTTCTCTGTGAGTGTTTACGTGTGCTGTTTCCTCACTATGGACCTAAAACAAAAATAATGCACTTCTATAACACACTCGTATAAACTTATACTGTATATATCCAACACCAAAATAACAGATCTGAATGAAAAGAGAATAAAGAGAGGTGCTACAGGACATTTCCGATCATCTCTAAATGTGCAAAATGAACTCGTCTCATCGTCAGTCGTATAAAACTAAACTTGCATAATAAGAGGTAACTCATTAAACATATCGCGAGAATTTACCCAGGATGCCGTCCTTCTGTCTTACGCTACTGTCACAGATACTGCTGAAGTTTACCACGTTGCCATAAATCTCTCTTCAAACAAAACAACTCATAATTCAGACATGTAATTAACGTGAATATATCTATTATATTATATATGATACAAATCAGGATAGTAAAGTTCAAGGCATTCTAAAGGTGTTTTCTAACAGTATTCGAAGTACAGGAGACGCCGTGGAAAGGACAGAGGGATGATTTCTAGCAGTTTAATCCCACAGAGTGAAGTCGCTGAAGTCGAGCCTCCACCTGGACCGGTGCCATTTTTCTGTCGTACCGTCGGTAGTTTTGTTTGTTTCCTCTCTAATAAACTCTGACGTTTCCCCACTCCACCAGGTACTGGACCTTTCCGTCCGGCGTGATGCGTCTGGCCAGGATCCTCACAGCCTCGCCTCCGCCCCAGCCTCGCGCCGCCGTGTGCCCTTCCAAGCTCACGCCGTTGGGGTAGGGGGCGACGTCGTGCAGGAACAGAGACGGGCATTGCTCAAACCTCTGGCCTGGTGGGTGAGCGGACGACATGGAGAAGGGGAGACAGGGTGCAGGAAGCCGACATGGGTCCTCAGCACTGGAGGGGAAACATATAACAATTTTTTTTTTTTAAATGATTTATTATGAAATGGATAGTTTCAGTTGTAAAATTCTGATTGACTGAGCCTCATTTGATGCCACTGTAAGAACCTCGATATACACTATACACTCAAAAGTATGTGCACCCCTGACCATCACACCAACATGTGCTTGCTGAACATCACATTCCAGATTTATTCCCCTGTGTGTTTGCTGTTATGATGAGCTCCGCTTTTCTGCGAAGGCTTTCCACTAGACTCTGGAGTGTGGATGTGGGGATTTGTGTTCATTCAGCTACAGGAGTGTTAGTGAGATCAGGCGCTGATGTTGGGCGAGGAGGCTCCAGGTCCAGTTCATCCCAGAGGTGTTCAGTGTGGCTGAAGTAAATAAGGAACAAATGCTCTGTTTGCAGGACTTGTTCATTTTCCACTCAGATTCTAACAGAACTCTAAATGAGTGCTTTAGTAAACTGCACTTTTTGGTGAAACTGTTGCCTTCACACTTGCAGTCTTTTTTCTCTTTTGCACAATAAGCACTCACTGGAGTGTCTTTTGTGCTGAAACAAATCAGCTCGGTCCTTGCTAGTATCTGCTAACTAACTTAGATTTAATATTATCAGAAATAAAGTTTGAGGTTACTCTCATGATGAGGAGGCTCTTTGCCTTTGCTATAAAGAAGTGAGACGTTGCTGGTGAACATCCCAAAATACACACATTGCAACATTGGAATATTGGTAATGAAATACTTTCCATTCAGCATGCCATGGATCTCCTCATAGTCACTCAGTAAGTTTCACCAGCACTTTGTCCTCCATGTTTGTTTTTTTCTCCACCCCCAGCTTACATCCTGATTGGTCAACTGAACTTTGGCAGCTTCACTCTGAACAAATGTTAGAATTATAGATGGAGGGTTCTGGTAGCAAAATAGACTATTTAATTAATACAGAAACACAGCTGATGCTGCTTCAAGTCGTCCTCGGAAGATCGTGTGTATGAGTCCGGAGGTGACGATTACAACATGTTGTGTCTGATTTTGGTCGGTAAAATGGATGGTATGAGAAGAATTAGTTATTTTTTGTGACATCAATGACAAGAAGTTTATTTTGCCTTACGGAAAGAAAACAAAGTACTGAACAGTTTACACAGAATCAGAATTATCACAGTTGTAGATGTCACATTCATATTGGGGGCCGTTGTGACGTTTCGTTACTGACATGCCCCCAAGCTTAGAAAGTCGGGGCTCATTGTTCCCAAGTAGTAATTACAACATTGTAGTAGCGTTCATGAGCGTTCACCTCGTAATTACAGGACTTGAAGGCAGCACCTCGTGTGGATGGACTGAGGGTTTGACGAGACGCCTGACGCGATTCTTGACACGACGCTTACGTTACGCGTCCTTTCGTTATGCAGACAGAACAGGGTATATAAAGACAAACTAGTCAAGGATTTAATACAGAACACCTGGGCACAATCAGGAAACACACCAATAACAGGCCAGGGGGCGGAGACATGACGAGAACCAAAAGATCACAGACCTGTAGTGATGCAGAGTTCGAGGCAGACCCTGAGATCCGTTATACGACGGGTGATACAGAGAGAACATTCTCTTGGGGGGTGACCTGTTAATAAAAACACAAATAAAACACGTAAAAATCTCTGGCAGTTATAATTTAATGGTAGAATTGATTACTGAAGCTCATATTTGGTTCAGGTTTCCACAACTTCTTCTTCTATGGGCTTTTCCCTTCAGGGGTCTCCACAGCGAATCATCGCTCTCCACCTATCCCTATCTTCTGCATCCTCAACACTTNTCCTGCCTGGCAGCTCCATGTCCAACATTCTCCTACCAATATACTCACTCTCCCTCCTCTGAACATGTCCAAACATCACATGGTTCAAACATCACATGGTTCAGGTTTCCACAACAAATCACATAAAGTCTGTAGCTAAACTAAAAGATATTGTTCCTGGGTCAGATCCTGGGATTTTCAGAACGCTATAAAATTATATTTGCCTTTTTAAAAACAGAAATGGCCTCATTCTACAACACCGATCATCGATACCAACCCCAGCGCTAATTCCTCCTCGGATTTCCGGGAGTTGTAGACGCTCGCGCCGTTCACACACCCGTGACAACATGGTACTAGATTGATCTGGTTAGCAGGTGGACACGGCTGGAGAGGAGAGAAAACAGTGAGAATAACTTACAAAAATACATCACAGAGGAAAATAGATGCCAGAACTACACGGCTAATATAGTTAGGCTGCTATTTAGCTAATATGAAAATTAGTACAGGTTAGCAAGCTAGCTACATTAGTGTGTTTCCTTTCAATAGAATGAAAGTCTTGAAATATCTTTGTTAAATTTATTAAATTTGTAATTAAATCCTGAACAATGTACCCCAAAAAAGGTATGCTACAACACTACACTGCTAGCTAGCTGATTGTTAGCCAATAGAGCAAAGCTAACACCAGTTAACTTTTTAAGTTATGCTACTTGATAGTTACATTAGCTTATTTTTTTTTATTTTTTTCAATAGATTTAATTCGATAAAGAGTCTACTTTAAAACAAAAAACATGCATTTTCAAAATTCATGCTAATTTGTACTTAATCCATGAAAAAAAAAAGATGAAGAATGTACCCAAAAAATGTACGCTAACGCTACATCGCTAAATAAAGTAAAGGCTCCTTTGTTATCTATCCAACTTCATAGATACTTTAGCATTTTTTTTTATTGTTTTAATGGACTTAAGTGGACAAAATAAGTTGTTCAGATTGATCTTCACATTTTCAAAACTCCTGTTAATTCCTGAAAGCACCATTAACATGAACTGTGGATTCGAGACAAGAGACATACAGATATATAACGAGGCCCAAACGACAACTACAACAAAAGCTTGATGGAGAGACGCTGGAACACTAGAACCTATATCGCGGCACTAACAGGGCATAACGAGACACAGGTAAGAGTGATCAGTGAGTCAGGTGACATGCTGGGGCTGATGGGTAGTGCAGTTCTGTTCCCTTTGGCGCTACCATGACAAATAGTGTGAATACTCAGTCTTACGATTAAGTCGTAGTGAACACCGAGCCACATACTAAAGTTTGTGTCACTATACCTTAAAAAGGGACCTAATCTTGCAGATTAGATTAGCCCGAGATGCTCGATAAGTCTCAGATCTTTTAAACAGAGCTGGACGTGATTTTCAGTGTGTTCAGATGTTTAGCACTCATGCAGAATCCAAATGATGCCATTTCCTCTCCAGTGCATTTCCCTTCTGCTAAAATTCGTTTGACAATAGCAGCATGACGCAGCATCTCCACCGACACACAGGCAGATAAGAAGCCATCAAGGGTTTGTGTATCACCACACAGACTGTGGATTGCTGCTGATGAACAGATATCGGACTGCGGCTCGCCTTCGTGTTTTCCCGTCCGTGCTGATGATTTAAACGTTCTGTGAAGATGGTGCTGAAACCCTACAGCACACGTACTGATGACGCTCTACCTACGCTCTAAACCCAGACTTCAGCAGCTGTCCGTGTGCCAGCGCCACCTGGCTGAACTGTAATCGAGCGTGAAGTGCGTCTGGAACAGGTCCAGTAGGGTCGCTTGTAATAAAGAGCTTAAGACGTCGTAAAACTGCTAATGTTAAAAAAGTAAATAATTTCTTTCTGTGCTTGTGCTTCTTATCTGTTTATAGTTACATATAGTTATTCATATTATAGCAGCTATAAATACTCACTCCCTCATCACACGCTCTCTTTTCTCTCTCTAGAAGTTAATAAGACAAAAAAAAAAAAAAAAACGCAGCTTGTCATGTTACAGAGAAACATCTCGGAAAACCTAAAGTTACAGCTTCACCTCTGACTGTTACAATGCGCTGACACTGGAGACTCCTTCCAGTTTATAAGTCATTTGTATAAAGAGGAATGTCCTTTAAAGTATAGTTGTTAAAAAAATTTAGACAAATACACTTCGTACCGCTGTGCACGTCCCTGTGAATGAGCTGTTACTATAGAAACGGTGATGTATTCGAACGAGGGCATTAATCTAAACCTGTGATTTGCAGCTGCACTACTGTCAGAGCCGCTGTTACAGAAAATTAATCAACACTGGAGCTCATTCTCAGCGTAGGCAGACGTTAGAGACAGAAACGCTGACCTGCTGAAGTGTCTCGACGATGCGCCGCTTTGATTTGCGAGACTCGGAGCCCACCGGTCGTCTCTGGCACGGCAGTGACAGCGGGCTGCAGACCGAACGACACAGATGACAAAAGAGCTCTCAGTAACCTGCTACTCCAAAGAAAAATCCTTCTTCAACGTTTTTTCACGTCATTATTTACCCCAACACGTTTTCTAATGTGGGGGGCCCCCCATGGGCTTTGAAAGGAAAAAAGGAAAATGTACCACTATGAAATTTGTGAAGTGCTTAAAATTTAAATTTGATAAACATTTTCAAAAAGACTTTGAAAACGTGTCACGGCACCATAATTTGAATTTTATATTTTAGACATTTGATGATTTAGAAATTGAATTTAAAGCTGAATTGAAGTTAAAGTGTGGTACAGAAATGTAACTGGATCAATGTGTGTGTGTGTGTGTGTGTGTGTGTGTGTGTGTGTGCGTGCGCGCGTGTGTCACACACACACTCTGTCTTTCGGTCGTACTGGAAACGAAACACGACTGGAAAACGCCACGCACTACAACTACCCGACCTCGGTGATGAGGGGTGAGGAATCGGACGACAGCGGCGGCGGAGCTCGCACTTGAAGGCCAAAAAGACACTTCTTCTTCTTGATCTCTTTGCCCGAGACGAACCTTTGGAGTCGATGAGAGTTAAAATATGATATGATACAGCAGAGGTGTGATCTGTTTGGAGTGTAGATCACATTACAAAAATTATTTTATTTTTTTTTTTTGCTTGTTAGATTTCATGAAACTGTCTGCTGTCTGTTTATGTTCATTTCCATTAAACGGTGTCTCACCTGTCCTTGTGGGAATTTAACGCGTTGAGCAGATTGTGACAGCGATCTTGCTTAGGCGTATCTGACAACTAAAAACACAGAGAAACTGTCACATGCATATAAATGAACACAGATGAAATTCACCTAAACTGATTATCAGATTACATTAAATGCGTAGCCATGACATTTTATAATAATCTACTTAATCGGATCTAATGTCTCTATGATATTTTCCAGACTATAAGCCAGTCTGGAGTATTAGACACAGTCGTGACAGTCACGACATAAAATCATGAAGATACAGGTCAAGAGCTTCGGTTAATGTTCACATCAAACATCAGAACGAGGAAAAGATCGCAGTGATCTAAGTAACTGACTGTGGCATGGTTGGTGTTTGCGTAGTTTTTACAGAGAATGGTACGAAAAACGAAAAAACCCTCTGGGCTGATGTTGATGAGGGGTCAGAGGAGAATGGCTAGGCTAGTCTGAGCTGACAGGAAGGCTACGGTGACTCAGATTACCACTCTTTACAATCGTGCTGAACAGAAAAGTATCTCAGCATGCTAATCTCTAGAGCTGTACGCATTACCGTGCCTAACAGCAAAGAATCCCAGTTCTCGTTGGTGAAGGCCATTATTTCATGATCGAAATCGAAGTATTTCCTCTTGCAGCACAGGGACAGATGATACAGCACCAAATGGGCCAAATCTACCCTGGATAGATGGAACAAAATCATAAAACAGTAACACTTACGGGAAAAAAAAAACGTTAGCGATATTTCGTTCACTGATATCAGGAAAGAGAAAGAAGATCTTACCAGGTCATGGGAAGTCTCTGAATGGTCTCAGGTCCGTTTGTACACACTGAACACTGGAAGTGATAAAACCTAAAAAAAAAAAGGAATAAAAATAAAGACCAGCATGTAAATCGTAAAACGTGTACATGGCAAATCGCTACTGCGATTGTGTTACGATTGGACAGAGGCATATCGTCTCCAAACCAGTCCGTGACTCACGTCCGAAGGTGAAACCACTGGCCACAACTGCCACACTGCAGCATCTTCAAGTTCCACCTCATGACGGAACAAAAAGTACGCAATTAGTTTTCATCAGTTTACATTTATATATATATTTTTTAAATTACATCATAGTTGAAAACGTTTGACTGAAATCAGCAGCAATGATCACACGTAACCCATGGAGGACTGAATTAATTCAGCGTTAGCTGGCATAAGATGTAAAAACTACCATATTTATTTTGTGCTGTGACAGATTTGACAAAAGAAAGCAAATAATGTGCTTTATAGTCATTTTTAAACACACACCAAAAAAACAAGGATGTGTAGAAGAATTTGTTAAAAGAATATTTAATTTGCAACACCAGCCTGCTACCTTGACAGCTTAATTAGCTTAGCTTAGCTTAGTTCTTGCCTTCAGTAGGCATCCAGGTTCACTAACACGTTAGCTAACACCAAGCTATTATACTGCGTATACTGTGTATAAGTAGCCAAGGTCACTAGCAAGCTAGCTAACATTAAATCTAGTAGACTGGTTTGCTAGAAAGGTAGCCATATATCAGGCAAGGTCAGACAAGGTCACTAGCACACTTGTGTATTCTATGCTAGCAGCCAGCTAGTACTTTTTATATATTGTGCTGCTAGCAGTCAAGTATCATATAATTAAAACTGACGATTATGTCATTAGCCAAGATCTCTAGCAATCAACCATTTTTAATAAGTAGCCTACGTTCCCGTTTTCCGTTGCAATTCCTTCCTGTAATTTGCATATTAAACCGGATTGGCTCTTCTGTTTTATGATGCAATGACACTCTCCTGTCACATGTTCGGTACAAGTCCACAATTCCAATCCAATCCAAAATCCCGATGCTATTATTCAATCGTAAATTATACGTCTGATAACGTGACTCACTCTCCTGGGCCGGCGCAGTAGCAGTAACACTGTTGCTGATTGGTCAGATGCTGAGCGTCCCAGTCCAGAGTGGAAAGCTGATAGGGCAGCCTCAACTTCATCAGCTGCATGAGTCGAGCAAAGCGCCCTCGTTTTAAGGCTCCGCCTCTCTGTGATGAAAAATCAGATCAGCGATGGGGACGTAGGTAAGGGCAGTGAAATAATCGACGTGTTCAGCATGCTCTGACTGCTTCCTGCCACTGGAGAAATGTAAATAGGGCTCGTATTCGCACTGAATTTGGGAAAGGAACGGCTCAAAAAGAGAGCGTTGTTATGTTTTGGGAACGAGGGTCACATGAGTAAGAATAATAAGTGTGAAATGTGTGTGAGTGTGAAATGCAAGTAATGATGGACAGATTAAAGAACTCGCAGCCATCACACGCTGCCTAAAACATGCAGAGGCGCATAAGTAATTCATAGACATCCACAACAGTAGAGATCCGCATTAACGCTGAAACCGTGACAGGAATTTTCTCTCGCCGGTTAATTAAACTACAAAATCGAGCAAATCCGAAACTCCACCTTGGTGGCGACGGCGAAGACGCACTGGCGACAGATCCAGGAGTCGCTGTCCACCTCGGGGTCGATGGCCGGAGTGTGGCACTGAGCGTGATAACCTGAAACAGCCACAAAACCTTCCATTTTAATCCGTTTGCGGTTGAGTGCAAAAGTTTGCACACCCACAGGACAAAACAAAGAAGACAAAGAGATTTAAAGCAAGACACTGCTAAGTTTCACTAAGTGTGATGTTCGCAAGTAGAAAATACAAAAACGGCAAAATAGACATAATAATGCCGAATCTTGACGTTTTTGTTACTATGGTTTAAGAGTAGGCGTGTCACATTTTCTAAACCCATAACATTTTAAAGGACAGTAAATATTTAAAGCTGTAGTGTGCAGTAATGAATAAATAATTGACACCACCTTTCATGATCTGATAGAAAGAATCTGTAAATAAAACTCATAGCTCTCTTCATAAAAAGCGCACTATAGATATTATAGTATTAAATACTATATCAATAAATACTCTTTTATATATATATATATAAAAAAAACCCTGATGTTTACTTACTGTGGCGGCATTTCAGACAGTTTATGAGTGGCTCTTTAAGAGGAGGACCGTCACAGACACAACACACTTCCTCTCCACTGGCTGAGACTGAGAGAGAGAGAGAGAGAGAGAGAGAGAGAGAGACAGAGAGAGAGAGAGAGAGAGAGAGAGAGAGAGAGAGAGAGAGAGAGAGAGAGAGAGAGAGAGAGAGAGAGAGAGAAACAGGAAGTGTCACACTGGGGAACTATAGTAAACTGATATATTCCACCACAGCGCTGTTGGATTCTGATTGGTCAGAAGGTGTTGACCCTAAACAGCAGCTCTGACAGTAATGTCATTATCGTAATATTATCATTTCCATCTTTTCTAGAGTTACAACTTAATAACAACAATAAACAGATTAAAAACGGGAGTAATCACTGATGTGGTGAAGTTCTCTGTAAGGAGAAGTGTGTTTATTTAACATGTATGGAAGGAGTCTCCAGTGTCAGCGCTTTGTAACAGTCTGACTTTGTAAAGCTGTAACTGACTTTTTTTTGCAGATGTTACACAACGTTAATAAGTTGTATATGAATATAATTATAAAGATATACATTATAAATGAATAAAGAGTATGACAAGCCGTGGTTTAATTACTAAAATATTATTGTTGTCAAGCTGCCGTGGTATAAGGGGAATAAAACACTTCGGGACATGCTGTTATAGGAAAATAATCAACCTATACAATGCAGTGTAAATGCAGAATGTTACTGTAGGACGTGTTTCTGTGTTTCTGTATCTGTATCTTTTCTTTTTTTTTGTTTTTATACATTAATTTGCCTAAATACAGTGATATCATTATTCTCACTCTGCATATCAGAACATTAACAGAAAATCATTTATTAATACTAAACAGTAAGCTCTCTCATTTAGAGCTCCCATCAGGAAAGTGGGGGGGTGGAAACTTACGAAAAGTTCCTAAATGTTCAATTTATTTACGAGGAGGCGTTTTTTTAATTACTTCCTGCAGTTTACTGTATACTTAATTAATATTCAGTTTTCCAAACTGCATTCACTCGACTGAAAAAGAGCCACGGCACGACGTACTGTAGGTGGAGTTTCATCACTTACATGACTGAACGTCTTTCCTGAGGACCCAGAACTCGGAATTATCCTCAAATCTGACCAAGCAACACTGTTTGACGACGTCTACCTGAGAAACAGAGCGGGGTTTAAAATGCGACATGACATTCGGCTTCTGATGTAACAGGATTCAAGCGGAATAGATCAGGGAAACTCACTCTTTTGACGTTGCCTAGGTATAAAAGTCCGTCGCTCCATCGTGCTAAGACGTCTTCTCCTTCAGTGACCACACCCATCCTGAGAGCAGAGATGGACACAGGCATGTCAGAAAGCAACCACACACACACACACACACACAAACACACACACACAAACACACACACACACACAAACATGCAAGAACAGTTAACAGTCCAGAAGAAGCCCTTAGACCAAGGAAGAACCGTTCAGGTTCTGGGAGGCTGGAGGTCCAGTCCAGAGTTCTGGTTCTGTCCCAAATGGAGCCCTAGGACACACCGCTGGGATGCTCCAATATCTCAAACAAGAGGAAAGAATTAAGGGCATTAACGTCCAGGGTGTTGCCCTTTGTTTTATTGGTGCCTTCTTAAACCTCGGCATTCACTCACTTAATTACACACAACACCTTTATCATATTCTGCTGAGTTTATTACATATAAATGCCTTTCATACAAAGTGCTTGACAAATATGCGAGGAAGAATTCACCCCGGATTGGGACGCTAGTCCATCGCAGGGCACTGTACACACACTGGGGCAGTCGTGGCCTAATGGTCTGAGAGTGGGACTTGTAACCTGAAGGTGAACCTGAAGGTGGTGGGTTTGAGTCTCGGGTCCGGCAGGGATTGTAGGTGGGGGAGTNGGCACCGATCCCCCAACTGCTCCCCGGGCGCCGCAGCTAAAATGGCTGCCCACTGCTCCGGGTGTGTGTGTGTTCACATGTGTGTGTGCACTCAGATGGGTTAAATGCAGAGCACAAATTCCGAGTATGGGTCACCACACTTGGCCACAAAGTCACAAAGTTCCACTTCCACACACACTCACACACACACTCACACACTCACTCCTACGGACAATTTAAATAATAAAATACTTTAAAGAAATAGGTAAATAGGGCAAACATGTAAACTAGGCAAATAATAATAATGCAGCTAGTAATAGTAGTGACAGAAAGAAGAATGTTATTTATTAAAAATATAAATGGTAGAAAGTAGAAAGTGTAAAAATGGAATAAAATTATAATCATTAATACAATAAACAATGGAATGTAAAAGTCAAAGCCAGAAAAAGTACAGCTGATAAAAGCCAAGGTGAAAAATATGATTTTTGAACCTGACAAATGCTTAATGGTGCGTTCCAGATCTGTGCGGCATAAAAACAAAAACTTTCACCCGTGGAATACGGAGAAGCCTAGCTCCAGACACACAACTCGAGAGTGACAGAGCTACTGCTACAGCGCTGAAGATCAGTTTCCTGTAACATCCTGTGCCCAAGTGTCTCATTCCTCTTACACCACACCAAGTTTCCTGCATTTACAATCTAATTCATTAAAGAACGACACATCGACTCATCGTTTTTATCCATTTAGAGTTATATTTAATGGTGTGGAACGTCCAACAAACAAGTCGGTTCCTGTTTACACTTACGTTATAGCAGCTGTAAACAGTCGTTCCCTCACCAGCCTCTCGTTTTTTGTCCCTCGTGAAGTTAATAAGCTTGTTATTTTGTTACAGAGAAGCCGCTGAGAGTAAACGCCTCTGTCGTACAGATGTTGGGAAAAGTGAAGTCACAGACTGTTACAAATCTCTGACATTGGAGACTCCTTCCATAAATGTTACATAAGCTTCTCCGTACAGAAAACTTCCCCATGTCCACAATTAAACATGTTTTATGATCCGTTTATGAACGGGAACGTCAGTAGGCTAACCCCACTGTGACAAATGTGATGTTCTCCACTTTTCCTTACAGTGTCTTAGGGACGTGAAGACAGAAACAGCGGCATAAGTCTGGTCTTCCGATGGCGCTCCAAAGCTGAGATCTGAGGCTCTGATGTATTCAGGGTTCCATATGCTGGAACCCTACTGCTAAAGTTCCCTCTTCCTGGACGTCTCCATACAACAGCAGGATCTGTCTCGGAGAGAAGATGCTGTTTGACACCGAAGCAGTGAAAGAATTGTGCCTTTCTGTTTGCTTAATTTCAGAATTTGCATTATTTTCAGTTTAGGCTTTCTGAGATGAAAAATAAATCCCACTTCCCAGCGTCTCTGAGCCTCGGATCTCAGCTCTGGAACGTGATAGGAACTCCAAACGCTTGTGTTAGACATGGGGCTGATATCGGAATAACCGTACCGTGGTCTGTTTAGGAGACCGGAGACTCGTAGGCAGAGAAACTCCTTTATCTCTTTACAGGAAACTTCACCACATCAACAATTATTTTTAATCCATTTATTATTAGTGGAGCGTCTGCTGTACAAGTCCCTGTGAATGAGCTGTTACTATAGAAACAATAATGTATTGGAAAGGGCGCATTAATATTCATATAAACCTGTGACTTGCAGATGCACTACTGTCAGAGCTGCTGTTACAGGAAACTAATCAACACCTTCTGCCCAGTGAGAAGCCCGAGCTGAACAGAGCTGTGGGATGAGACAAACGGATGATGGAAGACACCTGAAGACTGGGAGTTATTTAGTCTTCAGGGCCGTCCTTGCTGAGTTTTGCTCTGAGAGAGCGCTGTGTGAGATCTTTCAGAACAGTTCTGAACCCCGAATGGAGAAACAGGACCTCGAAGAGCTCACACACTCGACCAAAACGAGAACCTCAACAAGCACAAGTGTGCCGTTTCTCAGCTCAGGCGCACCTGAGGGCATTCTGTAGAAGTTTTGTTAGGAGTGAGGAAAAACCACCAAACTGTAGCAAAGTTGTGCACTTGTGCCCTGAGAGTCTTCAGAAAGCTAAAGTGCTAATGTGGCTCAGAGTAAGGCGCGCGCACGGCGACAGGACGGTGTTTGAATGATCAGCATCATTCAGCACTGAGGCAGCTGCACTGAGGCAATCAGCTATGCAGTGGCACACATGATCAAATGCATTCATCCTTATGCAACAGCCTATTGTAGTGCACTCCGCTCACAGCGCCGTCATAACGCATCACTATCATCTACATGCAGATTAAAAAAAAAGAAAGAAAGAAAAGAAAAAAAAAGAAAAGATCAAGTCAATTATGAACTGAATAATTTAGATATTTTGCATGTAAGGATTTGCTCTGATCCGTGCATGCAACTCTGGATACATGCGCGCGACACACGCACGATGAGCCCGTGAATCAATTAATTAAGCAAAAAAAAAGATAATCGCGCGAGCTGTGCTCTGCTGGCAAAGGGCTCGCGAGCTAACCTGGAAAGTCGCGCGGGGTCACCGAGCCCGCCGCGCGAGCTTGACATGAAACGTCCGACCTTCCCGCTGTGATGTTTTCGCCGCGCCTCACAATTACTGTCGGCGATACGGATTTATGATGGACGCACACACACACAGGCGCGCACGCGCGCGCGCGCCAAAAAAAATAAAAAATAAATAAATAAAAAACCCCTGGACGCGTCAGTGTCAGTCAGTGAGCGGTCGCGCGCGTGGTCCGTCCGTCTGTGTCGCCGCCGGCCGTCCTGCGCGAGCGCCGTTTCGTCATGTTCCCGTGCTTTTTTTTTTTTTTTTTTTTTTTTTTTCGTCTCCCGCTGATGTTATTAAACGCGGCTGTCAGAGACAGTGGAGCCCGCCAGAGACGCCATCATCTCCGCCTCTCTCTCTCTCTCTCTCTCTCTCTCTCTCTCTCTCGCGACTTGTTGTGACGCAGACATAAAACACGGAGAGCGATAACGGAGTGGGAGGGAGAGCGACGGCCCCGAGTGTGTGAGTGTGTGTGTGTGTGAGTGTGTGTGTGTGTGTGTGTGTGTGTGTGTGAGAACACCTTCACATCTGTACAGCGACCCGCTGATGCCTGAGGCGTGTCGCGGGTTTAAAGGAGAGCTCCGGTCCCTCACAGCCGCGCGCACGCGTCTGTCTGTGTGTGTGTGTGTGTGTGTGTGTGTGTGTGCGCGAGCGCTCTCTCCACTAATTAGCTAAAGTTTCGGACTGTCCTAATTGGCGCGAGCCGAAAGAAGCACGAGGGACTTGTGGGAGAAGTGTTTATACTGCTGAAGTGTTTCCTTATTATTATTATTATTATTATTATTATTATTATTATTATTATTATTATTATTATTATTATTATTATTATTGATCAGGGAGATTAGAATAATGTTATGGCTTGATTTTATGATGAATTCAGGGTCTATCCTATGCACGTTGTCATATTTATTATAACAACAACAGTAAAAGAATAAGAACAGGAAGAAGAAAAGCAATAAATATAGGATTTATAATTTAGAATTATAATTAAATATTAATAGATTATATTATAAATATATTTAACAGTTTTGCAGATTCAGATTTGTATGCATATTCTATTATTGTTGTTGTTGTTGTTGTTGTTGTTGTTAATCATATTAATTATAATAATTGTATGGCTTTATACACTATATTTAGATTATTATTAGATTTTAGATAGAATTTGTATCTTATATTTATATTTACTCAGATAAATGTGTATATTTATTTACTTGGATTACTAGACAGCAGATTTCTGCAGCAGAGAAAGTGTATAAAGTGTGTGTGTGTGTTTATTCTGAGCTGTTCCCGACACTGTGGAGTGAAACTGTGAGCTTTATGAGAGATCCAGCAGATATTTGATGCACAGAGAGGTTCTACTGAAAAAACCCCTAATATTAAACCTCTGATAAAAAGCTCTAAGCTTATCATAACTGAAAGCGTGTAATTTAGTGATATTCATGCTGTGATATTCAAAATGGCCCCTGGGCAGCAGGAGAGTCAGTTCCCTCACAGCACACCAGAGGGCACGAACACTACACTTCCACAGCAGGAGGAGGTTCACCTTAAACACCACGCTGCCTCGCTTCAGTGCCCTTTTCCCCTCAGCAGTGTATCTTGGGGAATCCCTCTGCCATGTTAAAGTGCTGATTAGAGGAACTGTAGGCTTCAGGACCCAACTTACCCAGAAGGTCCTGGGATTTTCCAAAGATCACAGACTGGTTAAGTTTCAAATACTGCCACCTCTCCTCATTTAGGAAAAATTATACATAAGACAGGCTGGCAGACTTCGCGGGGGTTTCTTGGGGCAGTGCCTCCATGGCTGAAAAACATGGCAAATGTGATAAAGTGCCCTCAAGGGTGCCGTTCTTTTGGAGAAAACATGATAAAGTGCCCTAATGACTGCCCTTCGATTGGAAGAAAAGGTGATAAAATGCCCTCTAAGTTGCCCTTACATTGGAGAAAACATGGTGAAGTGCCCTAATGACTGCCCTTGACAGATTGCCCTCTAGAGTGCCCAGGCATGCAAGAAAACATCATGAAGTGCCCCCTAGGGTGGTCAGGCATGCTAGGAAATGCGAAAAAGTGCCCTCTAGAGTGCCAGGGATTCAAGAAAATGCGAAGAAGTGCCCCTTAGCGTGGCCCTGCATGCTAGAAAATGTGAAGAAATGCCCCCTAGGGTGGCCCTGCATGCTAGAAATGTTAAAGTGCCCCCTAGGGTGGCCCTGCATGCTAGAAATGTTAAAGTGCCCCCTAGGGTGGCCCTGCATGCTAGAAAATGTGTTGAAGGCCCCCTAGCGTGGCCCTGCATGCTATAAAATGTGTTGAAGTGCCCTCTAGGGTGCCTATAAGGTGCCATTCCAGTGACGAATGCATGATGCAGTGCACTAAAGGTTCCCCTACATGCAGTAAAATGAGATGAAGTGCCCTCTAGGTGCTCGTATGTGCAGGAGATTTTGCCTGATAGCGTACCGCTATAGTAGAAAAAACATTCATGCCCTCCAGGTTTCCCCTTTTTTTCCGCCCACTGAATGTAGGAGGTGTCTTTTTTATTTTTTTTATTTTTTTTGCCCCTGCCTCTGTGACTCACTAATTTACCACAAAACACAAAAAAAACCCAGAAATACAGAAAATACAATATATTTCCCCCAGAACCCAAAATAAGAGGAGAAGGTCATTATAACAAATGGCTCCAATTTTCCATTATTATTATTTTTTGATTATTTTTTTTATTATTATTTGATTATTATTATATTATTATTGTTATTAAAAAGAAGCCTATCCTGTTCTAAATGTCTTTTAAAGGAGTTGTTTGTCATTTTTACAGCCCTCTGCTGGCTATGAGGAAAATTGCTGTAACACTGAAGATATTAACGAGCCTGCTTTTCTGCTCTGGATGGGGGCGGAGTCTATTTCTGGGCCAGAAAAAAGTAAACCAAAGCCTCAACATAAAGAACATATAAAGTGCTATATAAAACATTGCAGTTTCGCAAGTCATAGTTTTCCTAATGTGTCATTTTGGAAATAATAGGATGATGGTATGTGTAGTTTGAATTCTAAAAATTACAGACTGCTGCTTTAATGAATGAAAGAAGAGAGGAATTGAGTACTCGCGTTGTCGCTGGAGATTTTTAGGTCATTTTACGTCATGAAAATATGAACCTGTGTGATCCTGTTCCACCCGTCGTTATAACCCGTGAACAGATGTGTACTGGGGCTCGCTGTAAAACTAGTTTATGGGGAGTTTAACCTTCGATGGGTGAGTTGTCCTGTGACATGGGAGGCAGCTAAATGACGCCCTGATACATGCCATTCTGTGAGAATTACAATAGCGGGTCGGGCCTGCAGGTTGGTGTATAATGCTGCTAAACCGGCCTGCCATTAAGGCATTAAAGTGGTTTGGTTATGAGCATGAAGCATTTCAGACATCAGTAAGAAAATCTTTCACCAAGCCAGGAGTTTTACAGGATTTATTTCATTATTTATTTTTGTACCAGATTTAACGTGCTAATCTTATTCACAGTCAAATGAAGGATTAGCACAGTTTAAGAAGGCCTGCTTACCACACGGGACGGAGGTAAGGAACTCAGACTGAGTCATGGAAAAATAAACAACACAAAACAACACAAAACAACAAGTTCTCCTATTTAAATGACTCTTTTAAAGTTGTAACGAGAATCTGTTCACATGCATGAATTTTAGCGTGTTAAAGCTGTCTTGTTTTTTTGATTGAATTGTTTGTCAAAAATGCCCTGAGAAGGCGTGTGTTATTAGAAATGAATCTGAATTGTGAGTTTTAAAATGTAGCCTTGACTAGATTTCTAACATTACATAGTTTTTTTGTGTTTTGTTTTGTTTTTCTTTTTTGTTTTCAGTTAAAGATTAGCAGGCAGTACAGGTACAGTATAGACTGCACTGTTTATGATAACAGACCTTTAGCTATAGACTCAAAGCCCACTCAGAAGAGTCGATTCGGCTGAATAAAGGTGAATTTTAAGAGCCAACAGGAGGATTTTCAGCACAGTGATATAAAGTCAACCATCAGACTAACTTCATTTTTTCTTCACAGAGACTCTGAGACATTAAGCAAAAGTTCTACCTACAGTAAAAGGTGCGTGATTTGCAAACGAGTCTTTCCATTTAAACGACTCTTTAAAGTGAGTTGGAAGAATCGATTCGCCTGCGCGAATGAACTGAATGACTTAAACGAATTCGTTCGAAAGAGTCGATTCAGTAAAGTGAGTCGCAATGCCGAGCGATAACACTGTCAGAGCAAAGGGGTGGGTTTACTGCGTGCTGTGGGCGTGGCCTATATGGCACCATTTTAAAATGGATTTTTCCCCAATTTTTTTCTCTTTAATTTAATCCTGGCCGATTCCCACCCTCCAGTTAATCATACGACGGATACCAGGTCAGGAGGCTAGCACGTGTTTCCTCCGAGACATGTGAAGCCAGCCAGTCGCACTTTTTTGAACTGCTGCTTAAGCGGCATCGCAGGGCAGCATAACACACTCAGAGAAAAACGCTATCCGCCCACTTCTGCATGCACAATCTGACACTAGCCATGATTGGCTAGTGTCACTGTGATTGATTGGCTAGTGTCAACTGAGTCACGATTGATGATCGTGTCAACTGAGTCACGATTGATGATCGTGTCAACTGAGTCATGATTGGCTAGTGTCATAGAGCCATGATTGGCTAGTGTCACTGTGATTGACAGGTGAAGGAGAGTATGCCCATCCCATCCATGTTTAGCTAAGCCACGCTAGGTACATTTTTATTTTTACTCAGCACGCCGGGTTTCCTCACAGCCGCTCTCTCTCTTTCTCTTTCAATTACAACTACAAGGATGTGCAAAGAGACCTTTTTAATTTAAAAAAATTGCAATAAATGTTTCCTTTCATTTTCACCACCGGCTTGCGTGTTTTTAGACAGTCGATTAGTACCATGATATCGTGAAACCGTGATATTTTTAGACTAAACTGTGAACGAATCGTTCTTTCGATTCGTTTCTCTTGAGAATCGATTCGAACGTTGCGATTCGCTGCAAAGAATCGATTCGCTTGAAGCCGAGTGACTGAGCGCGCGACGCGGCTTCTCATTCGCCAGCTGGTTGCCAAGCGCGCAGCAGACCGGAAGTGCGCCGTCACCATAGCAGCCGGAGGGCGTGTGTGTGTGTTTGTGTGTGTGTGTGTGTGTGTGTGTGTGTGTGCCCTATTCAACACAGCGTTCACTTCTCCGCTGCAGTCACACGATAACGCACTGACAGGCGATCAGGAGGTGGGAGATATGGAGGCTCAGACTCACTGACTTCCCTGCAGAAGAAAACACCGGATGGACGCAGCGCTCCGACACTAGCAGGTATTTCTTTTTATTTATTTTTTTACCTTTCTGCTTGGATTTATTCCCTTACAGGCATCAGGTTATAGCAGTGACCAGGTTAAGAGTTTCCCTTATTTAGTCCTTCATGGCTGTATTTTGAGGAAATTGTCATTCAGGACGCGTCCGTGTCTGGATCTTCTCCCTGTCCTTGCATAAAGCCACTTTCTCTTTCAGACATCGGTCTGCCATAAAAGCGTCAGAGTTTCCAGTTTATTACTGTATTAACTTCCCGTGTGAATGATGTCAGCAGGAGCCTCTGTGAGCTTGCAAAGAGGACATTAGATTAATTTGGGGTGTGACCTACAGCAGTACAGGATACACACTGTGCTGCCAAGTCATGCATAAATATTTTTTGCCGTTTGCAAACAGGAAGACATGAGCAACAGACAAGTGGATGTGTGTTTTTTTATTTTTTAATGTGCTTTAGAGACTTGCAGGTCTGTGCACGGTTTACAGATGACTATCAGTATTTATCAGTACCTATCACACGGTTAAAGCCTATATCTTACAGTTATGGTTAAAGCCTATATCTTACAATTCTGTCACGATCACAAGTGAGAGCTCTGTGTCCTTATCTTCCCAAATGATCCCTATCTGCACCGTAATCAAAATACCAGAGAAGGAAATTGAGAAAGGCAAGGAGGGGTCGGAATTCAAATTGTGAACTCGCTGCCCGCCGTAGGGAAATGGAAATCATGTAAACAAATGATCCATCAGGCCCCGTTGGCTTATCACGCACTGACTAAGCTCTCCTCACCCAACCAGCGTGTGTGTGTGTGTGTGTGTGTTTCTGTGACACAGCCGCTCGCGCCATGCTCCATCGGAGTATGAGGACAGCCGGGGTGGAGCTGCCAGAGGTGGGGTCAAAAGATGTCCCTCTCATCGGCTACCGTCTCCTCCCGCCAGACACCGGCAGTCCTCCCGGTCAGGGGGCGAAGGACGCGGATGCCAAGGAACGCGCCTCCTCTCAGGTGAGACTGAAATGTTCATGATGGCTGTCTGTCATCCAGGTGGCTCCTCCTTATCATCCTCATCATCATCATCATCATCATCACAAGCGATAAAGCCAAATACTCGTAACTAAGTGATTCTGGTTCTCTGCCACATTAGTATGAGTTCCCAATTAAAGCAGCGGTTTGTAACTTTCTAACTTGATGCGCTACGTGGCAATATTGTGATTGTGAATCGAAGTTTATTTTTAAGACTTTTATACCAACTGAAAAGGCACGGATACTTGAAGATCACACACTACCCAACTTCGAAACTACTGTCGAAACTAAGACATGAAAAAGCGCACGATTTCTTGTTGCTAAGAGACAGCAATAACAAAACACACACCAGCAATGCTAGCTACACAGCTAATAACACACAGTTTAGTGCAGTTTATCCTGAACCGCTTCAGGTTTTTGTGATACACACCATCTTCTGCAGCCCAGTTTTACCGCCATTGCTGCTGTGAATGTCTGCTGACGTTTTTTAAATTTATCTCATGTGTTTATTGCAAGTTGTTTTGTTGCTTACTAGCGCACACAACCGAGTTACATAATTACAGAGTAATGTTAAAAACCTGAACCAGCGTAAAAGAGTTAGAGTTTGTACTTTTCAAAAACAACACAATCCAGGCTGTAACAGGGCTAAAAGTCACAGTATAAACCCCAGTTTAAGTAATTTTTTAAAAATACACATTTATTACAGAGCTTGAAAAACTTTTCCTGATTACAAACTGCACCTTTAATTTGTTGCAACAGTCTCTCTGCTGCAGTTGCTGGGTTTCAGAAAGCCTCAGGGACCCCTGCACTTTCACAGGGAACACAGTAATCCAGGGTGCTTTCAAAAAACTATATATCCAGAAGCGTATACAGCACAATCCAGCTTCCATGTTAGCTTCCACGCATTAAGAACGCGACAGGAAGTTCAGGCTGTGAGCATATGGCTACTCAGACTGCGCTTTTGTTCTTATTTGTTGTTCATCGCCTCTTCTCCTCTCTGTCTACAACTACATGGCTGTAGCCTCGAGCGAGCCAGCTGGTCGTTCTGCTCATAACCCAGCTGCTGGGTTCTCAGGCAAGCTGTGGAACAATGTGATAACCCGAAAAGACAAGCTTTATCACGGCACACGCTAACACACGGTCATAAGACTCCTTCTATTAACATTAGTTTATTTAAATACACACGTAGAACAAAGATTAATCCACAACGCTAAAGTATTCTCCTGTAGGTTTCTGTGTACAACCCCAAGCAGATCCCTCGATTATCCGAAGAACCCATGAGGAACGCTTGAGGAACGCTTGAGGAAGAGCGTAGGCTATGCTGGAAATAAAATATTTTTACACCTTTTTTCATATTTTTCACCTTTTCAGGAAATTTGTAATTTAGTATTTTTTGGAGAGAAAGAGAAGGTGCATTTTTTTTTTCATGAGCTGCTGAAAAGTTTGAAGAAACAGGAAGGCAAGTGTTGTTGCATCATAAAATAAAATCGTGTGAAAGGGGTTGTTCATGCAGGGACGGGAGCTCCACGCCCTACGGGTTTGTTTTGTTTTTTTTTGTTTTTTTTCAAAATGAAGGTGTTTTTTATATCACCTGGGTTTAGGTGATTATATTTACAACGCAGTAGCTTCATACTCGTACGCTATACATTCTGCTGAGAAACCTTCAACTTTCAGAAACTGTTCAGAGCAGCAGACCTTCAGAAAACGTTCCACTTTACACTTCAACGATCCAACAAAAGTTCTTCAGAGAACCTTAGTCAAAGGCTACGGGGCCATTATGTGGCCATAAAAGACTATTGGCGTGATCAAATAGAAATGGGAAAACACTCAGTTGTGTATTCACTGTTGCTAGGCAACTGAAAAACACAAACACTGAGCATAAACTAGCATAAAGATATTAGCTTGCTGAGACACAGCCACTGTGAGTTTGTGCAGTTGAGTATTTTATAAAGAAAATAAAGACTTAGCGACATTGAAAGCTGTACAGACCTGTCAGTCAAAGTAAAGTGTTCGTCTTTCCATTATATATTTAACCCCTTAAACACTCTTCATTAGAATTACACGTTTCCTATCCATTAATTAAGCTTTAGCATTCTTAGACCCTGACCTATTTATGAATGATGTATGAAGTATTACGTCTGTATATCGCTTCACTCTGGATACGGACGTCTACTGATGTAATTTACATTAGTATCACTGTAGCTACTAAATAATTCATTGTAATTACTGAACAATAAGCTTTAAGATGACGGACTAAGTAATGAAGTGAAAGTTTATGAGGCTGAAGTTGCTTTAAATGTAACTACACATCGCAGAAGAGCGCTTCTCAGCTCCAGGTTGCAGTGCAGAGTGTCTGGTTCATGACGCCTCTTCACTAACGCTGCGCTCAGAGCTCAACTAACACTTTGATTCTGCAAGCTAAAAAAAGAAGTCACACTAAGTCGATGCGGAGAGATTGCCACGGCCATTTCCCTCCTGTCGGGTCACGTGACTCGGTGCCTCGTGGGTCTAAAGCAATGGGGTCCGGTGTGTAATACAGTGGCTCTTTTGTAAGCAGCGTACTCAGATGACACAGTCAGGGACTTGAACAGTCAACACGCTGAAACTGGATCCTGCAGCACGGCTCGGCCTTTAATAAAAACGCCAGGGTGAATGTCTAAGCTGGAAGAAAGCCTCAGGTCATTCCTATGTATGTCTAGAGCCCCGGTTTGACTATAAACAGGCCGATGATGACCCAGATCAGATTGCAGCGTGTCCTCGGCGTGAGTGTCACCATCAGCATGTGCAATTCTGGTAAACCGAAATGATGTCAGAGGAAAACGCATTGCAGGAACGATATTACAGACGATTAACTGACGTCCTTGAGACTGACATCCTTCGGTGCTCATTATTCCAGACACCTCTGAGAGAACACCGGGTTGTGGATAAAGTACAACACCTCCAATCGTGCTCTTTTTAAACAGAAATTACTCAGATACTTAGATAGGTGTCCAGAATAATAATAATGTAACAGCCTAATTAATATCTCACAGATATATGAAATAATAAAACTATCTGCTAAGATGAAGGCTTTATTAAACATTAAGGCTTTATTAACCTCACAAGAGGATATTAAATTGTTGTTGTGTAAGTTTTACCACTTCTGAGGGTTAACAATGATCACCATCTTAAGTGATGTTACATGAAGATTTAAATCATTGATGGAAGTTTGATGGCAGGAGGTGATTTTCGTTAAGCTCATGGCACCATGTTGCGTCTCTTCTTCTCAGACTGAGGCCACTCAATTTCCCTAATGCAAATCTGGGATTAAATATTAAAGAATGTGAAATTCGCAAAACCTGGACCAGGACTATTACTCGGATTCATCGAGCTACTGAACTAGAAAAACTAGGGAAAGGTTCAGTGTGAGAACTGAGGAAAGCGACTTTAAGAAACAGGAAGCAAGACAAAGAGGATGGATTCATGGAGAGATGGAGAGAGGATCTGTAAATAGCCGTCTGTGATGTTGTTTAAAGCACGATCGCTGCTGAAGTAGTGTACATGACTGTGGTGTGTGTGTGTGTGTGTGTGTGTGTGTGAGAGAGAGAGAGAGAGAGAGAGAGAGAGAGAGAGAAGAGGGAAAATAGGCATCATGACACAACAACATGTCCTGTTTCCTGTGTTTGTCCACACTTCATTATGCACTTCCTGTAGCCTGAGACAGACGCACAAGGCTGCTGCGGCTCTGTGGGACATTTATTCAAGGTGAAATCCTCCATAAACGCAATAAATAAATAAGTAAATAAAAGTCAATATTCAACCTGCAGACAGCAGGGACTTGTTGTTTTACATTAAAGTAATTACAACTATAATGAATACATAATACAGCCAGGCCACTTATAAAAGTACTGTTTCTTTTAAATGTAAACACATCCATACACAAGATTAGTGGGGTTTGATGCCAGTGGTCTGTTACAAGTGATTAGTTCAGCAAACAGTAGCTGAGTTTAGATGTATCTGTAGCCCCGCCCCAATTCAAGACGATTAATGAACGCATATTAATCTACTACAGGTGTAACACGAATCATTTGTTCAATTAAACGATTCATTCCGATTCATTAACCGATTCGTTCAGTTAAGTGGTTTGCCCAGTTGTGCAGCCCGATCAGGTCTAAGCCAGACGACAACAACAAGTCTGAGTTGTGTAAAATAGTGTTTTTTCCAGCACACATATGCTGCTGCTGCTGTGGATAGACATTAGGTCTGCCTAAGCTTTGGTTTTTCTTTAACCATTGTGTTCAGATAAAAGGATTTGTGAATGTGTGTCTAAAATGGATGAAACCATTCAGTGCAGGGGTAACTGAAGGTCCCGCACTGTTCCGGTTCGCGTACAATAGGTGACGAAAGTAGGGAGAAACACCAGTAGAGCCATTAAACATCACCAGCACCAGGGTTAGAAAGAGTAATGAGTAAAAGTCCTGTTCCCAAAAAAATGTACTGTGAGTAGAGTAAAAAGACGCATCCTCAAAACTACTTGAGTAAAAGAGTAGCTTGTTTACTCCGAGTCGTGAGTGTTTCCCCCGTATAAGACTAGCTTACCTACATTAGTTAGCATAAAACTGAAACTTTCCTAAATTCCTGAATGGCCAACATGACGTGATGGGAGCGGTGTTGGCTTTCTCGGGCTTGACTTCGAAAAGCTCTTACAGGTTCTGCCATGGAGCTTCTGGTGTTGTAACGTCAATGCTGTTTGAGACAGCCTCCACATCTCCACCCACAACCTCCACGATTATTAGCAGCTGGTGCCAGGTCTACTGCAGCCACTCTGCGTGATGTGATATCGATTGGCTAGAGAGGATAAACTGTCCAAAGTGAATAAAAGAGGAGAACAATGAACAAACTCACAACAGCATTTTGACAGCATTTGTCATTTCATATCCCTGATCAGGACGCAACAATGTTCTCAAGTATCACAAGACACATTATCCGCCAAGCGTGTGCACGAGCTCAGAGCAGATGCAGACGTTCATCCACAGTCAGAAGGAGAGACGTGAGAGTGAAACGTACACCTCCGAGTGGTCTCTAGGGCCTTTTACACTTCTCCTTAGCCTGGTTTATCTCACCGGGACAGCTTTTATTGTAGATAAGCAGGTTTAAGAGGCAGCTTGAGGTTTAAACCCAGTAGTGTACATACACAGCGAAATCCCCGGTGATGAATGAACTGAATTCACCCTTTACATGGTTTTATCTAAAGTGACCTACAAGTGAGGTGGAATAAAATAAGAGACCTGATAGAAGGGAAAGTGCTTAAGTGTTAAACCCATGCTGGCCGTTTTGTGATGTAGTGTGAGTTTAGAGAGATCTTCTCTCTTCTCTTCGAGTCTGTGGGGTTAGTTATTTTTTAAAAAAAAAGAACAGGAACTAACTTGTTTTCCGCAGACGGTCCACAAGGTTAACTGTAAACAAATAAAAGCATGTTCTTTACTAAGTATAAATGATACTCTTTGGCAGAGGAATAAAACACCTGAAATAATGCTGTACTTCCTGTTTTCTTCTTTACCTGGCTAACGTTTTAAAATGTGAGCCTATGACTCATAACTACAGTGAAACTGTAAGAGAGCAGGTGTGTAGGAATACGTGTGTGTGTTTACGTGGTTAATTATCTGATTAAAATAAGAGTCATTGCACAGCTCTGTGAGACGTATTCGTACCAGCACGACCCTACAGAAGTGTACGAGCTTCCAGGGACGCGGCATCCGTGCAAACGAACGCCGCACAGAGACGACGGCTGTGTCAATACGCCCCGCTTAACCGGCTTTTCTTTTCTGCTGCCTATGCCAGAGGTGACGCTGTCGGCTTGTAAATGATCACAAGATTTACTTTAAAAGGAGAACAATAACGTTTGGAGTGTGTGTCCTGCGTCAGTGTTTCACTGAGGACTTTACTGTGAAGAAAAGGTGCAGAAAATGAATGTCTTGAAAAGCATAATCTGGCTTTTGTGTCCAGTCTTCTCTGGTCTGGCAGGTTTATCCACTCTGAAGTCAGGAGACCGTTTGTGTGTGTGTGTGTGTGTGTGTGTGTGTGTGTGTGTGTGTGTGTGTGTGTGTGTGTGTGTGTGAGAGACAGCGCATGAGACGGAGCGTGTGAGCAAGAGAGCCCAGTACCTGTAGGCTGTATGTATGTGTGTGTGTGTGTGTGCATGTGTGTGACACCGCATGACACGGAGCATGTGTGAGCCAGAGAGCCCAGTAACTGTAGGCTGTATGTATATGTGTGTGTGTGTGTGTGTGTGTGTATGTATATGAGTGTGTGTGTGTGTGTGTGTGTGTGTGTATTATGGGCGTGCCCTCATGACATGAGCCTAGGGGGTTGTCTTAGCTACAAGCTCAGGTGTGTTTGTGCAGCTCCACGTTGTAGCCTGTGTGTGTGTGTGTGTGTGTGTGTGTGTGCGTGTGTGTGTGTGCGTGTGTGTGTGTGTGTGTGTGAACAAAAATAGAAGAAAGAGACTAAGAACTCCCAGCAGAGAGAAAAGTCGCGATAAGAAGAATAAGCGAGGTTTACTGAGCTGATGCAAGGCTCTGGAGGAGGCAGTGTTGTTTGTGTCTCAGGCTGCACAGGATTTCCAGGAAGTTGGCAGATCTTCACCAGTCTGGGCTTGTTGAGTAAGTCAGCGTTCCCATTTTTTGTGTCTATAAGAAGTGAACTGCTGCTGGGGGCAGAACTTTACGGTGCATGTCAGGCAGCTTGTGCATTTTTAGGGTCAGTGATCTTTTTTCTTTCTGAATTCATTCATACACAGATTTGATCAAACACCTCTCTCTGAGGACGTGTGTGAAAAGCGTGCAGAGTTCGATTAAGTCACTTTTCACTACACTGTACTCTAATACACTACTGCAAATCCTACGGTTGGACATTGACCTGATTATCAATGTAGATAAATACATTATGGCAGGTTTATTGATTTTATTACAAACACACTGTCAGTTCACAGCGAAACGTTTAATACATACAGTACTATTATTATATTATGAACTGCCATAGAGTTTGTATGCAGTTAAAGTTATACGTGAGTTTTTCAGATAAAAAAACAAATGTTAAGAATCCTGGAGGTTCTTCTGGGACATTTACTTCTAAAGACAGATGCAAAGTGAGAGACGAACTGTGGAGATTCTCCCAGAACCGAGAAATCTGCACCTACAGAACCGATCTAGTTTTAATACAGCACTTCGTTACACTGAATGATTTCATTTTTTAAATGTTTACTGCTCTGTAAAGTGCACTCCGACTCCGATCCCTTCTGAGGTTCTTCTCTGGTCCTTGGAGGGAATTTTAAAGCCTACAACAGAGTATTTCACTGTCAGAAAGAGTTCCACGTTGGGAAGCAAGAGCCTTTATTTATTCAATCAATGAACTTTTAACGAACACCTGAAGAACCCACATACCGAGTCCAAAGAGCTCCACTGTAAATGCCCGACAGGCTGTAGGCACTCAGAAACTAATGAGCAATAATTTGAAGTTTGTGCTACATACACACTCAGCTAATACACACACGCTTAGAAAAAAGAGTTCTTCATGTGTTCTTTAGGAGTTCGTCCAAAAAATAGGAAAACTCTTTAAGGGTTCTTTAAAGGTTGGTTTGATAATTAAGGGTTCTTAGCTTCTTCTTGGAAAAAAGTTTGAATAGAAAAACATTTTGTTGATTTAACATGGATCCATCATAGTTTCCCTCAGAGGGACAAACAACTAGCACTTAAGGGTTCTTAAAGAATTAAAAACTTTCCACTCTGCAGAAATATTTTATGTCATGGTGCTGTATATGAACACTATTGAAAACGAGATTAATAACCTTATCATTGTTTGTGACTGTGTGACTGTGTGTGTGTGTGTGTGTGTGTGCGTGCCAAGTGATGTCATGCTTTGTGCCTCATGAATACTTCATGGTGGAAAATCCTGTTCGGTGCCTGGAGCAATTCGATATAACCATCGAATAATACATGACCACGTTTCTATAGTTCTGCACTTTTTTCCCCCGTTTCTTTCTTTTTTTTTTGTCTTCCGCAGGCAGAGTGCAGAACAGTCC
Organism: Pangasius macronema; assembly: GCA_037577455.1. Classification (NCBI taxonomy): domain Eukaryota; kingdom Metazoa; phylum Chordata; class Actinopteri; order Siluriformes; family Pangasiidae; genus Pangasius; species Pangasius macronema. The sequence goes on along the minus strand of CM074966.1, from coordinate 1,285,466 downwards.
ACGCAACACATTTACATTCTCGTCCATAACATGACCCGATTTCTAAGAGCCTTCACGCTAAACGCTGTACAGTTTTCCGTCGTTCGTACTCGCCTGTGAGTGAAAGGAGGAATTGTTCGAGTGAAAGCGGCGCTTTGTCGCTCCGTGACTGTGGTGCGCTTTAGCTTGTGTTCAGAGCTTTGTGAGATTTGTGCTGCGGTTTAAAGTCTGGGATTAACTGACCAGCTGTTGTGCAGCAAGAGGATTTTCAAATGCCTAAAGTGAATTTTCACACTTTGGCCCTGATTTACTGATTTATTAAGAACCCAAACAAAGAGGATTAATCGCCTGTGCAGTAGGTGACATTTAGTGGGTGATTTACAAAGAATAATCTCAAAGAAACATAAACTGAACCTTGCCACAGGTGCATAATCACCTGTCAGTATGAGTAAGCAGTAAAACACTCTGTGTGCTGCTGTTATAGTAAAACAATCAGTGATGGGGAGGTGTGATGTAGTGGAATTACTCTAAAGAATGACACCTTGTACCTTTTATCCCTTTATAGTTAATGAAGCAAGTTAGTTCCTGTTGTCGCTTATGCTATAGCAGCCTCTCTTTTTCTCTCTATTGATGTATAAGACAAGGCTTGTCATGTTACCTAGAAACTGAAAAAAGCATAAACTCCTCTGTCCTGAAGACGTCGGAAAACTTGAAGTTACAGCTTTACCTCTGACTGTTACAAAGCGCTGACACTGGAGACTCCTTCCATAAAAGTTAAATAAAGCCCCCTGACAGGAAATTTCACCACATCAACAATTACACACATTTTTTCAAGATTACATTTACATGAAGCCTCCACCGTACACGTCCCTGTGAATGAGCCGATACTATAGATTAATATAAACCTGGGGTTTACAGCCGCACTACTGTCAGAGCCGCACTTATAGAAAACGAATCAACACCTTCTGACCAATCAGAATTCAGCAGCGCTGTTGTGTAACTCAAAAAAGCTGTTCAAAGCAGAATATGAATGTGAACTAAAAGTGTACACACTTGTGTGTGTGTGTGTGTGTGTGTGTGTGTGTGTGTGTGTGTGTGTGCGTGTGTCTGTTCCTAATGTAAGGAAAATCACACTGTAGATGCTAAATTAGCATTTTATTCTAAATTTGCGTCGGCTCCGCCCCCTATTATTAAAGCAAATAGGCAAAACCGGACGTCTTATTTCATATGATATGAAAGACACAATCCTCTGTAGATCCTGTTCATAAATTAGCTTTACATTTTTCACATTTTTACACACACACACACACACACACACACACACACACACACACACACAGCTCCCTCTCAGTACAATCTTTAATCCTAAAAGCATGGCTCTGTTGTTTTGTATTCGTGTTTGGTTTAATGCTGTGTGATTATAACACGAAAGGTTTTAATCACAATCGCATCTCTGCTGTGTTCCTCAGGTCGAGGCCTCCCCCATGAAAACCACTTGGTACTGTCCTCTCAACCTGGTGAGCCCACGTTTCTCTCCATACAAGAAGGTTCTGTACTCATCCAGTGACTGTTTTTATCCAGCTTCTCACACAGGAGCAGATCAAACTCTCATTCTTTACTAACTGTGATGACTAATAGTAGGCTTTTATCTCAAAAAATAAAGGACAAGGCACCAAATGTCTGATCTGATCATATCAGCCATTATCGCACATGATATAGCGTCTTACTAGCATTTTTAAACTAACATGATTTTAAAAACTTCCTCATGGACACTGATTTTGATTGTATACGTTGGTGTTTGGGTAAAATTTGTTAACATGCGACAAAAGTCATAGAGACATTCTCAGTACTTTTGTATAACGTGACCTCCCTGATTCTCTTGCTAGCTTTAGGTAATTAACTTAGCTAATGTTATTGAGAAACAAAATCTCTCAGAATATTTTGATAGGTTTGAGTGCTCTTATGTAAATTACATTAAAATATCAACATAAATGGAGACTTTGCCACTGAAATCTGTGACTAATGTGAGCTAGTCGAGTAGCAGCGATTTAGCTAGCTTGCTATGTTGACTAGCTAAGTTGGTCTTAGCGATAGTCACAGTATTAGGCGATTTGAGGAGGAAAGAGAACATGCTAGCATTTTAAAATTCTTATTCATCCATATTCAGAAATCCTGGCATGGCTCCTAGGCCATTTTTAGTCATTTAATGCATGCTTTGAATAACATTTAACAGTTTGTTATTCTACGTAGATTATTTCTATTGGGGTAAAGTTACACGTCCAGTGGGGATTTTTAATGTCAAACACTGTCTCGAGTTGTTGAGCCTGTGTTTCCCAGCATGGGAGAACGTTTTGAACAGACCACAGTTCACACTAGCCTGAAATGATTGTTGTCGTTGTAGTTAGCATCGTTGTTTATTCATTTTTGTCTCTGGCTCTGTATCAGTCCACTGTTAGTGAGAAGGAGGAGGACGGCATCATCTACACGGTGATCGTGAAGCCACACCACGGTGACCCTAACACACAGGTAAAACACACACACACGCAAAAGTGTACACTAGCACATGTTTGACTAACAGTTAAGCTATTAGTTGTGCTGGGTACGCAAAATCATGCTCGAGCCTCCTTCCTGAGCCATTGTTTTCTACAGACTGAGGACGTGAAATTCATCCTGTGTCTCCGTTAGAGCCACTTTTGTGCACATCATCCATCTGAGCCGAAATAAGCGTGCACGATTCGTGCAAATGTAAAATTACAGCTCCGTTTCTGGAAGGATTTCAGTTTCACCTCCTGGGCCTTTGACTTCAATCCATATTAAATATATTTGATGCAAGCTGCAAGATTAATCCTGCATTCATTCACATATTTAATCAGTGGTGTCATGATGGATCACTCGAGTACCTTACACACTGCATCCACACACACTTTTCTGTTCTAGCCGTCATGTCACCGCTCGCAGTGTGTAAAGGCTGGGACAGAGGAGAAGCTGGTCCTTCACCTCCTCCACTCCTTCTCCATGGAGGACGCGTCCTTCATCTCAATCTTCCTCTCCACCTACCGCTCCTTCACCACCACTGAGAGGGTGCTGGACATCTTGACGGACAGGTAAAGCCCAGATTCTGGTAAAAAGTGCCGGAAAATCGCCCTCTCATATGTACACGGATTGATTTAGTGCATCTTATGTTCGGTTCATTTGTACAGATGTGAACGTCAGTGTTTCTGCATGACATTTATCTGCATGTTGTTATTTAGGTTGGGAAATCCACCAGGAGACAGCGGCAGTTCCACACGACAGACCTTCAACAAGTGAGCGCTTTTGCTTCAATCAACTCTTATTGCACAATTTCTCATTAGTGCACAAGTCCACAAAGACGTTATAAAGTGCCTTTTTGTACATATTCAGTATTCCTCATGGTCCATGTATTACCTGTGTATGGATTATTAATGGGAGAATATTGTCAAATAATAGGAATGACTTTTTTAATCAATGGCTTTTATACATTTTATACCTGTTTATTTCATATTCCTTAATTTAAAGAAACACAGCCACAATATGCAATTGTTCCAAATTCAGTCTGTTCCTACCCCACACTACACACATGGTGCTATGTTTAATCAGTGTGTGTGTGTGTGTGTGTGTGTGAGATGGAGAGAGAGAGATTTCTGACACACACCTTTGTCTCTGTGTGCGCCGTGTTCAGGGCAGTGTGCACCCACAAGTCGTGCACCGACTCGCTTATGGGCCTCCTGAAGGTGAGCGACCCACTTGGGAGTGCGGACGAGGCGGAGTGGCCCCTGATGCCAGACCAGACGGGGTCAGAGGTCAAAGTTCGGCTGCTGAAGATCGCAGAAGAGCTCAGCGACAAGTCCCTGATTCCTGACTCTACTTCAGGTAAAGAGACATCAATAAACGTGTTCTCTAAAACATTTAAATAAAACAAAAATACAGTCAAATTCAGAATTATTGGCACCAATACAACTGTTTAAATTTCAATACATTTAAATATTCGAAATGAAATTTAAACATGGTTTTGTGATCAGCGTATGTAAACATCTGCTGTGCTTCAGATGCTGCAAATACGTTTCCCCAAACATCACCTCCAGATCCTTCGAAGTTCGACGCCACGTTGTAGGACCGAAAAGGGAGGTCGTAGTATCGGCTCGTCGACTGGTTTTAGCTCTGCCACTCAGAAAGGCAAATATCACTGATGAATCCTGCACACTTTCATCCTCTCTCTCTCTCTCTCTCTCTCTCTCTCTCCCTCTCTCTCTCCCTCTCTCTCTGTCTTTTGTTTTATTATTATTATTAATAATAATAATAACAGTAACAGTAGTAGTAGTCAAAATAGTAATAGTAGTAACAGTAATAGTAGAAGTAGTAGGAATAGTAATAGTACTAGTAATAGTAGTAGCAGTATTAGTTACAGTAGTAGTAGGAATAGTAATAGTACTAGTAATAGTAGTAGCAGTATTAGTTACAGTAGTAGTAGGAATAGTAATAGTAGTAGGAATAGTAGTAGCAGTATTAGTTACAGTAGTAGTAGGAATAGTAATAGTAGTAGGAATAGTAGTAGCAGTATTAGTTACAGTAGTAGCAGTAGTAATAGTAGTAGTAATAGTACTAGTAGTATTAATGAGCATTTAAAGTTCAACGCCATGCTGTAACACTTAAGTACTTAAATTCTCAAATACACTTAAATGAGATGAAAAGGTATTTATACCTTATTTAATATCAATGACGTCGTGTCTTTATTTCAGCAAACACTTAAGCAATCATTTTTTTTACTTCCACTTATCGTGTGTTAATGCTGAAGGTTATGGCTTCTTAATTTTAGCCAATGCAGTAAATAATGTCAGTTAATCAAACTCACATGGAGGCAGTTTATCACTAGCATATCGACGGTATTCATCTGATCCTGTAGGAGCTGTTTCTGAAGCTGGTGCCGTATCACTGTCTGGGCTCGCTGTGGTCTCAGAGAGATAAGAAGGGCCATGAGGGTGTGTGCTGGTCGGTCAGAGCCACGGTGCGTCAGTTTAACCGCCTGGCCAACGCCGTGACAGCCTCATGCCTGTGGCAGACGGAGCTGAAGACCCAGCAGAGGACGCGCCTTCTGGAGAAATGGATCAGCGTAGCCGAGGTTGGAGCACCGTATAAGCACTTTAATCCTCGGTTTTCTGTTCTCTACTTAGCAATGGATTTATTGATCCAGACCATGTGCTCAGATTGTACACCAGAGCAACTGTAGAATTTCTCAAAGGATCAAAGGATCCTCGAAAAGATCTTCTGTCTCAAAGGATCTTATAATAACCCTCTTAAGTCAAATTTGCCAAATCGTCACTGTTTTTTTGGAGGGTGTCTCAGAGTTTGGCGTACTGTACATCCTACAATTCGTTTTCACTCTACTGTATAAAGTAACAGCAAGTAGCACACTATTCACACACATCACAGGAATGATAACACAAGCTCAAGTGTTGCAGTCGACTGAACTCGGAAGTGGGAAGTCGGAAACATTTTTTGTTTTTGCTGTCTCTTGAGCAGGCGTGCAGAATCAGGAAGAACTTCTCATCACTGTACGCCATCGTGTCAGCGCTGCAGAGTAACCCCATCCACAGACTGAGGAAGACGTGGCAGGAGACGGACCGGTGAGTGTCTCATCTCTGATCACACAGGAGATAACAGGAAAGAAAATGTCCGAAGACCTACGGCTTAAGCCCTAAACCTCCCGGGAGCGGTCAGCGGGGCTACACCAGGGCTGGGCAGGACACCTTGGAAAAGTCTTGAAATTTAATTAACGTTTATTTTATTTATACACGGTGAAGTCGAATAATACGAGCTTGGATTAACCAGTAATAATCTTAATTAAATAGTAATAATCTTGCATCATTTTTTCTCAAACTGTTTATTTACTACAAATTAATGAATTACCAGTTATTAATATAACGGGAAAATGGGATGATATAAAGGGATGACAGGGAAATAGGGATTACGTCATATGAAATAAGTAAGAAAAGCCATGACCACGAGGAATTTCCCGAAGCATCTGGCGACTTAAAGTCATATAACGAGTGAAAACTCTCTCTAGCTGCTGATAGGTTTTACTTCATCACTGCGTGTAAAACATTAAAGGAAGTCAAGAGGAAAAGGAAGCGGAAGATTTTTTTAAAGCTGATTTTTAATAATGTAGTGATATCGTTTGAACATGAAAAGCCTGCCCTCGTTTAGTGTTTAATTCAAGTCCTTAAACTACGGGTGCGACTTTCCAGAACATTCCTCGCTCTCCTGACTGTTATTAGTTTTACTGTAGATGTTGAATAATTCATATCAGCTCCTGAATAATGTGCTTTAACATGAATAACTGAATAGTAAGAGATTTTAATGCGCTTTCAATATGCAATAGTAACACAAAATGGCTTGAGTTGCATATTTCAAATGTTTTATTCCTTCATACATCCAGAAATGTGCTACAGTAGTTAATGGGAAGTGGTTTGGAATCAGGAAGACTAAAAGCTGCCACACACACACACACACACACACACACACACAACACTGTGACTGTCCCTCCGCTACTTCGCGATGCTCCTTGACCGGTCCATCTTCTCGGAGAAAGACAACTACTCGCAGAGCCGAGAGCTGCTCAAAGAAGTGAGTCATGTCCACAGACACAAAGGCTCACATTCACACATCACACACATCTTACACCCACCGTGTCGGAGGTGACGTACACACACCCATTGTGTGAGTGGATGAATAACAGGCAGATCAGATAAAGGCCTTGAGGGTGTCTTTTTGTGCTAATCAGAGAGCTAATAGGGGAAAAATATAAATGCTTTTGAATGCTGATGTGCTAGCATGTGTGCTCAGCAGATTTAAAAACACCCCGATGTGTCAGTAGCTTCAGTATTCATGAGCTGACTGAGCAGTCATTTTTGCATACGGTGGTCAGTTTCTGTATTGATTCACTAAACGGCAAAATGACAAAGCAGCAGGCAGGAACACTGGCTTCAGTTCCCTGTGTGTGTAGACTTCTTCAAAAGAAATGAGCGAAACACTGCAGAGATGCTGTCACCACACCACGGTCATTATCTTTCCACACAGCACGTCATGAAGTGCTTCATTCCGGAATATGGTGTCGTTACACCTTGACACCTTGATCAAGGACACTAATGAATGCAATATCGTCGAAGAGAGTGGTCGGTCTCTTTTTTCTCTCTCTCTCTCGAAATAAACACAGCTTGTTACGTGGCTGAGAAACGCCAAAAAGCGTAAAATCCTCAGAATCCTCGTAAAAAGATGTCAGAAAAGCTACAGACTTAATTCCGACTGTTACGAAGCACTGACACTGGAGACTCATTCCATAAATGTTAAATAAACACATTTCTCCTTCACCATTTACACGTTTATTAATCTGTTTATTTGGTGCATGGGCCGTACACGTCCCTGTGAATGCGCTAACGTATTAGAACGCGCGCTTTAATACACATCTGTACTACTGTCAGAGCTGCTGTTCTAGAAAATTCAACACCTTCTGACCAATCACAGTCCAGAATTAAATCGAATATGCATCATATCGTGTCCCCTTGTTTAACGCACCTTTGTGTTGCACAGGAAGGCACTTCCAAATCTGCTAATGTAGACACTAAAACCAACAACAGAAGACACACGGTGAGTGAGAATCCCAGTAAGATGTGAACTCTCCCACTCAAAGCTCGTATGAAAGCAAACAAACGACTGAAAATGTGTGTCTTTATTCTGCAGTCCAGTGCTCAGGGCACCGTGCCGTACCTGGGCATCTTCCTGACCGACCTCACCATGCTGGACGCCGCAGTCAAAGACAGGCTAGAGGTGAGACGCGCACCACAGACGCTGTCAGACCTGAAACCATTCAAACGTCACCCCAAAAAATATGTTAAAAACAAACGAAACTCTTTTTTTTCCTCTCAGAATGGCTATATCAACTTCGACAAACGGCGACGAGTGAGTTTTATTTCTTTTTATCATTTCCTTGCTTAATAGTTTTTGAGAACGAATACCGTGTGTGGAAATGGACTTTTGTCTTTCTCATCCCTGAAGGAATTTGAGGTTCTCGCCAAAATCCGCCTCCTCCAGTCGTCCTGCAGGAACAGCGCCTTCCGAGCGGACGAGTCGTTTGTGCACTGGTACCACAGCGTCCCCACGCTGACCGAGGAGGAAAGGTGAGCACTGACGTCATTTCTTCTACCGTTGCATAACAGAGACGTGTGGGCGGAGCTGGAAGTAGTGCAGATCATTGATTGGTCAAACACTCGTCTCTGGCTGGGGCATCTTTTCTACCAAACGTTGCAGCACAGCGAGCTTCAGTCTCGTCACTCAGACATCAGATTCACCGTCTTCACGTTCGGCCCGCTCTCAAACGGCTTCTTATTCACTATACGTGCTCACTACATAGGGCATAGCATGATGGCACTGTAGATCCTCCTGTGTTATACACAGGATTTGAGAACAAACATTTGAAGACACAGAAAAATAGTCACTTATTTCTCTGTACTGATGAAAGTATTGGCACCCTTGGCCCTTCTTGGGTTACTCGTGCTGTTTTTAAATGTTGGGGAACATTTTACTAATCAGGCCCATCACTAGTCTTCCAATCCCCAGAGAAACTACTCCTACTCCTCCTCCTACTCCTCTTCCTCCTAGTTCAAGGGTACTGTTATATGACGTTAAACGTATACAGGTACTCAAAAAGGTAGGGATAGTTTTGCAATATGATTAGCAACTGCACCGTGTTGTATAGGAGTGTCTGGTGGTTACGTATAATGATATAAAGTCACGTGTGATGTTGTGATGCAGCTACAGACTGTCCAATCAGATCGAGCCTCAGGGGGAACCGAGTCCAGGACGTCTTACGCATCCTACCGTGGTCATCACGGAGTGTCCCGAGTAAGCATCTCTCTCTCTCTCTCACACACACACACACACACACACACACACACACACACTTGTGTAAGTACAGAACTGCCATAATTGTGCAGTTAAACCACAGTGCTTTCAGTAACACTCACGTATGCACTTCTGACCGTCATATAATAGCATTTGAGGAATGAAGGATAGAGTAAAAAAAGGGGCGGAGAAATTCAAGTGTGACTCGTGATATATTCCATTCAGTGTACTAAACTTCGGGAAATGAATGGAGTCCAGTTTTGTGTGATTTTCTCCACCTCCCAAAGCTGTGTGTAAATGTGTGTTGCTTAGACCACATACACTCAGCACTGACAGGTGTGTTGTTTTCCTGTCGTTCTGGTAAATTTTTAAACATCCAGCGCATTTTTTTTGTCATGCACATCTGGCAACCCTGCTTACGTACATCAGTTTTCCAGACGTCTAACAAAGATTTTCAACACATTACAGATTTGACCACAAGACAGAAGTGAATACAGATGTGTTACAGTTTTAATAAGAACCCTCATTTATTAACACTCTATCAGTTTAGCGAACTTGAACGTTCCTCTTTAGTCCTGAGCTTTTCTCACAGCTCTGTGACCGCTTCCACTTCACAACGGCTTTCAAACTGCAGTTTGGACCTCACCCTGAACATTTAGTAGACAGACCCAAGTGCAGACAGACCCCACCTACATCATGCACTACAGTTATAGGAATTACACATTTAAATGAATAGTGTTTACTGAGACAGTGCAGTGTACGCAGAAATCACACACACACACACACACACACACACACACACACACACACACACCAGAGGTTTCGGAAGGACGATAATCTCGAGAAAGTCGGGGAAGTCCATGCTTTTTTCTGTTAGTTCAGGATAAATCCCGTACAAGCCACATGCTGACGAGACACTTCCCCGAGCGCAGTTTGTAACAAATTAGATTGTTCTGTTCTCTCTCTCTCTCTCTTTCTCTCTCTCTCTCTCTTTCTCTCGCTCCATCAGCACGCTCTCTGCTGTGACAAGCTCGGGCATGGATGCTGATGGAATATTTGATTTCCCTTCGCCTGTCAATCATCTGCTCTCCAGGCTTGCGAAGGTAAAGACCAGAGAGTGCACTGTGATTGAATTCTGTCACTCCACTGAGTTATTTAATCATATCATCTCATCTCCATTCAGCACTTTAAAAATAAATAAATAAATAAAATTTTTGATAAAGAAAGGTTTCTGATCCAATCCATTAGAATTTAACTCTTTATGCTCTTCCTTGTCTTTTTTTCTCCTCTTTCCTCGCCTCCATGGACCACCTTAAATTCTTTGATGTATATGATGTCAGTAAGTATAATTATTGTTATCCCTCTTATTTCCACCACCTTTTTTTTTGTTGTTGTTTTTTTTAGCACATGAAATCCCCTTCCGTTTCCTGTCTGGATGTCGAATCGTCCCCTCCACCCAATGACCCCACCCCCACTGCAGTGACCACACCTAATAATATCTCCAAAACCCATCGGCGCTCCGTCTCGTGCGGGAACGCTCCGTCCAATCACGCACCAGGGGCGGGGCCAGACATGCGAATCGTCAAGATACGGATGGATTTACACGACGGGAATTTATATCGAAGCATTCTGGTACTGTCTCGTAACCACAGCACTGAATCGTTCAGCAAATACTGATGTAGCCAATCAGCAAAGACATGTCATGGTATCAGACAATTTAATTATTTATTTATTTACTTTTGCACAAGAGGCTAATGTAGCTAACAAGTGAGACACACTTATAGCCAGCGGTTTTACATAATGCAGACTGCTTATTGTTGTAATGGTGTAATATCATGTTAAAATAAATGAGCATGTCTCTAAAACCCACAAGTATTCTTTAAGGTGTACCACAGGGCTCTGTACGTGGACCACTGCTATTCTCCTTTTTTTTAATTTGCCGGCATTAAATCAAAATAAGCTCGGAGTCAGCTTCCAGTTATACAAAATGTACTTCTATTTTTGCACTGGAACTATGAGGAAGATGTAGCTACCAAATAAGAGACACTTATAGCCACCAGTTTAGCATAAGGCAAGCTGCTTATTTGTTTGAGAGATAGACTTCTGTGTATTATTAGCTACGACAGCCATGTAGCTCCACGTCTTCGTGATCAACCACATCTGGAATGAGTTTAAGATGTAACGAACTCTTTAATATCCCTTGATTACAAACACTAGTGCCGAGCAAATCCTGGTCCTAAATGAGATCTGGCACTTTATTGTTTCTGTACTAATAATAGTGACGTTATAGTTAGAAAAAAAAAAGAACTAAACAAATTAAAGAGAGAGGAGTCCAATCATCGTTACTGTAAAGTCCCACTGTGATCAGCTCGGCGTTAGAGAAGCATAACCAAGACCCCCGAGAGGCCTCCAAGTATGAGCTCATACAACTGCTTCCTGAAGGAAAAGGTAACTCACACCTCTTCCTCTTCCTGTACATCCTTAACGGCTTGTATTCAAGAGAAAAAAATGAACAGCAGGCCCTTTTTATTCACAATTAAGCCTAATCAGGTAGTGTATTGGAAAATCTGAGAGTCGGGAGCAAAAGTTTGCGCCCCCATTGTTTTTGTGTGGAAACAAAACAAGCGGTTAATGATTGAGAGGTAATGACTGTAATCAACTGTAAATCCATTTGTGCATAAAAAGTTGTTCATATTTTTAAACTGATGTATAAACAGTTTTAATAGCAAGCAAGATGATTTCTCTGTGACACTGATACTTTAAAATAGTCCTTCTCTACTTTGTCATCGGTCACAAATGAGCAGTAGACCTGCACCAGATTCTGAACACAGCTGGTCACACGTCGATCGGAAGCTACTCAATGGAAACAAAACCTTTCGTATCGTATTGTATGCTTTATGAACCGAAATCCTATCATATCGTCTGGAAGCCTGAGGTTTACACCGCTAGTGGAAACAATGGAAATGTTCCCCTATTTTACTAATTATTTCCAAAGTCCCACATTTTTGGACAATGAACCAAAATACAAAGAAAAGCCAAGAGAAAATCATCTTAGTCTCTAGAAGAAGGAAATATGTAAAATTTGGCTTTAGAACAGTGATTTTAGTTATAAGTGGTAGGCTACAGAGGGAAAAGACTATAACTGAGAGGATATGAGGATTATATGAGATTATAAACAGTTATTAAGGTAAAGTGTGGACATCCAGTTACACTCCATGCACTCTTCAGCCAGGCTTTGTTTCCTGTAGTAATAATGAAACTTAAGACACTTTTTTGTTTAATGTCATCAATTTGACCATGGGTGTGCAAACTTTTGCACTTTACCGTAATCCGCTTGCTAACATGAATCCTTTTCATTTGTCCCAACGGACAGAGCTGACAATACCCGCCACAGGAAACGTGTTCTACGCCATGAGCTCAGCTAGCGTCGACTTCCTGTTGAGGAGACGAGGAGGAAACACGCCGGTGGGCTCACCATCACTGAACAATGAGACCAGCGCAACTTTTCCACGAATCAAGGCCAAGGGGCGGAGGCTGGTCCGAACACTCTTTTAACACAACATGTTTTCAGCTCAGCACAGACAAACACGTGGAGTAGCTAATAAAGTTTCTAATAAAGTCCCATAGCCTGTAGTGACGTATGGAAGAACCGCTTAAAGAGATACTCCAGTGTTTTTTTGTTTTTTTTTCTTTTAACCTAATCTCTCTCTACAACATCTGCCGTCTGTGTGTGTTTACAACAGACAAGAAATTCAACACGGTTCCCTGAAATGAGGAAAGACAAGACAAAACTGCTTCAGACTGAACTATAATGTAAAGCTAAGGGCAGATGTTGACCTTCAGCAGTAAAAACGTATATTTGCACTTGTGCCTCTTTCCTCACACAAAACTTCGATTGAGTCGAATCGCAATAGATGGACGAAAATTCGATCGTATGTGTGTATATGAGATCGTAATCTCACGGTAGTGCAAAATGTCCGGCAATGCCTAGACCCCCTGATTTTTTGTCATTGTAGAGTTAAGAAGTGAGTCGTGCGGCTCTGATGGCGCACGGATACCGCAAAGTTTTCGGGAAAGCGTGAAGTAACCGGAACTACTTTGCGCTCCCGTGCGGGAAAATCGCATGAAACTCTATAAGAACAGTTTTGCTAAAAACGTCTATCACGCCCGTCTCATCCTCACAACTCTACTGTTTCCACATAACAGCTGGAGGTTTGTCGTTTCTACAGTCGCACGCTTTCAACACCTGCCCTTATTCTTCCATTGCAAGTGAAATCGGAGTGAACAGGTTTTCTGCTTTTTTTTCCCTCAGTACAGGGAAATGTGTTGAAATTTGAATCCATGGTAAATCACACATGCACTAGATATCAAAGATATCAGGTTAAACTCATTGGAGTATCACTTTAACGAGATTAACAATATAAAGTGTAGGTTGAAATGAATCGGCTGCCTCGGCTAAACGCTGCACTCATTTCTGCATTTCAGAAGTTCAGCTAAGAGAGACGAGAACGAGAACGAGAGCGAGAGCGAGAGTGAGAGGCTCTTGCTACGGTGTGACGGCCACAATGCCGAAAGATGGAGCTTGCCTCGCTATGGGAAAAATCGAAGTCGATTAGCGTGAAAACACTGCATTATCAGCGATGATAAACGACTAGGAAACCGCAACCGCACCAAACGACGTGTAGCACTTAAGGGTACTAATGCACGTTAACGTCCTACAGTGCACTTACTTTAAGCAAAAAAAACCCATACCAACAAAAAAGACTAAAAACTCACTGCCACTTTGTAACCAAGTATGCAAACATGAGGCTCTGGACGAAGCTCGTGGCTATGCTCGGATATTTTTTTTTCATTTTACATTTTGAATACAGAAACCCACAACACTGTCCACTTTTACTGTCTCATATCCAAGCAGCGATGAAGCTTCTGTTCGTTTATAAAGGATGTTAGATGCACAGAGCACAAAGCTCACTGAGAAATGCAACACTTTCATTAATTCATATATAAAATGACAAACAATATTTACCTTTGCACATGTCATTCCGTGACCAATATCGAAATTCAGGAAGCTGGCTCCTGAGTTCTGATGAACCCCGCGCTCTGATGAACCCCGAGCTCTGATGAACCCCGCGCTCTGATGAACCCCGAGCTCTGATGAACCCCGAGTTCTGATGAACCCCGCGCTCTGATGAACCCCGCGCTCTGATGAGCCCTGAGTTCTGATGAACCCCGAGTTCTGATGAACCCCGCGCTCTGATGAACCCCGCGCTCTGATGAACCCCGAGCTCTGATGAACCCCGCGCTCTGATGAACCCTGCGCTGCTGATGTGCGCTCGCTCCCAGTGCTCTTGAGGTCTGGACTGAACTGAAGCACTCGAGCTCTCGGCTCGGCGCAGGGCAGAGGAGCCGGGTCTGGCTTGTGTGTGTGTGTGTCTTTTTTTTTTGCCAGGATGTTTTCAGTTTCCGTGGTGAAGTGCCTTGTTATCAGGTGCTCTCGCTTCTGCCGTGTTGCTCAGGATAAGCTAACGTTGTACATTCACCTCTGTATAGATAAAAGCTGGGTTTATGCAAAATGTACACCACCTATTCTTGTACGCAATAAATTTTCATTTTGATACATTTCGCCTCTTTCTGTACTGCACTTTATATCAATTTATATGGCAGATTTATACAGAAGCCGGTAGAACATTACGGACTCATACATGTGTTATTACTGTGTGCTTCTTTTAACAACTGAACTATTAAAGTACAAGAAACCTCCTGTGTGTGACACCAGTGAGTTCAGATACCAACAGGCAGGTCCTAAAGAAATGCTTCATCCTCACTGGCCTCAGCTTTAGGATCTTGAATGTTGTTTTCCCAGACCATCTGAGCCCAGAGTTCAGTGCTATTGGTGAAGTGTTTTCTGAGAGAGAACTGATCCCTGCTTGATGGTCTGGGGTCCACATCAGGTGTGGAAGTTACCTGTGCTTAGCACTGCATCCCAGGTCACATGACTGCTTCAGTAGGTCACATCAAGAGCTGTTGTCTTCGTTGATATACACTCCTGAAAGCTTCTACATTTGCAGGTATTCCTGCACAGTGACGTGCCGTGGATCCACACGGCGCTGTTCTTCAGGTCCACGTGTTCTTCACAGAGAAGATTAAACAGATGAACAGCAGGACACATGAACCCAGTTCCTACCATTCTGCACACCTTAGCGCCCGAAAGTGGCTTACGCAATCGCACAGTCGATCCACGCCTTGAAAATACTTTAAGGTGAATGCAAATATGCGATTATAAGCCCCGCCCACAAACGAGCGCTGACTCAGTCCTGAGAGTAGACTCCAGTATTAGGACCGAGTGTGAAAACACCCGTATTCGCCTCAAAACCGTACAAAACTATTAAACACTTAAAAAACCCTTTTAGAGCAACAAAGTCACTTTCTGTAAAAGGGACAAAAAACAGGCATTTTTAATCATTATCAGGACTGTAGAAGAAATTCAGGGATTTCTGCTGCTTCCTCTTTGATTTTTTTTTATTATTATTATTATTATTAATACTGCATCATTAATGCCATCAGCAATACAGCTTATGATACTCTTGATTACAAACAGACTCACATACAACATCACAATTCAATTAAAATAAAAAAAAAACAAAAACAAATCTTGATCGTCACAAAGCTCCAGTGTCTCTACTAATAAGGAAAGTGCGAATATGATTAGCAGATCATCAGAAACATTTTAGTTTTACTTTTGTACCATTATTCTGTACAGTATCATTATTGTGCTTTTTCCCAGTGTACCGTTAAGTGCAAAAGTTTTCACCCCCTCTGAGCGTCAGGGTTGTAAAATTGTACCTCTTTTCATTAAAAATTAAAAGTAAAAACGAATCCCCAGCGAGGACACACACACTGTAGGTAATCATCTGAACGTCCCTCATTAATCTAATCAAAGACTTAAAACAGACACTTGGTTAAGTCTTATTTAAGGCATGAAAAGTTTAAATGGCTCAAACGCTCCAGCAGCTTTACCGCAAGAACTGTACGGCAAGTTTATAAAAAAATCAGGAAAACACAAGAGATGGAGAAGTGGATAAAAAGATATCGGACATAGACCTTTTCAGATTTCTTTTTTTTAATGAAACAGCTGTAAAACCCAAACATCCGTTGAACCAGGGTTAATCTTTTTCAAAACGGGGTACACAAACTTTTGCAATCAGCTGCGTGTCAGTGGTAAAGCCGTGCTTTCTCGCACTCCTCCACCTCACCCGTACACGACTCGCACCGCAGCGCCGCCGCCCGATACGCCTTCCACACGACGGCGTCCTGCCTGCACACGGTCCCGCCCCCTCGCTTCTCCTCCGCCTTGTTCCTGTTAATGTCCCCCACGCACACCCAGGCCCCGCCCCTCGCCCCGCCTCCTCCCGCGCTTGCCGCCCACTTGGAGTGATCCTCGGTGGCTTTGAAGGTGATCTGGCCGCCTGGAGAGAGCAGGTCCACGTCCAGAACCTTCCATTTGGAGGAGCAGTCGGACGGGAGGACGCCGGTGGAGCGACGCCAGAACTGCACCAGCAGGTCCGTCTGCAGCGTGGGAGCCACCCAGCCATGGTACAGGTCTGAGCCAGACGGCACCGAGGAGATCCGAGTGACATCCACATGATCAGAACATCATCATCAACAACAATCTGTTTACAAAATGCTTTTTATCCATTTCAAATTTATGAACGGTTTTATTGATACTACAGAGGAGGAACCCAGGAACCTATTGAGGAACACAGGGGGCCATCAAGGAACCTTTTCAAAAACAAAGGGACCTCTGAAGCACTCCAGGACCTATTCAGGAACCAGGGCGACATTTTCAGGATCCTGGAATTCCAGCATATTCCAGCAAATCTGGAATCTGTTCAGGAACCTAGGAACCTACTCAGGATCCTGGAAACCTTTACAGCACCTCTGGAACCTGTTCAGGAACCCAGAAGCCTTTCAAGGACTCTGAGATCTTTCAGAACCTATAATCTATACAGGAACCTAGGAATCTTTTCAGGAGCACAATAAAGTTTTGAGGAATCTAGCGACTTTGTTCTGGAACCTTTTCAGCAACTCTGGAACCTGTTCAGGATCCCAGAAACCTGATAATCCCAGAAACAACTGATAATATTTTATTAGAATTTTTGTTATTAATCATCATCTTACCGTTCTCAAAGGAAGCTCCTTTCGCAAAGCTGATGAACTCTGTCCCAGCCAGCGAGAGCAGAGAGACGCTGCGATTGGGCGAGGAGAAGGAACCATCTGTGATGCTGGAGTTTTTCCACCCGTGCCGGTGTTTACAGAGCTCGGCCATGGTGGGCACAGAGGAGGCCAGAGACTTGGGAATGTCACAGTCATAGATGTGTGGCTGATTTATTTTCAACTGCTCACCTGTAGAATACAACAGGGTTTTCAGGTGAACCTTTAAATAACCATAGAAGAACCTTTTTTGGAAGCTACAAACCCTAAATTATCCAATGAACCATTAAAATAAAAATAGAGGAACTCTTTTTGGAAGATAGGAACCCTCACTTTTTCCACTGAACCCTTAAATAACCCTAGAAGCACCTTCGAAGAACGTACTAGCTCTTAGTACTTCATACACTCATACAGTTCTTCAGTGGTTCTTTGGATAGTTAGGGGTTCTTTCCTAAAAGATGTATAATGATAGGATTCTACAGAGAACTTTTAAGGGTTCCCCTTAAGAGGGCGCGAGGTTTTCTTGAACTCATCACAGGTTGTGAACTTTCTCACGCTTGTACTGTGTTGTATAGAGCATCGTGACCCTCAAAGCATGAGATGATGATAAAACACGACTCTACTAGAGAGCTGGATCTTCTCAGAGATTGAATATTTTATAGCAGAGAACAGTGTTTTGTTTGAGTGGTGACGTCGTTATTCCATTTTCAGCTTTGCATAATTTTCAGACGTGATTAGTTCCAAACAGACGTGACTAGAGCTTTCAGCTCCTGTAAAAGGCGCAGCTCCATTCCACAGCAGACTCGACGCTGAAAGCAACACAATAACCCGAGTCTGAAGTGCCATCAACATAACAACAAAGTCATAACCTACAGTAAGAATGGTGCTGTCTCTATGGTTACACTGCCATTTAGATGAATTATTCTCACGGTAACTATGGCAACAAGGCCTGATTTGCTTTTAAGGTGATCGATGGAGGTCCTACCACACGTCGTCCCACGACTCTGTAATTCGGGGAAAAAGTTGAGGGAAAAAGTGTTTGAAAAGCATTCTCTCATTCCGAAGTGATCACACATCCACACTCGCGTAGAACAACAGCGTACAGACGAGTGCAGAAGTTTGTACACCCTTGTGACAAAACGAGGAATCCAGTTTATAGCAATGCAGCGTTTAGTGTAGAAGCTCCTTAACAAATTAATCAAATATCGTATGTCAAGATATTAATATAAGAAACAACAATGACAAAACATCCTGAATGTTGGAAAATATCCTTTAACAACTTGTAGGCTGCCATCCAAATGTTGAAAATGTTTAATTATCCAATAAACCCTCTTTAAATACCGCCAAAGAACACTGTTTTTTTTAATGTTAAGCACCAAGTGACCCTTAATCATCCAAATAACCCACTGAGGAACCCCTTTTGGAAGCAAAGAACCCTTAACTACCCAGTGAACCTTCTAAATACCCACTGAAGAACCACTTTTTGGAAGTAAAGAACCCATACTTATCCAATGAACCCTTAAAGAACCACTGAAGAACCCTTTCTTCCGAAAGTAAGATCCCTTAATTATCCAATGAACCAGTAAATTAACCTCAAAGAAACCTTTCTGAAAGCTAAGAACCCTTAAAATCCAATTCATCTGTAAATAAACCTAAAAGAACCCGTAGGTGGATGCAAAGACCCTGTAATTATCCAATGAACTGTTAAGGAATCCTTGAAGAACCATTTGTGGAAGCTTAATTATCCAAGGAACCCCTAAAAAAAGAACCACTGAGGAACCCTTTTTGGAATTTCCCACTGAACCCTTAAATAATCATTGAAGAACCTTAAGAACCCTTAATTATCCAATGCTCTTGGTACCTCGTGCACTCTTACAAAAAGGTTTCTCAGTGGTTCTTTAAAGTGTTCTTGGCCTTCTAAAACAGTTATCATGATAGGGTTCTACATGGTAAAGAGTTTCCCCAAAGAGACAACTGAAGAACCTTTAAGAGTGCATGCGCACATCATTCCACTTAAACCTTCATGTCTTTAAGATGTGATTTTTGTTACCGATGGTGTCGAAGCGCTCCAGAGGATAAGTGACGCAGATGAAGTTCTGCCCGTTGTTGATGCCTGAGCTGGGGTACGAGAACTTGCCCCCGGTTTTGGGAGGCGGGAAATGAGGAGTGCTGTGGACCAACCAGAAGCCCTGTCTGCTGTCGAACAGGACCGCACCTGGAACAGAGAGGAGAGAAGTGGAGATCATCAGTACAATTAGATTGTTCACGATCAGCGACGGTCTCATAGGAGCCGAACGTCACGTGAAGTGCTTCACCATAAAGGAATCAAACACGACGCGGCGTTTTACAGAAAATCAGTCAGCACTGCGGTGGCGTGACACGTTACCGCTCTGGAGCTGATTAGTTTCCTGTAACACGTCCTGAAATGTTTTATTCCTCTTACTCCACAACAATCTGCCAATGATGACAATGTTTAATTTATTCAAGAACAACAGGTCATTCTTCTTCTCCGTTTATAGTTACATAAAATGTTGTGGAAACAAAATGTCCCTGAAACAAGTTAGTTCCTGTTTTCACTTACATTATAGCAGCTGCAAACATACAAGCTGTCCCATCACCAGCCTCCGTTTTTTATCTCGTTCATGAAGTTAAGACAAAAACGAACCGTTTCTGGAAGCCAAGAACCCTTAATCATCCAACAAACCCGTAAATAACCTTTACAGAACCACTGAGGAACCTGTGCTGTTAGGGCTTCTTACTTTCAAAAGAAAGATTCTTCAAGGACACGTTAAGGGTTAATTGGATAATTACAGATACTTGGATTCCAAAAAGGGTTCTTCGAGGGTTCTTTTAAAAGTCCATTGGATAATTAAAATTTCCTTGGCTTTTGAAAAAGTGTTATTTAAGGGTTCATCAATGATCTTAGAGCTGTTACTATAGAAACGATGATGTATTAGAACTAGTGCGTTAATATGAATATAAGCCTGTGATCTGCAGATGTTCTACTGTCAGAGCTGCTGACCAATCACGATCCAGAATTCTGAGGTGACATGATGATGAGGTGAAAATGAGAGAAAACTACATTTCTACAGTTTTGCCCCGGTGAGCCACTCTGCTCCAGAAGGACATCTGAGGACATCTCTTTCACCTTTGGTGTGTCCTCCACTTCTGTCTGCAGCTTCCGCACGCCGCTGTTCCGGGGGCTGATCGTTGTACAGGATGTACCCCAGTTCACCACTCTGTAACGCACACACACACACACACACACACACACACACACTCTAGAGATTAACTGTAGAGGTTAAAGATGAAATGGTTGAACATAAAAACCTGACACCATTTAAATGTGCATTTCTTTCCTTCAAATAAACTTAAAAAAATAATAATGATGAGATAAATATGAAATATGAGATAAATAAGGCTGATATGAAACATTAAGATTTACAACGAAATTTATTATTTATGTTAGTGTAAAAAATAAAGCATCATTTTCATATATTTGTTTTGTTGGCAGTTTGTTGATCATTTGTTAGCAGCCCTGCAGCTCGTGGTTCAGACCGAGCATCACAGAATCATCTCGGAGTATCGTGATATGATATTTTTGTCATATGGCTCGCGCTGAGTGGTAAAATTGCTCAATTTTTTTTTTTTTTTTTTTTTTTAGATCACAACAGGAACTAAGTATAACCCAGTCATCTGCATACACACTTCTCTCTGATGCGTGCAGCTGCAAAACTGAGTAAACCGAACGAACAGAAAAACATTCAGCCTCGATCGAAAATACAGGAAGTGAACCTGAACATCAGCACATTTGGAAAGGCGTGACTGAAACCGGCGCCGCCGCGCGTCAGAGCGAACGTTTCGCAACGCGAGCCGTGCAGTTTAACGCACCTCATCCTCATACAGCGGCCCGAGGCTCCGCCCCAAAGCCCCCGTGCCGTCTCCCACCAGACCTCCGCCCTCGGCCCAGCCCTCACTCTGCTCCTCCAGCAGCAGGTACTTCAGACCTTCCTCCGGCGGCTGCTCATGAGGACGCGGCAGTTTGTAAAGGTAGAACCTAAAGACCGGAGGAAAGAAGAAAAAAAATAGTTTCAGTTTCTAAAAACTGATAACACGGGTGAAGTGTTTTCTTTAAGGAGAAATGTGTTTATTTAACATGTAAAAAGACCTGAAGAGGGTAACACAGATATAGTTGGTTTAGACACAGCAGCTTACAGTGATATCGGAAATATCGCGATAAGATTTTACGGTACAATGTTTTGTGAACTGAACCAACCAGTCCACCGCGTTTCCCTGGTCGTCAGTGCAGGAGATTGTGGTGTTGGCGCCCTCTGCTGGCTGCAGGAGGAATAGCAGGACGAACACGAACATGCTGTGGGGGGAAAATGACAGAAAAATATTTATTTGACTTATTTTAAAAAATCTGTCATTAAAGTCTGACTTCACGAAAATTCTGGACTGAACATTTCTGACTTCTGTATTGCTCATAGAAGCCACAGATCTCCTAACATATAGGCAAATGTATCTACATCATATCTCTTCTGTAATGGAGAAACTGACTTTCTTGATATATACTGTTCAAGCACTTAGTAAAGGTTTTAATATATATTATATGGCGTTATAAAAAAAAAAGTTTTTTGTGCTGTTTTCGCGAACCTACCTTGCTGAGATGAGACGACAAACTGCGTGTAGCTCAAATTCCCATCTGTGGCATCCAGCCGTAGAGGGACTTAGCGTAAGTTTAGCATTTCTGTCTTCATTTCTGCTCGAAACTTCACTCGAAACTCGTCTTATAAGAACAACTACATCCTCATTTTGCAGCCAGCTGCCCTACAATCACGAGTTCCAGACTTGTCCAAACACATCTGACAACAGAAAACGCCGCATTAGCCGCCTACGCTAGCTACTTTCCCACGTTACGCCGCCCGCCATATTGGAAAGGGCAGAATTCTATTGTAAGGCAGTGTAAATATATAAAAAGACGTGAATCTACACTGATAATAAAGTGATTATAACTTGGTTTATGTTCAGTGGATTTTCACAAAATGAGTTTTATCACCGACATCTAAGATTTCTATATATAAATACAACGACTGAGTTTAACTACAGGAACTGTCAGCAAAGAAGTTGTGTGTGGTATTTAGAAATGATCATAAATCAAGATCACAGTACGTGAGCAAGTGTTTTGATTTTTGAATAATAGTCTAATCATGTGAATTCAACAGACATCCGAAGACAATTTTGTTATCATGTAATTGCTTGTTTGAGGGTTATTATATCAAAATGCTGCACAGTTCTTGCGATAAGTTGCCCTCTCCAACATGGCGGCGCCGTAGACGTGTCAGGATTCGTTTACCTCTCTATGGCATCAGGGTGCGGCGCTGTCGCCATCATCGCCATCTGCTGTTCTGGAGCGGTATTTCACAATGAATAGAACAGCCAGCCGGTTGGACTTGAAGGATAAACCAAGAGGAAAATTGAAGAACTGAAGATGAAGAGTTAAAATTATCGCACTAAATTGTCTAGGAAATTGTTTCTGAGAAATTAAATTTAAAAAATTAATTGTCCTTAGATATCCGAGACACAATGAAATAAACACCATAATACACTGCAACTGCTAAAAATGAAAAATTACACAATAATTAACCTGCTCAAATGTTACTTATAACCCCCCTTTGTTTGAACTCTTATTTACTTAGTACTTTTTTTTGTAAACACTTTTATTTACTATTTAATTATTGTCACATCAAGGTTTACCGTAAATGAATCATGTGAAACAGAAAAAGAGTCATTTGTAATAATAATAATAATAATAATAATCACATGCAAATAGATGGATTATGAAGAAAATCACATGAAAAGAAAATAATCATGTACAAATCATGTGAAAATCAATGAGTTTGGTGAGAAAATCACAATGAAAATGTGTGAAATATAAAACGTGAAGTGTCATAATTTCACAAGTGAATCATGAATCACGTGATTATTCACGTGACTTTTCTGTATAGAATTAATTTGTTGTATGTTTTTTTTTTTAAAAAAAGTCAAAAAGCATTGATCATTGCAGGTGATGCGGCTCTGTACTGCTGCCCTCTGCACACGAGGGAGGTTCGAGTTTCACTGAAGACACAGTGAGAGAGAGACGGAGTGATGAAGAGAGAGAGAGAGAGAGAGAGAGAGAGAGAGAGGGAGAGATGGAGGGATGGCCAACCTCCTGTCACCTTTCCCTTACTCTCACTTCCTTTCTTAGAGGCTCTTCTCCTACATTTATAACATCCATCACCAGCCTCCATCGAGTCATCATCTCCTGATGGTTCTCGGAGTGAGTGTGTGTGCGTGTGCGTGTGTGTGTGTGTGTGTGTGTGTGTGTGTGTGTGTGTGTGCTGGATTAATTAAGGACTGACTGTTCCTGGGATGAAATGTCTTAACGGATATCCTGGGGTCCTTCTTCTTCTTCTTCTTCTTCTTCTTCTTCTTCTTCTTCTTCTTCTTCTTCAGCTTTGAGATGTGGACGCTTGGGACTGTGCTGACCGTCGTCTCCGTCGTTCTACCAGGTAAGTCTCGCTTTAACATAACGTAAGCTCACCTAAGTGTAAAGTTACCCAGGTGTCCTTGCAGGTGCAGGGTATTTTTATAGCATCCACAATTAGTTATTATGGATTGATAATATATGAAGCGCACTCCTTCAACACTTTTCTCAGGATCATGGTGCAGCAGATGGACAGTGAGCTTCTCGAGGACGGACATCTGCACCTGGGCAGGGACCACCGTCATCCTGCCGTGCCGTTACGACTACCCTTCGCCCTACAGCGCCACGCGGGTCATGTGGTTCCACATCACGGCCGACAGTAAACGCGATTTCGCCTACCACACCGACCCCAGCCTGGTCAGTCCGTCCTACAGGAACAGGGTCAAGTACATGGGCGGGCACAAGAGGTGCAGCCTGCAGATCACGGGCATCAAGCTGAGCGACGGCGGTCAGTATCACTTCAGGTTCGAGACGGACCACGAGCAGGGGAGATGGACCTCACCGGACTCCATCAGTCTTTCAGTAACTGGTACTTTACGTTTCACTGCAGTCTCAGAAGTTCTCGAAACACCTGAGAAGCAAAAACAAATACACTTATTTCAACACACCACAGTGCTGTTGAAATCAGGATTCTGATTGGTCAGAAGGTGTCGATTAATTTTATATAACAGCAGCTAGAGGTAGCAGAGCTGAAGATGTTGAGGTTCTCAGGGAGTGACGAGGTTGGACAGGATTAGGAACGAGTACATCAGAGGGACAGCTCATGTTGGACGTTTGGGGGACAANATAGGGATAGGTGGAGAGTGATGATTCGCTGTGGAGACCCCTGAAGGGAAAAGCTGAAAGAAGAAGAAGAAGAAGCAGCTCTGATGATATTTTAACTGTAACTTAACATTTATGGAAGGAGTCTCCAGTGTCAGCACTTTGTAACAGTCAGAGGGAAAGCTGTAAGTTGCTTCGCTTCGTTCTACAACATTAAATGGAACTATAAATGGATAAAAAAAGAAAAGAACTGAAAGAGATATGTATTGTATGTTTCTATGAGCTGTTAAGGAAGAATCGGAGAGCTGTTTGTGTTACTAGATGGAACAATATTATGTAAAGAATAAAACACTGCGTGTCATTCTGTCAGTAAAATAATCAGTGATGGCACATCGACAAGTCTTTAGTTTTATTCGCGTCATACTTTTTATCAGTTTACAGTTACATTTAATGTTATAAAATGTCTGGAAATGTTAGTTCCTGTTCTCACTTACGTTATAGCAGCTGTAAACAGTCGTACTGAGAAACCGCAAAGAAGCATCAACTCCTCTGTCCTGAAGATGTCTGAACACTTAGAGTTATTTACGGAAAGGAGTCTCCAGTGTCAGCGCTTTACCTCTGACTGTTACAAAGCACTGACACTGGAGACTCCTTCCATAAATGTTCATTTCTCCTTACAGAATACTCCTTACACATCAACTGTTGATGTGGAGCGTCCCTGTGAATGAGCTGTTACTATAGAAACGATAATGCATTAGAACGAGTTATTATTAATATTAATATGAGCCTGTGATTTGCATCCGCACTACTGTCAGAGCTGCCGTTGTAGTAAATTAATCAACACCTTCTGACCAATCAGACTCCAGCACCCGAGCATGCTGTGATATACGTGTGTTAGGAAGTGTCACTGGTGTGTTATTGGTGTGTTTTTTCTCACAGAGCTCCAGGTTCAGGTTCATCCTGCGAGAATCTCGAACATGTTTGCGTCGGGCGAGACGGTGTTTCTGAGCTGCGTAGCTCGAGGCTGTGCGGCTGCGGGAAAGACCTTCGCCCTCTACAGGAACGGAGTGAACCTGGGCTACTCAGACAAAGTGTCTCCCATCTATAACTTCGACAGCGAGCACGCGGGGACGTACTACTGCAGACCAGTTCCACCGCAGAACGTCCAGTCTCCCAGCATCAGCCTGGCTGTGGGACGTGAGTGCAGAAAAGTAGTTTACCTTACACTTAAACACTTAAACCTCATCCTGCTGCTTAAAGGAATAAAAAATTATTAAATAATAATAACAATAATAATAATTTCATATGCATACGATAATTTATTCATTATTAATATTTGATTTAGTTATTTTTATTTCACCACACGTTTTAATAATTATTCAACCCTCACACGGTGTTCCCGGGATAAGCTCCGGATCTACCGCATCCGCCATGATCAGGATAAAGTGCTTACTAAAGCTGAATGAATAAATATCTTATGATATTTTTAAAATATTTTTTTTACTTATCTATTCTGTCGTCTGTCTCATTCTTACATACGTATATTTAGATAGATAGATAGATAGATAGATTCTATCTATCTATCTAATGTGTACTGCTAATATGTCGAGTTTAAAGGTGCTGCAAATCACAATTTTCTGGCCCAGAAATAATCTCCACCGCACACTAGAATGACTCAAAGCTGTGAACACATGAAGCCTATGCAGTTTTGTGCCTTTGATTGCAGTTGCAATTCACTTTGCAGGCATCAGAGGCCTCTAAAAATCACCAACTGCTGCTTTAATGTTCCAGGATGTCCTCTCTCCTCTCCTGCTCTTTCAGATGCTCCGCGTCACACCTCGGTGCTGCCGAGTACGCAGGGTCCCCTGACAGAAGGCGACTCGGTGACTCTGACGTGCAGCAGTGAAGGCGCTCCGGCGGTGGAGAGCTTCTCCTGGTTTAGAGAGGGCGAGAGCGGCAGCATTCCCGACAGCTTCAAACCCGACCTCAAGCTCTGGAGTCTGGACTACCGAGACCACGGAGAGTACTTCTGTGTGGCCCGCAACTCCATCCCGTGGCTGGCGAGGTCTGGGCAAGACCAGTTGCAATGGACATTCTCGCATATCCATGTGTAGTCCCCAATACGTTCATCTTTCTGGATAAGTTCTAGTTCTAGTGTCCTACTGAGGATTGACTTAAAGCCTTTTCTGAAAGTGAAACCCTGTGCTGTGAAGTTTGACATGAAATCTTAAAGAATTCATCCAGAGGAACAAACCAAAGAACCAGTTAGGAACCATTTAAGAAGTGTTAGATGGAATCTTTTTTTCAAAGATTGTAGTAAAGTCCTTCATTAACTTCAGACACTTTTCAACACTCTCAACTTGCACAACTGGAACAAACCAAGGAATTCCCAAGAAACCTACCTATTCCCAAGATTTCAGAATTTCTTCATCTACTGGGATTTCATTTAAGGGTTAAAGGTTATGTGTTCACCTAGAGCAGGGGTTCTCAAACTTTTACAACTTTAAAGAAATTCTTGGAGCCCCAAACAAACTATTCAAAATTAGTCCCATTACTTAAATGTGTATAATTAAAGTTTGGCGATTTATTAGAGCCAGATGGTTCCTGGACCCCACTTTGAGAACTATGGCTCTAGAAGGACAAACTGAAGAACCCTTAAAAATCTAAGATTGTACTGTAGATTATATAGCGTTACCGTTAGTCATGCTAACTTGTGCTGGTCAGCATTCTACAGTTGTTCGTCAGTGGTTTTGAGAAAAATGAAGGTAAAATTCAGGTCTCAGACATTTGAACTGTTGCTGTTTTTCGTGCTGTTTTTCTGTCTGTCTCTCTCCCACAGAAAGGCAATATTACGTCATTGGTTGTTGTGTAATATTTGTATTTTTGGCAGAACATCATGTCACACTGGCATAGTTCTCTACATCAAGACCCCAAAGTTAAAGTTCAAATGTACAAATTTAGAACTTATTCCCGGAAACATGTGCTGAGTGATTGAGTTACCAACATTGTGTGCCATGACTTCATGTACTGCTCCACCTTGTTATGGTCTCAGATCCTCCCAAGAACACGAAGGTCCTAATCAGCACCAAAGGTGACATCATGGAGGGCCACGCGGTCAACCTGACTTGCATGAGCAACGCTAACCCACCAGCGAATAGATATGCCTGGTACAAGGTCATCGGAGGTCAACCCTGGGCCAAAGGTTCCTCCCAGAGCCTCACCTTCACCAGCGTGCGCTCACACCATGCTGGGCAGTACTACTGCACCACGTGGAACGTTTTGGGAATGGGAATGTCTCCACCTGTCACTCTGTCTGTGCTGTGTAAGTGGCGGAGCTAATTTCAGGGCTGGAAAAATGTACAAAGATCCCTGTGAAGTGAAGAAACAAATTCTTTGCACAACAATATTGTGAATCCTAGTTTTTATGTATTTATATATTTTCCTTGAAAGTATATGACTATTAGAAATTTTGGGAAAAAAAAATACAAACTGCACCTTTAATTATGTCATGGATATTATGTGAGTGTTAGTGATCTTTCGAAGAAATAATTGAGAGATATATTCTATAGCGTAGCTGTGACTTGATGTAGGAAAGTCATGCTCATCTAATCCGGATCAGGTTTCTGAGTGAAATAAAGATCACCACACTGCTGCCTTTATTAGTCCTTGAAAAACCAATCAATCAATCTCTCGTTCCTGCCAACCCTCACTTCTCTCTCTTGTCCTTTCTACGTCTTGTCTTTTGTCCTCTTACGTTTTGTCCTCAATCTTTCAGACGCCCCCAAGAACACCTCGGTTTTGGCTCGTCCGTCCAGCGTGATCGAGGCAGGTGGCTCCTTGACCCTGACCTGCAGCAGTCAGGCGAACCCGGCGGTAGAGAACTACACCTGGCACAGGATCAATGCCGCTGACGCCTGGGAAACACGATCAGGCCAGAGCTACACCATCGCTGAGGTCAGCACCGGAGCCAGCGGCCAGTACTACTGCGAGGCCCGTAACCGCATCGGCGTGCACAGCTCCCCGGTCCTCACCGTCAGGGTGCGAGGTTCGTGCGCTTCACATCACTGTTCTGGTTTTAGATCTTGGAGAATTTTTTTTACAGACAGCTAAGATCATCTTAACCTGAAATGAACCCTGACACATGTCCTTCAACTTTATGCACTAAATGGGGGCAGTCATGGCCTAATGGTCTGAGAGTCGGACTTGTAACCTGAAGGTGAACCTGAAGGTGGTGGGTTCG